>CM031084.1:4747489-5027399 GCA_018257905.1 Gillenia trifoliata | reverse complement strand
ACCGACACGCTCACTTTGGATCCATCGTAGGTGCCAGCCTGTTCTAGGTCGCCTCGGCGACTAGACTTGTTGTGACGCGCTTAGCGCCAGCTTCACGTGCATGTAGTGCTAGAGCGTAATTTATTAGACACCCAGCCTGTCATGTAGCTACTTTATGCATGACTTGTGTGCATTGATTATGCGATGAGTATTGTGATATTTTACTGATGTTGTTAGCTTTTTACCCGTATCCTTGTGGGCGTAGGCCCGTTTACCTCGTTATTACTTTTACTGTTAGTAAAACTTATATTTTCAGTATACTACGGGTTTTACAGCGAGGGGTTATTCCAAACTTTTGAAAGGGTTTTACAAAACTGTACTTGGCCCACTCACCTTTGTTTTTCGCCCCTCCAGGACATAGATTTTAGTTTGCTGACGAGACTGCGTGGCTGCTGCTGATATTACATTCTACCCTCAGTGGAAGTATGTTAATTTCCTTTTAGTACTGTTCTATATCCATCCTACGGGATGGGAATATTCCTTTAATTTTCTGCACCTAGCTCTGATATTTGTGTATTCATGGGTCTTAACCCACACCATACACTTTCGCTCTGTATTTCTTTAAATTTTAACATAACTCTTATTTAAATTCCTTCTTTAATTCTTTATTAAATCCTTATGACTTCGTCACTCCTCTGGAGTGATGGTCAGCACGCCTCAATATCCGGTGTCCACCTGGATATTCGGGTCGGGGTGTGTCAGTTCCAAAATTGGATTATCTCCTATATATTACTCAAATCTTCCAAAATTGGTTGAACAAATTAAACTAGGTAGTAAGAAATAATATATAGGCTGAGTTGATTACTCTTAATTAGTCCTTAACTAGTATAACTAGTAAAAAATAAATCTTTCCTCTTTTATTTGTTTTGCTGAGAAGAATGAAGCACACCTCAATCTACGGAGCCAAGTACATTTTTTCCCCCTAAAACTATTTATACAGCTTGCTTAACCTAAATCAGTCTTGGTCATCTTGATTCAGTCACTGAAACCCTAATTAGTTATCATGGAAAATAACCAATATACGAAGGTGGAGGTGGACAACGTGGAGAGGCAGTCGTATTCGGTGTGGGCCATTCCGCCGGATGACGTGTCCTGCAGGATCAAGAAGCTGATGGAGAGCCTCCGGGCGGAGTTTGGCGGGCCCCAGATCGAGCCCCACATCCCCGTTGTGGGGTCCATACGTATGACGCGGGAAGATGCTCTCAAAACGTTTAGGTCTGTCAACAGGGGTCCTTATCCCATGCATTCGTTTGTTTGTAAAGTTGATGGGGTGGTGACCAGGAGTTCTTATTACCAATGCGTTTCCCTCCACTTCCATCGATCTGAGGAGGTAAATTTTATTTTCCAGTTCTTTTAATTTTTTTCATTAACTTGTATTAGAAATTATAATTACTATATGGATCATATTTTCTTTCTTAGTTTCAAGATGAAACTTTATCCTGCAGTGGATATTTCGGTTACTACAACGGTAAGTCATTTTCATTGTCAAACTGGTTTATTCTTTTTTCCACAATGAGATACATATGAGTGTACAGAAATTGATTAAAACTCAAAGTCATTCAAACAGGTTTTTGGTTTTTAATTGCTAAACCATTTGTTAGATTTTCTCTCCTTCCTTGTTCATTTCTATCGTTCCTCCTTACATATATCCTTCTATTTTCCTCTCAATCTATCTTTGATTAGAAATAAAAAAGATATGCAAGGGGTTTTTAGATCTACTGGTTGAAAATATTTACTTATGCAACCGAAGTGCCCGTCCCTTAGCATAATTTATTCAAAAATAAAAATAAAAGAGATTAACAAACAAAAACATTCTTGAACAAACCTTTAACTTTATTTTATTGTTTCATATGGTGGAAAACGAGCAAAGGTTTAGAACTCCAAACCTGAGTTCTAACTCCCACATATGCATTCCTAGGGGCCATCGGCTCTACCCAGGAGTCTAAAATACGCTGCTGCCTCATGTGGTACTGGGGCTACATAGTGACAGATAGAGTTAGTCTGTCATCAATGTGTGATGAGATACCTTCTATATTAAAACAAAATATAGATATCTTCTATCTATGTTTATTTTAAGCATAATGTACCTAAGTAAAAGACTAAAATCAAAATTTAATTTAAACAGTTTGTTTTAATTAATGAACTATGATTCTTTATATCCAAAGATCAAAATCTAAATGCCCCTAATATATCTCATTCAAAACTCATAAATCATATTGATGCCAATGCTGCAAACCATTTTCTGAAAATTGAAAAACCAAAACTATATACTACGTACTACTGTTTCCTCATTAGTTAGTATTGCGTGGAATGTGATTTGTCTATCCTTTGCAGCTGCTTTGCCACATTTGAGCCTTCTTTATGGGAATCTGACAGAAGAAGAGAGAAAAAGAGCTCAAGAAAGAGTCAGTATTTTGGATGAGAGCATTACTAGCCTCAGCTTCCCCATAACTCGCCTGGCATTGTACAAAACCGACTGCAAAGATAAAACTCTCAAATCTTGGGAGAAGATTGATGAATGCTCCCTCCAGTTTCGGTTCAATTAATTAGTTATTGTCCTACTGTCTCTCCAATCATGACCAAGAAATAATATATATGAGAGTTGTCTTTAGATTTAGTATGGGACCTGTTCGTCTTTTTGTTGAGTATGTCTATTAAATTTTTTTTATTTATATTCATGGAAAACCATGTTTAGACAACCCTTCTTATTGATTCTAGGCTTATCTGCGTATACGCAGTGCCCAGTTTTTTAACTGAAAATCCTCCTGTGACTTTTTTTTTGTGGGCGCGAGTGTGGGAGCCAAAAATCACTTCTCATGTAATCAAGCCATTAACGCCTAAACATGAGAAAGTGGGGTGCTATAATCAAGCAACTTAATACCCACTACGTGGAACATGGAGAAATAGAAGGAGAGTGGGACTTAGAGCCCAAGACTTTAATGCTTATATAAAGGTCAACTATCTCACATACAGGGGATATGGAGGAAGGTATGAAATTATACATACAATTTGTAAATGTTACATTTAATAAAACAATGTAGGCAACATAGATAGACATGTTGGTCGAGGATTAAAACAATTCTCCTTAACTCCTTATTATATGTTATTGGTAGCAAGACTGCACATGAAACTTGGTCTAACCTTCAAGAACATTTGTATAATTACTTGGCCATAACCCGTGAATTGTAAAGTAGGATGGGAGAGGTTGGATGCAGCTACTGGGGTTAGGATAGCAAGTGGCTCTTGGCCACTGCTGTACAAACTGGAAATAGTCGAATGGCAAAGCGGCAGAGCTCATATGAAAACACCAAACGAAAGCAAAAGTGAAAACAAAATCAATGAGTGAATAGTTCACCACTGTTCAATTTTCGGTAGACTAATTAGAAGATCCGCAATAATGAGAACTTAAGACACTTTTGTAGTTTTACATGAGAAGATGATTAAAATCTTCGTGTTTATAAAGAACAAAAAAGAGTTCGAGTGATTTAGAATGAAATGAGATTAATCCACAATTTAGGGTTGATTGATTTGTACAATTTAGCTTTTTATGCATGACAAGTTCATGTAGTAGGAAAAAATGGCTTATAATTCCTTAGTCAACGGTAATATTACCAAGGTTCTAAAAGACGCTAGGCGCTAGTCGGGCGGTGAACAGGGGCCTAGCGCCTAGGCGGGGGCCTAGGCGGACTAGGCGGATTTAAGTAAATTTATTAATATCATATAAATAAGTGTCTATTTACACTTTAAAAAAAATAAAAAACTATACTTATATCAAGATTTTGGAGAGATAAAATGCAAAATAGAAGAATATATAAATTTATAAAGCACTACAATTTACTGAAAATAAAACATGGGGAAAAAGTTAAGCATATAATGAGTGTTATTGGATGAAACATTTATCCAACAAGTCTACAATTTATTAAACACATAAAATGCAAAACGGAATGATATAATAAGATACTTGCAAAGTTGTAAGCCTAGGCCTCAATCTCTTCTTCTCCATTTCCTTCCAAGACTCCCTCCGTATTAGACTCAAACTGAAATTCCTCATCACCTCCCTCTCCTTTCGTGTCCTCGTCCGAGAAAATTTGAGAATTAGGGATTTTGGAATTTCTAATTTAGAACCAATTTAAGCATGAATTAAAAAATAAATAAAAAAAAGGCAGCCCCGCCTAGGACACCGCCTAGCCCCGCCTAGGCGCCCGCCTAGCAAGCAGCCGATTTTTAGAACAATTGCCATAAAATCTCCTCGGTTCCCATCCGCCTAGCGCCTAGGCGGCCGCCTAGGCCGATTTTTAGAACAGTGAATATTACTGTGGGGGGTTTGGTATCTTTTGTTTCAAAATCATCAATTAAACAATCAACTCCAGGATGCCATTTTTGAAGATTATAATCCCTTTTAAGTTTTTAACGTTTAATAAAATCTGCTGCCGTTTAACTTTAACATAGGTTTTTCAAGGCTAACATCAATAACAGAAAATGCAATAAATTAGAGTGGTAATTTAATCATTCCTATATTCGTTTAGTAGTTAGTATCATTAGGGAGTTGTTACAGCAAAAAATTTAGGGATTTCATAATTCTAATTGTAAATTTGTAATTTTTCCCTTAAAATTCCTTGTCTCTGCAGCCTATCATGTTTTTTATATGTACTTGATTGATAATTTTTTCTAAAATAGAAATCAATTTGCGTTACATAACTTTTGAGACAAATTGATACTTTTATATACATACAAGTACAAGAGAGCATAGAAGACGAAATGACAAAGTTTTGTAGAATTCCAGAGGAAATGTTGGCGCAAATCCTAAAAAGTCTACCTCCGAAAAGCTTAATGCGATTCAAGTGCATCTCTAAATGGTGGTATGCTTTGATCAACAGTCCCAGGTTCGTAGACAAGAACCTTTCGTACTCAATAACTAGCAACCTATCCAGTTGCATTATTTTGAAGCAGTTAGTCCTTAATGAGAATGATATTAACAAGACTGAAACGTTATTCTCAGTGCTTAAACTTTGCAGTGATACTGACAGTGATTGTGGTGAGAACAATTTTCTGCATGGTGTTGAGGACATTAATCTTCATCTTTCTATGATTCGAATAACAAGTCCAGAATCGCTTCGTGTCATAGGCCACTGTAACGGGATCATTTGTCTGGCTAATCCTGGTGATAGGCTAGCTAAACCTTGTGAGGTATTTTTATGGAATCCATCAATTCAGCAATTTAAGCTTCTTCCCCCTGAGACATACCTTCCTGTTTGGCCCATGTATGTTGACTACATGCCGGTGCATCGTTTCACAGATGCTCTGGGACTTGGCTATGATCCTAAATCTAATGATTACAAAGTTGTTAATATTGGATTTGCTGGTTCGAAATCAGGTGGCGATGGATACATGAGTGTTTATCCTCCGTTAGCGGTAATATACACCCTGGGAACTGATTCTTGGAGAGAGATCAAGACTGATTCTTTAGAAACAGAAACTACTAACCTTTGGCCTGAAAGTTTCCAGATTTATTTCAAGGGAATGTGTTATTGGTTGGGGCATGAGCAACATAAGGAAGCGGATGTGATTGAGTTATTACTTGAGGAGGAGTTCATTAGGAAAGTGATCATTTTGTTTGACACGAGTGATGAGGTATTTCATGATATATTGTTACCAAATAATTTATTTTATAGACGTGAGTTTTCCTTTGATTTGCGCCTTCTAGTGTGGAATGAATCCATTACTCTTTTTGGATTTCAAAACCACTCTTATGAATCATTTGGAATATGGGTCATGGATGATTTTAGTGGTGCCAAGGTTGCTTGGACAAAATATATAACTTTAAAGCCCGTTGAAAGGCCATTGGCATTTTTGAATAGCGATGAGATTCTTATGGTTGACACAGATGGACGTGTAGTCTCTTATAACCTCTGTAACGAAAAGCTTACCTATCTTTCTCTACGATGCCTGCCATACGATTCTAAAACAGCTGCTGTTTGTGTGAGCAGTATAGTTTCTGTAACAGGAGCCAACAAGCTCGATACTAAGTTCTAGTGATAATCTCCAAAAGCTTGAGAAATTATGTATCAATAGTGACGTTGACATTTTATTTTTATTGTCTAGACGTGCGCGGCATTGTGACTTCTGGGATGAATGTTTTCCTAAAGATTTGGGGATTTCTCTGAATCATAGATAAAATGAATTGAAATAAATGGTTGAAATAAATGGATTTCATGAGTGCCTACACCAATCTTGTTGTCCAGAACCTGCCAAAGCATCAATGTCTTTCTAATTATTTTACTGAATACAGTTGTTTCCTAGCCTAATGATGATTCATTTTTCCCACCATGCTCACCACTTCGAATAACCCTAACACTAAGTTATGATTAGGGTAAGTTAAACGACTAATTTGATCACTAGTTTTAGATTCAACTGGTACTCAAATAGGGTAGGGACACAAAAAGTAATCAATTCCTTAGCAGAGTTATACAAAGTAGTTAACTGAAAATTTTAACGATTAGGTTCAAATCTCATCGATGGTGGGTTTGATACCAAATTATTATGACAAACTCATTGTATAGATTAGTTCAAATTCTCCAACCACTTAGTGTGACTATATCGTTGTATTAAAAAAAAAAATTTTAATATTAATCAAGGCCGTTTTTGTCAGTCAATTTCTTATCTTAGATTGGGCTAGGATCTAACTATCCCATATGTGTTTCATAATTTCAACTCTTCAGCGGCAGTCCCTAATTTTCTATTATTTCTCTCTCAATCTAAACATCTCTCCATCTCTCCGTATCTCTCTCTCAATATCTAAACATTCATCCTGTTCATCTCTCTCTCCCTCTCCCTATAAACATCTAAACATCCATCCTCTCTCTCTCTTTCTCACAACATCTAAGCATCCTGCGCCCCTTCCTAAGAAGAGCAACTTACATGGAACGGGTTCACCGTCACGTGGTGTCCCGATCCAATAATACATTGCTATGTGAAGAAAAACTTGCACATGGCAATGCATTATTGGACAAGGGACGCCACGTTCACGTGGTGTCCCGATCCAATAACACATTGCTATGTGAAGAAAAACTTGCACATGGCAATGCATTATTGGACAAGGGACGCCACGTGGCGGTGAATGCGTTCCATATAAATCATTCTCCTTCCTAAGGACTAAGGTAATTATGTATTTTATTCTTTACAAATTTGATTGATAAAAAAGAAATTGTCTTTGATAAATGTTTTCCCCTCGTATTCTTCATTTATATAAAAATGTTTGTTTTTTAATGGAATATATAATTGTTTGTTAAACGTCCTGTGTCTCAATTCCATGTTGTTATGCAATAAGTTTACTGTTTCTGACTATATATGAGACCTAATTTTTGGTTTAAATTAAAGCAATTTCATACATATTGGCATGAAGAATAAGAGTTAATTCCCGCCTTATTACAGTAGAATCTGACATTTGTATGTAACTTTTTTACTTTTGTTTCTTTTTAGGGTTTTTATTACAATTAGTTACTAAAATTGACCTAACTCATCATTTTAGTCCACGAAATTGAAAATCGATCAATTTAGTTCCTGAAATTGACCTAACACATCAATTTAGTCACTGTCATCCAATTCCGTTAGTTAGTTGATATGGCATGATGTGAGGGCTACAATACCACTCATGTATCGCCACGTGGATTAAACAAAAAAAAATCAATTTTAAACAATTTTAAATTTTAAATTCCATACAGTAAAACCTCGATAAATTAATATTTGATAAAATAATAACCTCGTTTAAATAATAAAAACTCCAGTCCTGACTCGGGCCTGTGTACTAAAATAATAATTTCGCTTAATGCATAAGATAATAATTTTTTCTAACTTTCCTTAAGGCCCATTGGATATATAAATTAATAATTCATTAAAGTACATAAAAATATAGTACATAACAATTCATAATGCACATGATAAACTTTTTACCAAACAATTTCAATTTTTCTCAAAAAATGCTTCTAAAGTCATTTGTTTTTTCTTTGCACCTAAATTGAACTGAACCTCATCCTTAATTTTTTGCAATGTAGACACCACATTTGGTATATCTTTTTCAGTTTGTAGCAAGTAGTTATTCAATGTTACTATTGCTTGAAAGGCCTCTTTTGGAGAAACAATTGGTAAATCACAACTATCATCTGGATCTTCATGGTCCTCATTGGTAGTCGTATTCATTATTGCATCAATGATCTCTTCATCAATTGGCAATTCCATCACTGCATTATTTTCAATAGGATAATTCAAAATGTCCTCAACATCCATCGCATTTCTATAACGTAGACCAGAAATGGCTTGCTGTAATAAATTGATATATACATGTATCTTTAAAACCCTTATATATTCTTCTTTTTAATGTCCATTAGAAGTTTGTCTAATACATGAATATATGACTATGACTTTTTATAAGATACATGAACATATTTTCTTTGAAAACAGAAAATCATTTATAAGTTAATAATCTCGTTAAAATAATAATTTTTTCTAGTCCCAAGAGTATAAATTTATCGAAGTTTTACTGTAATTACTAAATGAAAATGGAAAAAAAAAGTACAAACCAAAGTTGCAGCACAATTTCAAGTCCAAGTCCAACACAGAATCCCTTTTCCTCCTTCCTCTTCTTCTCCGCAGCTTCCTGCTTCTAACTGTCCAACACAGAATCCATGCTCACTTCCTAAGTGCCTCAATTTTCATGGCTTCCCGTCCCTCCCATCCATCTCTCCCTCCCGTTTTCTAATCATAATCAAATTTGTATGGCCTCCTTCAAACACCCCTCATCGCCCCCTCCCCACCTCACCTTTCGAACTTATGCACCCACCCACCCATTTAATCCCAATCCAAAATCAAAACCTCACGACAATGGCGTCGCCGTTCGTTTCGCATGAGACGATGCTGCAAGATAACCTTTGATTTGTTCGTCATCGTATTGTCGTTTCTGGGCTAGGATGGGTTGGAGGGTGTGGCTGGGCTGGGATGGGTTGTAGAATGTGGCAGATGGCAAATGGGGCGGAGGAGATGGCTGCTCAGTGGGGTGGAGGTAATAGCCATTTACGGCACACTAGGAGCATCCCATAATAGTCTGCCGTAAAATGTCCATCTCTTTTATGGCATGCATTGGCACGCCATAAATAATGTATATTTTTTGCGGCACAAAATAGTGCTCCTTAAAAAGTATATGATCTGCTATTTAAGGCATTTAATGCACGCCTTCTTTGCTATTTCAATTTTAAAAAAAGTAATAATAATAATTAATTCTCTATTTGTTCCAACTTCATATTAACACATATTACACTTCACGATTAACTAGAGATGTAATCTATGATGATGTACCATAGTTGCGCATTTGTATACATCAACTGTGGTATTCACATATCATAAATAATATCCAATAAGAATTAAGAGAAATCAAACATGATGCGTGCAAGCAGTTGAAGCGGTTTGTTGCACACCAAGAACTTGAAACCACTTTCAGTCAATCTTGGATAATGCTTGATGTGGAAACAACAAGCGAAAAAGTCAAAATTCATAAATTTGTTATAATTAATATTGGCATAGTGTGATTGTGTAAATCCTAGGTAGATATGAACTAAGATATTATTGTAAATCTAGTGATTCTATCCTATTAGGTATGTACTTATTTGGAGATCAAGTTTATCTCTCATTGTGGTTTACTATAAATAAAAGCACTGGCATAAGGAAAATCATATCACAATTTCCCTAAGCCCTATTCTCTATCTTTATCTATGTGCCACCGGCCTCCCCTCTCCCTATTCTTAACCCTATAGTAAATAGGCTACAACACGTTATCAGCACGCTCTTGACGCTGCATTAAGGAATCTGAAGGGTGTTTTCTGCTACAAATTGATCCACCATCATCCTCTCCAATCCAAGTACTTCTAAAACACGGCTTCAATTTGGATATTTTTTTCAGCCTTAATTGCACGAACCTTCACCATGATGCACAAACTCAATTTTATGCTTTTAAAATAATTATAATCTTCTGCTAAATATTATGTTCACATTTAATTTAATATATTTGCTATATATTATTGTGAATTGATGATTGTGTGAACGAAAGGGAAAATTAGGGTTTTTTGTTTTTTTAATTTTTGAAAAAAAAAACCCTGCACCGAGCCGTTCCTGCCCAGAACCTAGGTCCAGAAATGATGTCGTTTTGTGCGTCTTCTTCCTTGGACCATGCTACGATTCGGTGGCTTAGAGACCACTTCGCCGTGCCTCCAACTACCTACAATCGTCCTCACTCGAGATCCAATCATTTTCGACGATGATTAACGAGATTTCTTAAATCTCGTGGATTTCCAAAATCCAACCATGGATTTCCTTGGTTTTTGGACTCCGACATCGAGAACTCGACTTCTCCGTCGATTTTCCTAGTTCCCTATCGCAAACCACGGCTCCCCTCGCCACTCTGACCCCCAGCAGCAGCGCTGCTGATCCTTATCTGGTGAACTGCACACCTAGCTCTGGTTGGGCTCCTTGCACCTACACTCGAGGCCTTGGGCCTCCTTTGCAAACCGACCCACTAACCTAAACTCGGCTCCAGTTATGGGCCATCCATGTTTCTCTGCCCCACTCATACAAATCCAGCCCCTAGATCCTTTCTTTCCTTTCAATCCAAGTAGTCAAATCAGCCCTTGATGGGCTTTGGGCCTCCTGCCCATGCCATTTGTTGGCCTACAACCCAACAACCCTTCTAGTTTGGGCCTACAGCTCCAAACCCAATCCACCCAAATTATTTGGCCAGTGACTTTCACACCCTGTGGGCCTTGTAGACCCACGTTCATCTACTTATTAATGCTATATATATTTATTTTTGTTCTATATATTGTGTTTCCTTGCAGGTACCTATGAATTTGAAGTTCATAAATTCGAATTTGAAGTTTCGAATAAGTGCCAAGAAATCCGATGTTTCTTCAAAAACAATATACCCATGAAACCCAAAGTTTTTCATGAAAATTTAAACCAAAACATGTCTAATAGAACTTGAATGTTCTGCTTCATGTCTATGGACCGTTTTCCATAGTACTAATCACAATCTTGTTCCCTTCGTTACATCAACATGTCGAATTTGAACAAACTCGACTTTACCTCTTTGGAAGTCTCTAGAAGGAACTACCTCAAGTGGGTTCAAGATGTGAAGCTCCATCTCACTGCAGAGAGTCTTAGGGCTACCATTGAAGTTAAGAAGGATAACCCGATGGGCTAAGCTGATAAAGCAACTACCACGATCTTTATCTGAAGACATATGCATGACGTACTGCAGATCGAGTACCTCGTTGAAGAGGATCCAAGAGCTTTATGGCTTGCTCTGGAAGAGCGCTTTGATCATCAAAGAGATAGCTTCTTACCTGAAGTAAGACACGATTGGCAGCATTTACGCTTCCAAGACTTTAAGTCTGTGAATGAGTACAACTCTGAGGTTTGTCGAATCCAATCACTTCTCAAGTTTTGCAAAGAAGACTTGACTGAACAAGATCTTTTGGAGCACAGAAATTCACAAAATTATAGGATTTGATCTTTATCTTAATACTTGTTGAAAAGCAAAACCAACTGTCGATGAAAAATCATCAAGCTAGACTTACTGGCTCGACCGTTGTGCCTGAAACACACGTTAACACGAATCAAGGCCAAAACCGAGGTCAAAGGCGTGGTGGGAATGACAAAGGTTCTAACCCTAAGCCACAAGCCTAAGATTGATAGAGTATAGGCCTATCTAAGGGAGGAAATCAAGCCCCGAAGCGCACTAATTTAACGCCAAAAGCCCCAAACTTCAATACTAATAGTAAGGCAACCAAAGAGGCGACTATGTGTTACTGTTGTGGTTCCCATGACCATTGGTCCCACACTTGCCGAGCTTCAACTAATGATGTTGTTGAGTAGCATTCACGTCATAAAGCAGTAGAGACTAATTTTGCTCAAGTGGAGGATCCTGAAGATACTACCATGGAGATTTCTAATTTTCAAGAAGCATCTATCCCGATGGAAGATTAGATTTAGACATGGGCCTACATGTTGGCCGAAATTCACCATTAATGGCCAAAAACCACTAAGTGGCCGAACCCCTATATCTTTTGGTTTAAATTTTGAACAACTTTTCCTTATGTGTTTGGCTGATTTGTTTGGTATTTGTTTTAAGCTTTTGGATATTAATTTATGGATCTTATTTCTCGAATGATTAATTGAATGAATGCTCTTTTAATTTTCTTATACATGTGACCAATTCAATTAATTTATTTCTAGGTATGTCTTGCGGGGAAGTTAGTTATCTAGTAGATAGTGCAAACCATGCACACCATTTTGCGTGAAAGCATCTATTTTACTAACTTTATACCTAAAATATCATCTCTAACAACCCTTTCAGGCTCATCCAACCTGATTGAGGGGTATGGCATTGCCTACCTAATGTTGTCCAATGGTACTAAATTAACCATTAAAGAGGCACTTTACTCACCCCGTTCTAGAAGAACGTTGTGGAGCTTTAAAGATATTTGAGATAATGATTACCACGCTGAAACTTCAAAAGAAAATGAAGTTAAATTCCTTTGCATCACTTTCTATGAATATGGCTAGAAGCGTATCCATGAGAAGATGAAGCATCTTCCAAATGGCTTGTATATTACAACCATTCGCTCCGTTGAGGTCCACCATATGGCCGGGCATAATAGTGGGTTTGCAATGGAAACTTTGCTTTGGCATGACCGTTTGGGACACCCTGGATGAACTATGATGCACCGTATCCTTAGTACTTCATACAAGCATCCCCTTACCCGCAATAATGACTTCGTTCTTCGCAATTTCTTGCCAAGCATGCTCTCTTAAACTGAAGTACGACGTATTCTAGATCTACACAGCGTTGCTCAAAGCATGCTGAATACTTTTACTGATCTAGCGAAAGTGACAACAGCCTAATATATGATGTAGTGCATAGGAAGAAAGATAGAAACTCATCGTCTCTTTCCTCTTCGCAGCAGCCAGCAGTTAAACTTTCTTCGTAATGCTAGCGCTTTGGTGCAGTGTTTTCTTTTCCTCCCAAACCTTGATCATGATGTAGCCAAACCCAAAAAGGCTACACAAGATATTCTGCCGAATGTTGTATACAACATACGGTCACGTACCAGCATTTCATGGGGTCAACATCCGATCTCTCTAGCATTTCTCCCATGTCCCACGGAGTCATCTGACCCCTTTTGCTTGTATGTGGGTCTGCCACCCGTTAAAGACACCACATTTAGACAATGGTGACACATGGGTTTACAAAGCCACTGAAAAGGAATGGTGCCCTATAGCACATTTTCTTGTAGTGCTTTTCACTTCTCTACATGTCATGTGTGCTTTCTTTAACACTTACATCAAAGTTTTTAATTAAAATTAGAAGTCAATATATGATCAAACCCCTAATTTCTCTGTACATCAATCGATCTCAACATCCTTTCTCTCCATCTCTTTTCTCTGTCTCTCTTGGTCCGTTCATCTTCTTACGAACTAAAGCACCTTCCTACTTACGTAATTACGTGTTTCTTAAACTCTGAGTGTGTCGCTTAATGGTAATGTGACCACGCAAATAAAAAAAATGAAGAATGAATTAAAATTAGAAAACATATAAGTATTTTTATTGCAGGAGGCCTGAGGCTCTTGTTACAACCATATTCATATAGATTATATATGGTTCTTATTATTACATTAATATCTTGCGAAACATATGATAATGTCATAACTTAGTACAACAATATAGGTTTATCACCAGCAACCTGACAATTTGATAGAGCAGGGTGACATGGTATCACGTTCGTTCCGGCTTGATCAAAACAAATTCTCACTTCATGCAATATCGGATCCGGCGACACTCTGGGTACCGACTTACAACGGAGGATAGGGTCGTGACCAGTCACTTGTGTAATGGCATTAAGGATGGTAGTGAGTGCATACGACTTCCCTCGGACGATCTCAGGTTTAGCGTTATGAAACATACCGGTTATATTGTACTTGGACCATATCTTGTTGGCTTGCACAAAGTACTGTAACTGGGGAAAGGTTTGGTCGGAACATATGCCATGTTTGTTATACTCGTATTCCCAAAATTTGAGATTTGAAATATCTTTTATAATACTAGGCCAAGATGCCTTCAGTGTCTTAAGCAATAGAATTTGCTTAGACATCTAACGAAAAAAAAAACATATATAATTAGTAATTACACTTTGTATGAGAAATAATTTTAAAATGTTTTTTTATACAACAATTAGAGATCACTGTCAAATGAAGAAAATAAACTACAAGGATAATTGCTTCAATAGTCGTGAACTTGTCCTCACATTTCATTTTTATCCCTGAACTTTTCTTTTTGGATAACAAAAACTTTTTTTTTATAGTCCTCGAACTCACTGTCATGTAGCACTTTGGTCTTTTTTGTTAACTTCACTAATTTTTTTGTTAAATTTAGGAGCAAATAGGACCTTTTGCATCCAAGAAAATTTAATAAAACAAAAAATCATACTTGTTCTTAAAGCTGCTAGATGAGGATTTCCCCTCCCAATATTTATTTATGAGGCAGATAGATTCAGGTCCAAAAACGTAAGTTGTTTTTTAGATTTAGTCTAGTTGTTTATACTAATAAATTCAGGTATTAGGAAGATTACACAATGTTCCAAGAGAAATATATTTATGATAGAAATGAATACAACTAATTCTGAAAGAGGTAGATTACAAGCAAAAAATATCTATAATATAGGTAGCTAAAAACAATTTATTTGTGATATAGGAAAGATTATTGATAAAAAAAATATATATATATGATATAGGTAGATAAATATAAGTAACCTACGATATAGGTATACTAAATAAATAAAAAAGATAAATTAAGCTTACTCATGATGATGTGGAATTATAGTCATGAACCTATTTTAAAGAAGTTGACTGTTTCTAATAATGTCTCACAAAATTTAATTTATATTGAATTTTCTCTTTATTTATTTATTTTGTTTCATAACTTTTATTTTTATTTTATTACTTAGATTTTAAGGAGATTTTGGGATGATTTTCAAAATTTTCTCTAAAATTAACCGAAAAGTATATAGAGTTAACGAAAAGAATTAATATGTCACTTGAGAGTGAGTTTGATGATGATTACAAATGGAAAAGGTCAAGGATAAAAATGAAACAAAATAGACAAGTTCAGAGACTATTACTATAACTAACACTAAATCCTGACGTTTACGTACCGCGGTTGTGTTTAAATTTGGACCAGTACCATTGCAGTTCAGTTGAGGAGTTGTAGAAGAAGTTGGCCAAAACCCATGAATCGTAAAGTACAATGGCGGGTGTCCAACGCAGACATCGGGTGTGTCAACACACACGCCCCTCGGCCACTGCTGCACAAATTGGAAATAATCGTAATGCAATCCGCAAAAGGTTATATGAAAAGACCCAATCAAAGTGAGAGCAAAAACCAGAACAAGGACATTGTTTAGGACGAGTACTGCCATATTTAGGGTTTAGAAGTAAAGGTAATTTTGGTTGATTGAATGATTTCTACTCGTTATAGCTAAAATTAACCAAATGGTGTCTTAGAAATCAATCATTCTAGCTGTACATATAGCTAGAATTATCCAAATCAGCACGTATCAGCTGTAATTTATTATCTATAACATTTTTGGGAGTACTTTGTGAGTATTCCACTTTAATTAATTATTAGGATTTGCCATTATAATCTTGGCCTCTTGTGGTGTATTTGAAAAGAAAATGTCCATTGCAATTAATTAGTTTGGATTTGTACTACAATTTAAGGGGTGTCTTGAATTGAGATTTTGAATGATTTTAAGTAGTTTAAAGATGGGGGATCCACACCAGAGTATCGGTGAGTTGGTTGAGTTTTTTTAATCCACTTTTAAATGGTGATTTGGGATCATGAGAAAATTGGAGCCGGAATGTCCTTCTTTGTAGTGTCTAGATAGTCGCATAGAGTTGTTTTTACTCCTTGATTAATTGTTTTGAGAGAATTCATCTCTCACATGATCTTACAATAGTGGAAGGATTGGTTTCTATCGATCTTCCTTCTCTTCCATATAGTCTTGCAACTTTTGTAATTATTATTGTGAATTTTCATGTTTTTGCTTGCAAGTACTTTTCTTTTGGGGTCATATTCTGATTGTAATCTTTAGCCCATTTCATAAATAAAATATGTAGTTTCCTTTGAGGGAAAAAATGTCCAAGAGATTCGCTGTAATTAATTATTTGGATTTGTGTCACCGCCATCATTCCCACCTTGTCACACCATCACTACCGCCACTTCCACCACTTTTTCACATCTATCACTACCACAACTTCAACCAGCATCCCCACCATGTACCATGTGGCTGCCATCACCACCTCCTACCATCACCTTTACATATATAGCCGCCATCATCACACATGATAGGTCACTACCATTTCGAATATTAAAAACTTGAATCTAGTGGAAATGCATATTAAACGGATCACTAAAAAGTTTATGAAAATCTATATAAATTAAAATTCACTGAAATTTATGATAAAAAATTCTCATGAACTCCATTATAATCCATACATGATTTACTGAAAAGTCCAAATGTAGTCATTAAAGGTCAATTAAACTCCTTCAAAATTTTTAAAGTCTGAATTGAATCCATTGTAATACATTAATTTGGATTTTTTTTTTAATAATTAAGCTCCATTACTTGTTGGTTAGTATTTGACCAAAAAAAATTATTTATTGGTTAGTAGTCAGTCGGTAACTACAAATTTTCTAATGGAGTTTCCAGCCTTCCTACATAAAAATTTATCTCCTTGGGTTGCATAGTTATAACTTCTAACTTTCCCACTTGCCTTCTTTTTGAAGCGATTAGTTCTCAAGGACACCAATGATAATGAGAAGGGTTCTTTAGAGATAAGTCCTTGCAACTCCTATTTTCTTGACAAAAACCCATCTAGTTTGAAACATCCAAATAAAACTCAAAATTGAAATAAACTTCCATGGAAGCAGGTAAGTGACCTATTATTACAATATATTTACAACTTATGCCACAACACTCTAATTACGTCAATAAATGTTATCATTACTCACTCTAACTTGATGAGCAATGAGTACTCATAATGTTCCACATATTTAACATATATACTACTAATATATTATACTAATTAATTTACCTATATACAAATTAATTTAGCTATATTTTGTAGATTCATTAATCTAAATAATAAGTATATTTTATATGAGAAATATTAATAATATGCCTACTAATGGAGGCTCGGGACATGTTAAACTTGTATGAAATATTATACTAATTTACCTATGTATAAATTAATTTACCTATATCTCGTAGATCCACTAACTTAATGACACACCCCGACCCGGATGTACAGGTGGACACCCAAAAGTCGAGTGTGCTGGTCGACACCACGTGGGGTGACGAAAGCCATTTAGAAGAATTTAAGAAATAACTTAAGCAAATTGAATTAAAAGAATGTCAGAGTGCACGAAAGTGTGCAGGCGGAAAGAAATAATAAAACAATAACTGGTTGTACAAGGTACGGGATACTAAATAATTACAAGTACCAAGAATTCCTACATTGTCATACCACCGCGTCTCGACGTCGATAGCTCCAAGCCACTTATCCTGGAGGGGCGCAAAAACAGAAGGGTGAATGGGCCATAAGTAATTATTTTGTAAAACCTTTCCTTTCTAAAAGTAAATAACCCATCGCCGTCAAAACAAGTAATAGGTTCGGAAAACCTTTCTGGAAAACATACTACAGTAGTAGATAGAAAATCAGTGTAAGTACGGAAATGTACTTACCGTCCAAAACGGACAGAAAGCCACAGCTTAGTATAAAAATACTTTACCAGAAATCCGTATAATAAAATAGTACGGGAAACCCGTAAATCAAATAGAAGCCTCCGTGGCATCGGTGAAATCCGATCTTAAAATCACAATATAAAACAGTAAGGTATACGCTCGTTAGGTATGACAGACACACAAGTTCATAGAGAGGTATTCTGTCATGAACAGGCTGGGTGCATAAATAATGTTACGCTCATGTACTACATACACGTGAAGCTGGCGCTAAGCGCATCACAACGAGTTCGAGTCGCCAAGGTGACCTAGAACAGGCTGGCACCTACGATGGATCCAAAGTGAGCGTGTCGGTGCGTGTGAACATCCACGTGAAGCTGGTCCTGGCCCCGGACAGTACTACTGACACCGTGTAAGCATTCCTAATTGAGCATGTAAAAACATACCATGGAATATTTCTAATAAAATAAGGTGGGGTAATTTCCTTTCTAAAATAAACCCAAAGTAAACATATAATTAGGTATTCACGGATGCCGTACCCGAAATACCAAATATATACCAAAATACTTCAAATACTAAGCCAAGTATATACCACAAAGGTACCAAGGTACATAAAATACCAATTTAACAACATATTAAGTGAACCAAAATACGATATAAATAATAAACCCAAGGTTCACCAAAAATAGCCCAAGGCTTACCAAGTATAACCCAAGGTTCGCCAAGTATAAATATAAATCCCATTTAAAAGCATAGGCATAATAATAATAATTTCCAAAACCCCCAAAAATATAGCCGGGTCAATACTAGTAAACCGAGTATAAATATAATACTAAAGTTCACTAAGTATAATATGATAAATACCAATTAAAAGTGTAGGCATAGCCTAAATATAATTTCCCAAGCACAAAAATAATCAATCTAATAAGGAAAGGGCCCACTCACATAAACCTTTGCCGGAAAAGTCCAAATGCACGCTCTCCGTACTCCACGGGTCGCCAAAACCTATTTTAGAACACCCACAATTAATAAAGTATTCGAAAATACGAAGAAAACGGCGTTCGGAAACCCGAAAACGGAGTTACGGGGTCAGAAAACCCAAAACCGTCACCGTTGCCTGCCGCACGCGCCGCCAAATGGCCTCACGCGCCGGTCAACGGTCAACGCTGACGTCAACCCCGTATGGACCGGTTGCTGACGTCATCGCTGACGTCATCACCGGTCTGAACCGGTTTGCTGACATCAGCAGGACCGGTCTGAACCGGTTTGCTGACGTTAGCGCCGATCATCCCCGTCCTTTCTCCGGTCGCCGCCGCTGTCGCCGGTCTTCAGAAACTGGGAAAATTTCAAAACTTCATATCTTCTTCATTTCAAGGCCAAATTGCACGATTCAAGTACCAAAATGAAGCTTTACCATTTTGGGGGCCAAAAACTGCCAGAGGTGGCATGAAAATGAGGAAGAAGTCTCGGGGGTAAACCGGCCGATTTTGGTTTCTTTGATTCTTGGCCAAACACGATCATCCAAGGCTCGAGCAAGGTCCTAGGGACTTCAAGGAGTTCAATGGTGGTGGTTTCGAGGAGATTTGAGCTCGGTTTCACCGAGAACTCACCGAGGGAAAATCTTGGGTTTTCACCGACGATTTCGAAAATCTGGGTTCCTGGGTTTCCAAGGTTTCTGGGTTCAGTCAGGGTGGTTTGAGAGTGACAGAGATGATGAATTAATCTGCAAGTTCAGTTTGGCCAAGGAATGGCTCGATGAAGGAGAGGGAGGCCACGGGTGTGAGAAGAAATTTGTGTGAGGTTGAGTGAGTTTGCAGAGAAAAGAGAGAGACCACGAGACAGAGATGAGAGACAGAGTCAACAGACAGGGGGACAAGGCCACATGGGCCAATAGAAAGGTTGGGCCCCAGCCCAACAACCAAATAGTCCCCAAAATTGAATTACAGGAAACGTCGGTAATCCAACGCCCGTTAAATATTCGTTTGGACTCCGAACGACGTCCCGCTCGCGTCCACGTGTTCGTAACGACGAGCAAAGCAAGAAAATACAAAGGTCAACCAAGGGCATTTTCGTCATTTCCAACTTCCAGGAATAAAATACCATTATTTTCCAGAACAGGATGTAACACTTAATAGGTACGCTATTTTTCCAAAATAATCAAAACTATGTACTAAGTAGGTACTCTAATTTTAAGAAAAAAAGTAGTAGATACACTAATTAGTATATTAAATCTGAAAATTTATTATTGCTTCAAAAACTTACCGAATTTATTTCTACATCAATTACAATTCCAAAACCCATTATACACGTTACAAGCAAATAAAAAAAAAATCCATTTTAATTCAAACACCAATATAAAATGCTATAATGGATTAATTGAGGGTAATATAGGAAACCCAAAAATTTTAATTATGACACACAATCTTAATTAGGTAATTTGTTTAGGTGGAGCCTAGTCATCGGGTTTTTGTTGGATAAATATATAATGGTGGGTTTTATATAAAGAAAATTGAGTTTGAAAGGGTAAAGTCATATTTGCTATAATGAGAAATAGTATTCTCATTTATGACAATGAGAATGATATATAATGATTGTTGACGTTCTATTATAAGGGAGATGACTTTAGACTAACCTCCTCGTCGTATATGTGATTCGAATTTGAGTTCTCATGATTATTAATAAAGAGAAATATTCCTATAACGTATTTCTAGCAACAAAATCACAAAATTGTTAACATTGGAATTTCTGGTTCAATGGCATGTTGGAAATTAGGAATGTGTTAAAAGGATATATTGAATTCAAATTTTAAAAACCCAATTTCTATTGAGATTTTAACAATGGAAAATTTCGGGTCAAATTTTCATATATTGCTCTGAAAGTTTTTCAGATTCATTCCTTCTTCTTTTTTGGTAAATTATGCAGATATTCAAAATATTTAATATCCCAGAAACTGAAAAAACAAATTTCTAATTAAAGCCAAAACTATTACAATTACTATCTACTTCCCACCGAGACGTGCTCTTCCTCTTTCTACTACTAATTAAAGCCCAAACAAAAAAGCAAATACAAAAATTTCACGACACTCACGTGACTCACAAGTCACGTGCTCAACGCTTCTCCAGTTGATGAGCATCGACGTCTCCGCCTCTGAGAATTGCCACGCCAGCTCTGGGCAAACGCGCGTACGGACGCGTAGGAGAGGAGGTCGGTTCAGACGGTGCAGCCGCAGAAGACGAAGAAGAAGAAGAGCATCGAGACCAAGGCCACGGACTCGAACGCCGTCACCAGCCGCCAAACGACGTCGTCTACGATCGACAGGCTCAGCTCCGGCCACCACCCCAGCAGCCTCCACGGGGCCCACCCGACCGGCGACCGGAATGCAGACGTGGACCACCACCAAGACATTCTCTCTTGCAGTCTGTATTTGTAAGGAGAGGACGAGGAGGCGGGGATTTTATATATGAAGGATTCTGAGGGTATAACGGTAATTGGAAAGTTCTGGGAGGGTGATCTGGTAAGTCTCTGAGTGGGGTCGAGTGATGTTTGGACGGTCAAGATTTAGAAGAAGTGACAGCTGTTTTGGTGAAATTCTTGGGAATAAGACAAATATGCAATTATTTGAAATAAAAGTTTGGAGGGAAAATTTAAAAAGAAGAAGAAGATTGAATTATTAGTTTTTGAGAGAACCAAAGAGTAGTAGAAAACAATAAAACTAGCGGCGTTGTTTTACTGGCTTATCATACGCCGCTTGTGAAAGTCAGCAAAATCGTATTCATAATAAAATTGAGTTTTAGGGGTATATATGTAATCAAGCTTTGGATGGAATTGGACGACGGAGGGCAAAGTGTGACAATTCAATTTTTAACAAGTTAAGTGGCACATTTTGAATTTCAAGAGATTAAGTAACAAAAATAATAGAATCTAGCCCCTAGCTACTATAATAGCAAAAACTTTTTCGAATTTTAAGAATAGTTCCATTTTGAGAGGACCCCCTAGCCTCTTGTCTTCACTAGACAAAAAAATATTCAGTAGAGCTACATGACTAACCAATTACTGTACGATTGTGTTGAATGGAAGAACATACATAGGTCAAAAGTGTCATACAAATGAGTCCATGATCGACAGCTATGTCCAAATTATCATGCCACAAGACATGACTTAGAAGCACTCTTGGCAAGTACGTTGTACGTGAATATTAGAACATGTCTGGTAGCTTGCACAAGTACATAATCCATTAGTTGGGCGATATTGTTGGGCAGCTACCCGCCCCCCCAAATGCTGTGACACATTTATTTGTTCTCTCTCCATGTGAAAAATATTTTACATTGTTAGGCATTTCATGTTTTATAACTTCACGTTGAGCCACTATTTTTAGCCCACTAAATTTGTATGTGTAAGTCGACTCACCTAACATTTTACCATTTTTTCTTTTTTAAAAAAGGAGACCAGCATTTACGGCAATCTACTCTTTCAAAGGCCGAAAAGATTGACAGAGGCGTTTCAACCTCCATGGACCACCATCGTGTGATTCATCAGTGTTAGAAATCGAATCCAGAACAAACCGTGTGAAAACAAACCTAAAATTCGTCATAACCACTAAATCATCCCGCAATAGTTATATTTTATCACCTTTTCAATTTTCAGTTTTGCTTTCAATTTTCTACTCATTATAAAATTCCTCATTTGTTTTTAAAAAAAATCTTTGGATATAAAATTAAACATCTGAAATTTGAAAATTTAAAATTGATCGAAAATCGAGCAAACAAATTAAGAATTTGTCAATCATCAAATTCAAAATCCAATACTGACCAAAAAGAAAAAAATTTTCAAAACCCAATCATATCAATTCTTGACAATTCATTTCGAAAAAAATGAAAATAACATTATTAATTAGGGACTCGCTACAGTGCTCGCAAGCATTGGATGCTCACACCGATCTCACCTTCCTTCCCCCCCTCTCTCCTCCCTCCTCCCTCCTCCCTCCTTTTAATGGTGAGATCGGTGTGAGCATGCAATGCTTGCGAGCACTGTAGCCTACTCCCATTAATTATGCCATGAGTCCATCTGAATTTAGACGTTTCCTCAACACGTGTCATACGTGATTTCGTAAACTGGACGCCGTACATTGGACGGTCAAGAATTTTCATATCGTTTGAATTGCAAGTTGTTATATCGTAGATGGACCGTTGATTCCATATACGCGTCGTATACGAATATATACTAACATACATACGATCGCGGCCAAACCCCAAACACGCCTATTATATTCCCCCCACCCACGAGTTGAATCCCTTTTTGCTTCGCTGTGGATCTCTTTGAGTAATTTCATCGAACACTCGGCGGGCGCAATTTCGCAGAGACCCAGAAGCGAAGCAAAACTCACGAATCGGAAACACAATGTCTCTGCGGCCAGGCACGCGCAACGATGTGAGGAAGAAGTCGTACAAGACGGGGGTGGACGCGGAGGAGGCGCGGCGGAGAAGGGAGGACAACTTGGTGGAGATCAGGAAGAACAAGCGGGAGGACAATTTGCTGAAGAAGAGGAGGGAAGGGTTGAGTCAGTCCCAGCAGCAGCTGCTTGATGGCTCCCAATCCGGCGTCGTTTTGGAGAAGAGGGTACTGCTTCGTTTTTTGCTTCTTTTTATTTGAAAGTTCTTAGCTTTAGTTTTGGGTTTGCGCTTTTTGATGAGTGATTAGGGGATATAATTATGCTAGGTTTTGGATTGTTGTGGGATTATTTAGTTTATACGGGTATGCTTGTATGCTAAGAAAGTGAAGGAAAGTGGAAGGAATTGAAATGGGAATTACTGTTTTATGAGAAATTGATTGTAAACGGTATTGAATCGTTGCATGCATGCGTGTGTCGAATTTCGTAGGATTTGTTTTTCTGTTCTGCTTGAGTGCAGAGAAAATGTGGGAAAGTGAAGGGAAGTAAAAATTGTTTTTTAGTTTTAATTTGATTTGAAGTTTTAACTGTTTTTTCTCTCTTGAATTATTGAGCATTGTGCTCTCAGTGATCTTAAAGAGTAGCACAACTAGTTTGGGAAGTGCTGAATGATACATGATATCTTGAGTTTCTTTTGGTTTATGAAGATTTGAGAAAAACATGGCTCGAAACTGTAATAGTGTTTGGAATTCATCTGAATGAATGTTTTTGTTGAGAAGACAATTGGAAGCAGCAAGTTATCGGTTCATGCTTTATATGTTAAAATAAAGTTTTTACATTTAAGGCATCGAATAATGCCCCTCTTTATCCGGAGTAAGTTCTGTAATTGGTTTCTCTTTGTTTAAGTCTGGGAAAAGGAGAATCATGAATGAGATGAAGTTGACTGTTTATGTTTCCTCTTCTTGCTATCTGATCTTATATTAAAAGATTTGGTCTTTAATTGATGTTGGTGTTGTTTAACAGTTGGAAAGTATCCCCTCAATGGTGCAAGGAGTTTGGTCTAATGATCCCGCACTGCAATTGGAGGCTACTACTCAATTTAGGAAGCTATTATCAATTGGTATGGGAGCAGATCAAATGCTTCAAGTTCATTTTGTTTCCTATTAGGTGAAATATCTGTGTGGGGTTGTTGACTTTTGTTTTTCATTTTGTGTAGAGCGCAGCCCTCCTATTGATGAGGTTATAAAAGCAGGTGGTGTCCCTCGGTTTGTTGAGTTTCTTGGAAGACATGATTTGCCCCAACTGCAAGTATGGAAAATTTGTTTCTTGTTGAAGTGAAATTATCCTTAAAGGTGTAATCAAAACACTGAGGTTGACTTACATCTTTATATGCAGTTTGAAGCCGCATGGGCTTTGACCAATGTTGCATCTGGAACATCAGAGCATACACGAGTCGTTATTGAGCATGGTGCGGTCCCCATGTTTGTGCAGCTTCTTAGCTCTGGCAGTGACGATGTCAGAGAGCAGGTTCCTTCTCCCTACCTTTCACACTTTTCATTGACCTGAGATTGAAAGCATTTCCCAAAAAGGCTTCGCACTTTCTGAATTATTCTGAGTCATGAATATCCTCAACTTTCCATTTTCAATATATAAGTTAATAGTAAGGTTCAGAAATTTCATTGACTTGAGTGTGCTGTGGAAAAAGTCTCCGGACTTTCTTCTGAGGCTTGCATATCTGGAAATCTTTCCAATATCTATAAGTATCATAAATTATCCTGCTCATTATTGTGGTCTATTTTTTTTTATGTTCTAAGTTTTACTGGTTCTATAATTCATAGTTTCTCTTCCTTTTACTGTCAGATATTTCTACTTGTTTGATTTCCTGAGTGACGATCCATGCTTTCTTGTTTCCTGAACAGGCAGTATGGGCTCTAGGCAACGTTGCTGGTGACTCACCAAATTGCAGGGATCTTGTTCTTGGACAAGGTGCACTGATGCCATTGCTAGCTCAATTAAATGAAAATTCAAAGTTATCCATGCTCAGGAATGCTACTTGGACTCTATCTAACTTTTGTCGCGGAAAACCACCAACTCCGTTTGATCAGGTTTGGGCTCATTTTGAGATTCTTTTGGTTAAAACTTTACAGATGCAGCAGTAATATGTGTTAAATGTCAGCTGGTATCCCTTCGTAGAAGAATTTGGGTCGATGCCTTATCATAACTGTAATAAGTACCCTTTCTGCTTGCTTATCAGTGTGTTCTCTTACAGGTGAAGCCTTCCTTGCCAGTTCTGAAACATCTCATTTACTTGAATGATGAAGAAGTCTTGACAGACGCTTGCTGGGCCCTATCCTATCTCTCGGATGGTTCAAATGACAAAATTCAGGCTGTGATTGACGCAGGTGTCTGTCCTCGACTTGTGGAGCTTCTGCTGTAAGTTTCTAAACCCTCCACAAACTATTCACATGTGTTGCTCTTCAATGGTTTGATATACTTTAGAACAGTTGTTTAGCATTTCACCTTGTGTGTGTTTTTGATGACTACAATTTGTTTATGCCAGTCATCCATCACCTACGGTTCTTATACCTGCTCTTCGGACAGTGGGTAATATTGTTACTGGTGATGATTCCCAGACTCAGGTATAAACACTAATATATAGTTATATACCCTTTAGAGACTCAGGTATTAGATATTTAATATAAGGCCTCAATTTTTGTTTGCTATGTATAGCAACAAAGTGACCCCTTTATATTTTCCAGTATGCTATTGACAACCAAGTTCTCGGTTGCCTCAATCAACTTCTCATGCAAAATCACAAAAAGAGCATCAAGAAAGAAGCTTGTTGGACAATTTCAAATATCACAGCCGGAAATAAAGGTCAAATACAGGTATAAAATTCTGCTAAATTACATTTCAGAGATATGTAATTGAAATTAGGGATTTAGATTTGACTACTTAGTTTAAATTGATACTCTTTCTTCATGAACTGAGAAGAGGATATGAAAGAACATATATTTCTTGAGCATTTGAAGTTCATCATGTTCCAGATACTGTATCTAACATGTGGATTGTATTCATAAATAATTTAATACTTAGACAATATAGACTGGGAAGTCATTCAAATAATTTCTTCTAAAAAGTACCAATCCAAATGCAACATAAGTAATGCATATCTCTTGCATTTGATCATTGCATGGCACCCATTAAATCCACTATACTACACTGTTCGTGTTTTGGGTGGATGTCTGGTCTGGTGTTGCATGGTGTTGCATAATCATCTTTACAAGTAGGATGATTGTGTGGCATTACTCTTATATTTAGTGGTAGATAGGCTGGGGGATTGTTAGGTATGTGCACTCTATACAGTATACAGAGCCTAGTCACAAGGGAAGAGAGATTTTTTAATTAGTTATTTAGTAACACTTCTATTTTGTTTAGACGTATTTTGTTTCCTGCAAGTTATATCATTACTTTGCAAAGAAAATGCTTATACTTCTTTAAAAGTTTTGTGCGGCCTCTGCAAATGTATATGTGCGTAATACCTTTTGATGCAAGGAAGTTTCCTTGATCCTATTGCTTAGCTTCTCTTAGAATTAATTTAATCCGGAGGATGTTTCTTGATACACCCCTTACATTTTGTTGTATATCGATTACTATTTAACAGGCTGTGATAGACGCTGCTATCATCTTTCCGCTTATACAACTTCTCCAACATGCTGAGTTTGAGATAAAAAAGGAGGCTGCATGGGCCATTTCAAATGCCACTTCTGGAGGATCTCATGAACAAATTCAGTATGCTCTATCCTTACCACTGGATCATGTCTATTAGATTCATTATGTGATTGTGCTTGTATTACATTTTCGGGTATTTTACAATCATGATTAATGTTTCTTGTAGATTCCTCGTGGCCCAAGGTTGTACTAAACCACTTTGCGATCTTCTAATTTGCCCAGATCCAAGGATTGTAACAGTGTGCCTTGAAGGTCTTGAGAACATTTTGAAGGTGGGTGAGGCTGACAAAGAAATGGGAATGAATGGCGGGATCAATCTTTATGCACAACTCATCGATGAATGCGAAGGGTCGGATAAGATTGAGAATCTGCAGACACATGATAACAATGAGATTTACGAGAAGGCTGTCAAGCTCTTGGAGAGATATTGGACCGAGGAAGATGAGGAAGTCCAGGAGAATGGGAATGAGAATCAACAAGGTTTTACATTTGGAACAAACCAGCCCAACCCTGCTCTCGGCGGCTTCAACTTTGGATGAACAAATATGGTTTAGGTTTCTAGCAGTGTAGGTTTTTCACTTCCTTTTGATGATTGCCAAATCTCATCCTGATTTTCCCTTGCTGCCAAGGGCCAGGGTTTTTGGTTTGGCACATAGGTTCGTCTATCGAATATGGTAGAAGTGCTACGACTACAACTGGCTGTTGTCCATTTTATTTTGCGTTTCCATACTTTTAGTAGAAAAATTGTCGCTCTTATTGTGTTTACGCGGAATTAGAACTAAAATGATACTTGTGCTCATGTGTCCTGTGTTGTTTTATTACTTATTAGAATGCTAGATTTATTGATTTTGTTTCATGTTTATTTTTTTCCAATTAGAACGAAAGTGTATAATTGTATAATTGGATGAACATTTTTTTACACTGACAAACGGTGTCCCAACAGATATTTGACCAAATTAACAATTTGCTTTTGAAAATAATAATTTTTTATTGTTTTAGTCACTCAATCTCTCTCAAATCGCATTTTCTCTCATCCTCATCTCTTTCTCAAATCGTTTTCACCATTTCAATGTCTCAGGTTTGTGGCTAAATTCTCTTCCTCCCCAAGCAAAGTTGGTGTGGTTATGGGACTTCACAGGATCTGATTGCCCTCGGGGCTTTTCTTTGTAACTTTTATTTCCGTCTCGAAAACAAAATCCTTCATCAACATGATATGGAAAAGAATGCTAAAGTCTGGAACAATATACAAATGTAGGCAACACCATTTGAGAATTTTGTACATTTTAGTGATGAAGAATCGATGCTTGTAGAAAGGCTAGTCTTTCTTTCTTAAAATAAAGGCAGTAGGTTTTGATAATCAGTTTAATTCCGATGCTTAAAAAAATGCTGGCAAATTGGAAAATCAATATAAAAATGACATGTAAATAGCTATTATGCTGATTTGGCCTCAAATTAAAGCACCTTTTTTTCTATTTTTTTTCTTAAAGCCCTTAATAAAAATTAAAATATTCTAAATGTTGTGGACAGTTTTTAGTGAAGGGTGCGGCAAGAGAAGAATAGAGAGAATTTGGTGAGCGTAGTGTATATGGAATATGTAGTTCGTATATTAGCATGCAGTGCCTTTATTTATAGTAATAGAAGTACAAGTACAATAGGATACTAATCCCTTACGAGCGAATAGCTGTCAACGTGCTCCTATAGGATTTTACAATCGCATTTAACACATGTTATAATTATCTACAACACTCCCCTTGAGTGTGCAAATACCTCAAGTAGATATCGCATGAGATCTTCAAAATGATGATAGTTGATGAAGTCGTCTCGTAGGCACGGTAAATAAGGTCTCGTATAAGAGACTTGCATCAAAAGAATAAAAACTCTCACAAAACACAGCTATGGTAAAACTAAGACGGGACAAAACCCATAGTGCAGGAGAAAAGTGAGTTAATGCAATGTCGATACTTAACATCTTGAGACGTAAGTAGTAAGAAAACACACGAGTATGACCCAGCTGGAATGGGTCTTCGTTAAAACCTAGTCGGGCAACAAAAACCCAGAAATGGGAAAAATGATCCCCGATCGTAGGAAAGAGTACATTAAGGTCAAGCGAGGATACTTGAGTTTTCCCTGAGTTCGACGAAACTCCCTGAGAACTACAAGCGTAGCAAATGAGAAAATTTGCACATACCAAATCCTCAAACAAGCTTCTTCGTGATGACTTCGTGAAGAGGTCGGCAAGGTTGTCTTCGGATCGGATACTTGACTTCAATCTTCGATGCTCATCTTCGATATGATATAGACGCAATATGCTTGGTGTTGACTTATTTGAGATGTATCATGTTATGGTGCAGGTCGATACATATGACGTTGTCTTCATAAATCGTCGTTGGGTTCGAAGCGAATGATGAAAAATAACGGAGTGCTTGAATATGCTCCCATGTACCGTGTGGCTTCGTGTAT
Organism: Gillenia trifoliata; assembly: GCA_018257905.1. Taxonomy (NCBI): domain Eukaryota; kingdom Viridiplantae; phylum Streptophyta; class Magnoliopsida; order Rosales; family Rosaceae; genus Gillenia; species Gillenia trifoliata. The sequence goes on along the minus strand of CM031084.1, from coordinate 4,997,939 downwards.
GGCGATGAGCTCGAAGACGTCGCAACCAGATTACATGCGGCCTCACACGAGATATTGCGGTGTTAACGGTAAGACATAGCTCCGTTTGGAAAGCGTGCTTGTATCTTGAGCAGATGGATAGTACGTGTCAGGCGTATCCCACAAGGTAGGCATCATTAGATAACCAAAGGGGGTTGTAGTTAATTACGAGATGCGTAGGGATAGAATAAGCTCCAAATCCGTAGTAACGGAAAAATGTCTTTTGCTTACACTATTTGGTGGTAGCGTGTAGAGACGCGATGTTGTATCTTACCAAAGATCGACAACGAAGAGATGTCATGCTTAATGCGATGAGCCAAAGTACAATAAGCGCTAATTGAACTTAGATATGAACCCGGGTTCCCTGACACTGAGATCTCATTTGCATCTAGCGTATGAACGGTCATGGGTGTACTGAAAACTGACACACTTCAGGTGTGGATTCGATTGAGGTGGACTGACATACCATCGAACTTTGCTCGAAGCCGAGATTAGAGACATGGTTCCAAGATCTTTCATCTCGAGTCCAGACTTCGGTGCGGCGTTTTCTCCATCTTCCGAGTCTAAGTGAGATTTATGTCTCGACACTGAGGCTATGACTACAGCAAATTCGGTTTAGTACTGCCTTGAGGGCATAGTTTATTCACATATCCTAAGCGTCAGAAAATACTCACTCGAGACGGGTATACCACGTCGCTCGGATTGTTCCAATCAGTAAAAATTGAAATGCCTCGATTCAATAGAGGGTGTTACGTGGTCTAAGAACTATTTGAATCGATCGATAAGTTCTTCGGGAACTTTCACATATATTCCGTATCAAGATCCACATAGATACGTTACAACCCGTACATAGTTTTTGCATATTCGGTTTTGAGGGAAACTACCAAGGCGATAAAGGTGAGTGGAACGTTATGACATCCATTACGGAAATAAGTCACCTCGTAATCAATCTCGGGCGTTTGAGAGAAACACTTGCGCCCGCAGGCGTGCTTCGTGTGCCTTTATTTCATTAACCTCATTTCGATTCCTTACGAAAACCCACTTGTAGCAAACGGGCTTCACATGTGTGGAAGTGTAGGAACTCTGAGGCCCAAACACTCTACGTTTCGCAAGTGAATCAAGTTTGACCTAGATTGTTTGTTTCCAGTTTGACCAATCGGTTCTACGTCGACATTCATCAACGGAACGCAGTTCGATATCGTCGGTTTTCACTTATTTTGGGTAGCTACCATATACGTGAATATCATCGATGATAATCTCATTCCAATTCCATTAACTCATCCATGCATGCATAATGGACCAAGACTACAGGTCTCGGGATAATTTCATGAGGTGGAATGGTTGAGATAGCGAACGAGGAAGGGATTCATTTTGTGCCATACTTCTCCACTTCTAGGAAGGTGAATCCTTCGAACTGAATGATCTGTCGCGCTTCAGGCCGAGAACAGATTGATTGGCTAGCCGTCGGCGTACCGGGTTGTCCATCAGGGGCGGCCAACCGTCTTTCAGGGGCGGCACACCCTTTAGGGATGTTGACTCGACGTCCGTTAGGTACGTCTATCCCTGCAAGCATGTTTGCAGCTGGTATATATGATCTCGTCACTTTATTTAGATCAGAGAAAGTGTCTGGAGCAACACTCTGGAATCTAGAATATAGGGATCAAGATGAGACATAGTGGGTACGTCCACGATAATTCGCGCCGTTCTTCAGGAACGTTGACGTTCTTATCTCCCCCTAACGGCGGGAAGACTGTCTCATCGAAGTGACAATCCGCAAAATGGCGGTAAAGAGATCGCGTGCAAGGGCTCTAAAGGGCTAATTCGAAGGAGAATCGTAATCGATAAAGATTCACATCCTTCTTTGAGGACCCATATTGGTACATTGCGGCGACCCAATATGGCATAATGTGCATACCCAAAAATGCGCAAATACAAAACATCAGGTTCGTACTCAGTAACCAACTGTAACGCTATAAAGTATCGGGTAGCAATGGGCCTCATGCGGACTAACATGGCTGCATACAAGATTGCATAGCCCTAGGCAAAAACCGAAAACTTAGTGCGTTCACCAAGGTCCGGGCAATCAATTCATAATGCGCTTTATGATCGCTTCTGCGAGGCTGTTTGGGGGTTGAACATGGGGAATTCAATGTTCAATTTCAAACCCAAAAGACATGCAATACTTATCGAATACTGTTCGATATAAACTCTTCGGCATTATCCAGTCTTCTAGACTTTATGGGATAATTAGGGTGGTGAGTCCTTAAGTAAGAATTGGCCAGAAGTTTAGCAGCAATGTGTATGTGGACAGACATGTGACCATTGTGTCGATATATCAACCAAAAACCATATTTACATGGTCCGCATTTTTGGTTGGAAGAGTCCACATGATTCCCTTTGAATCCAATTGTAAAAATAGGGTTATGTAGTAGCTTTGCTAGGGATGATATAAAAATTCAATTTCTCCAACGAGCAGGCTTGGCAAACTGTGCTTTGTAGGCACAAAATCCTTACTTTAGGTAAGGTGATGCGTTGTGTAAAATGTTGCATCGTGTTTCGACCTGAATATCCCAAACGGTCGTGCCAAAGCAAGTAAACTGCTCGAATCACCCGGCTTTAAGCCAGCTTATATGTGGCATGTCCCAGTTGGGAGGTAGCCTATTGGCCCCAAAACATAGCTTCAGGCTTCATATTTTGGAAGGTGATGCAAAGATACTCCACTCTATTTTCTACAGTGGTTTTCATGATCATTGTTCTCTCGAATATCCTTATGATTCAATAACGTTCTTCTGGAACGAAGAATATAAGGCCCCTTAATAGTAATTCAGTACATTAATACAACAAGGAGCAGTGCCAATGCCCTTAATCAGGTTAGATAGACCTGAATTCGTTGCGAGAGGGGTGATTTAGGTATGAAGTTAGTGTGCATAGTAGCACGTTCATCCAGACAACTAACTTCCCCACATTTATACCTTATCACATGTTAATTGAATTCGGTCACATGTATAAGGAACATGATTCAATTAACTCATATTCGAGGACAATATCCATAATAATATCCAAAAAATTTAAAACAAATACCAAAACAATCATCCAAACAAAAAGGAAAAATTGTTCAAAACTTAAACCAAAAGATAGGGGGTTCGGCCAACAGGGCCTTTCATGTCAAAATTTTGCTTTTCCATATGTGTTAGGTGAAGCAAAATTAGTCTCACAAATTGATTACAGGAATGGTACTCATCAACAACATTGGTAGGGGCACAAATAAGTGCATAGCCAATGATCTATTCCATCAAAATGGAGGTAGATTTTGCACGGTTGAGGTTCGGGAATACTGTCCCTTATTCTTGAAGTTTTGGGTCTGAGTTGCCAAAGGATCACGTGATTAGTCGTGATGCCACCCCCTTGGTTGACCCTGATTCTACCACTATTCAGTACTCTCCAGCCGAAGAAGGAAGAGTAGATTCGGTAGGCCTCTGTTGAAGCAGAGCCTTAAGTTCGGTACACCTCTGCCGAAACAGAGCAAGACCTTCGGTACATCCCAGCCGAATCACTGGGGTGCCGCTTTCACTGTTGTGCTTTTCAGTGAGCAATGTGGTAGTATCAAATCCGAGAATTTAGTAAACCTCGTCTCTTTACAGTGCTTCTTCAGGAGCATTTTAGAGGTATGGAAGGACGAGAAAATCTTCTCTAGTCAAAATTCAATCGGATTCTATAAACTTCAGAATTTGTACCTATTCACGGATGGAGTTCAATCATGCCTTGTGTCAGGCAAGATATGTCTTGCTTCGGGCAAGGTGTGTCTTGCTTCGGGCAAGATCATCTTTGCATGATTAGAACGGTCCATAGAGTGAGTCAAAGAGCCATGAAATCCTCGTCATTGAGGTGCTTCCATTTACAATGCTTCAGGCATAAGTCTTCGGATGAAGATCATGACGGAGGCTTATTTAGCTCTATCCACGTCATTGTTGGCTTCAATGTTTCTCAACTTCTCAGTAGTCAAGTGGAGCTTCACAACTTGTGCCCACATAAAGTAGTTTCTACTAGAAACTTCCATGTTAGTGAAATTGAACTTGTTACGGTTCGGAAATCCACTGGATGGAGGGAACAAGATTGTGGTTGGTGTTTATGGGAAATAAATTCTCCATAATCATAAAAGTTAGAACATTCGGGTTCTAAGACATGGTTTGGTTTAAATTTTCATGAAAACTACGGGTTTCATGGGTATTTAGTTTTTAAGGAAACTTCGGGTTTCATGGCACTTATTCGAAGCTTCAGGTTCGAATTTATGAACTTTAAGTTCATATATACCTGCAATCAAACGCAATATATATAGAACAAAAATAATACAAATAATAAATTTGAACATATATTGGGGATGGGTAGTGAAATATAGGTCTACGGGACCTTCGGGGTTTGCAAATAGGACCCAAATAATTTTTGGTGGGTCGTGGTTGGAGCTGCAGGTCCAACCAGCAGGTGGCTGGGCTGCTGGCCAGCATAAAAAAAATTGGCTGAAAAAAAGCCTAAAAACCCAGCAGGGTTGGGGTGTGTGAAACGGGCTGCACAAAAGGCCCTAGCCCATCAGAGCTGAAGGAAGGAAGGGAGGGCTGCAAGGTGGCCTGGGCCCAGCAGCTGGCTGGGTTGGTGAGTTAGGCTGGCCCATCAGGTGGGCTGCAGGTTGCAGCGGGCCGAGGAAAAGGAAAGAGCCCAGCGGCTGGCTGGGAAAGAAAAGCAGCAGGCTGGCCCATGCAGGGACCAGGCCTGGAGGCGGGCCGAGGAGGCTAAAGCCCAACGGGCTGGCGCATGGCTCGGCTGGAGTCTAGGCGCAGGGTCGGCTTGGCTGCAGGCCGATGTCGGCTCGGCGCGGCTTCAGGCCGGCTCGGCTCCGATTAGGGTTTTTTTTTTTTCTTTATTTTTCAAAAAAACGAAAATTTTTTTTTCGGTAAAGAATGTCCAGTTTTTTTTCAGAAAAACGAAATTTGATGTTTTTTGTAGAAAAGCGAAAAAAAAATAAGAAAAAACCCTTGATTTTTCCTTCGTTCACACGATCATCAATTCACTTAATATATTTCAGATATATTAAATGTCGATGCTAACACAATATTTGCAGAAGATCAATAATTCGTTAAACGCAGAAAATTGGGTTATGCATCATGGTGAAGGTTCATGCAATCAGGTCTGACAAAATATCGACAATCGAGACCGTGTTTTAGAAGAACCTGGATTGCTGATGATGATGGTTGAACAATTTGTTTGCAGGATTGCTTTCAACTCCGGATTTCCATCGTCAATGCGTTTAATCTTGTTCAAAATAAGAGGGGAAAATTGAATCAATAGCAATATATTAATTCAATAAAAATAAATAAATCAAAGTAAAAAACTATTGAAATTAATACTCCCCATGATTGAAGATGGCCAGAACTCCGGTATAATTCTCTTGAGCACAGCGGAAAGAGCGTGCTGATAACGTGTTGTGGACAGTTTTTAGTGAAGGGTGCGGCAAGAGAAGAATAGAGAGAATTTGGTGAAACTGTAGTGTATATGGAATATGTAGTTCATATATTCCACATACCAGGTGCCTTTATTTATAGTAATAGAAGTACAAGTACAATAGGATACTAATCCCTTACAGAACGGAATAGCCTAATCCATATCTACCTAGGATTTACACAATCACATTTAACACATGTTATAAATTATCTACAACACTAAATGTTTAATCAAGAAAGATGTTTAAGGGGTTTTTTATTAAAAAAAAGGGACAATTGAAAGAAAAAGACAATTCTAAGAAAGTTTTGTGGTATTCTTGCTTAACTATAATGAAATTTTGTCCCCTGATAGTTGGAAATCAACTCCAAAACGTTTATAATACAGTCAGATGGTCATTCTTCTCCAATTATATGTGTTAATATATGTAACGTATTATTCTACTCCATTTGATTTAGGACATTGGAGTAAAACTAATTTTAATTTCTAGAGAATGGTTTTTAACGGCAGTATGTCGAAGGATAATCCTCTGACATACTGCTGTTAAAAAACACTTTCCACAAATTAAAATTAGTTCATGTAGAAAGTGACTTGTGTTGGTATATGGTTCAGCCCATGATGAATGTTCTAGATTATTCTAGTAAGCAAGTGAGGTGGCTGGAGCATGCTAGACAATTCTAGCAAGTTATTAAGTTGGTGGAAAAAGCTAGAAAGTACTAGCTTCCTTGGTTGCAAATGGAAAGATCTAGAAGCTACAATTTTGTGGCTAGTCTAGAATTATCTAAGCTAGAGGTTTGTAGAATATACTAGAAACTAGAAAATAGTTCTAATTTGTAGAAGGAACTAGAAACTAGTAGAATGCCAATCCCTCACCTATAAATATGGGTGTGATGTTGTAGTGATGTAACCAATCAAGAACTAAGTGTGAGTAGCAAAGGATCAAGTCCATAGCTAGAGTTCCACTCCAAGAGTGAGAGTGAGAGTGTTCCACTACACATTGTGAGTGAAGTTTAGAGTGATAGAAAGTGTGTGTTATACTTTCTTGTATTCATCAAGCCTTGTTCTTTGGCTTGGTAAGACTACTCTTGTTGTACTCATCTTTTCATATAGTGGAGATTGATCCTTTTCGTGGATGTAGGCATAAATTGCCGAACTACATAAATTCTTGGTGTCCATTTTCTACTTTACTTTGTGCATTCTCTATCTTGTAGTACCAACATTCCTAACAACTTGTAGACTTGTAGTTGTAGTTTACATGAAACATATTCTTTCTTTGACCTCATGTAGCTTACATGAAATGTAATTTTCATTGACTTCATGTAGTGTACACTTTAAACGAGACAAACAAAAAGAAGATCAACTGGATTTATGCTTGCCTCACCCCTGGCCTGCAACTCAAACAGCCAGCAGCGGCGTTGCTGCTTCTTCTCCGGTGAACTGTACACCCAGCTCCGGCTGGGCTCCTTGCAGCTGACACCAGAGGCTCTTTGGGCCTCCTCTACAGACCGGCCCACTCACAAACCCAAACCTTCTCGGCCTGTTAACCTCAACCCAGCCATATTTGAGCCTGGTCCCTTTTCCTTCAGTCAGCCCATTGGGCTTAGCCCACTATAACTCCAAACCAGCCCATGATGGGCTTTGGCCCAACTGCCACCCACCTGCAGCCACTTGGGCCTCCTGCCCTAGCCTGCCAGCTGGCCTGCAGCCCAACCACCTAAGTTTTTGGGCCCGCAGCTCCAAACTTGGCTCACCCAAAATACTTTGGGCCGTGATTTTCACACCCATAGACCTGTGTTCATCTACCTGTTTATGCTATATTTTTGTTTTATATATTGTGTTTGCTTGCAGGTATCCATGAACTTGAAGTTCATAAATTCAAACCCGAAGTTTTGAATAAGTGTCATGAAACATAGTGTACCGGCTTGTGCCCGAGTACATATATGGAAAAATCTCTCCTAGTTAGTTTGATAGTGTCTAATCTTATGTGTCATCTGCGATCAATAAAAACCTCAAGCACGTACGTTAAAGAAAAACTAACATGACATCAACTTGATAATAAAATTGATACTCAAAACTTAACCACAACGTAAATGCCACTATGTGAAATACGAAAAGAAGAATTCCATTGTACTACAAATGATATTATAAACCATTTCATCACTGCAAAGTGCAGACATATGATGAATTCAATTAGTTTTCTGTAACATTCTACGGGTTTAACATTGCACCCCAATGATAAATTATCCACGACCTTGCATTAGATATACATAAAATCCTTGGAACTCTACCCTTTGGCAATTGGTTTTGGTCGGATGCATTAGATATACACCCATTCAAATTTGGATGAACAAATGTGGTTTAGGTTTCTAGCAGTGTAGGTTTTTCAGCTCCATTTGATAAATTTTCAAACCACATTTTGATTTTCCCTCACTGACAAGGCCCAGGGTTTTTGGTTTGACACATAGGCTCGTCTATCGAATTCGATAGAAGTGCTACGACTACAAGCGGGTGTTTCTCGTCCATTTTATTTTGTGTTTCCATACTTCTAGTAGGAAAAAATTTGTGACTCTTGTTGTGTTTACGCAGAATTAGAGCTAAAATGATGGTTTCTGCTTGCTTGTTTGTTCCTCTGTTATTTCATTACTTGTTAGAATCCTGAATTTATTGATTTTTGTTTTATATTTGTTTTCTCCAATGTTTTTTTACGGTGAAATGGAACGTTTAAGAAAAGAAAACAAGTTTGAGGGGCAAGTCTAGAAAGCATTTGGGAAGGTTTTAGTAGACTATTGCTAATTGGAAGTGATTTCTGCAAAACTCCGTCTCTCCTTGTGCACCTTTTTTTATTTTTAGTTTTTAAATTGAATGAATCAATGGAGAATCAAATTATTGAAAAAACAAAGGTATGTAGAAGGATAAACGGAGTCGGGATTAGTCATGTTGAGAGTTAATTGAATCCGACCCTAATTATCATTGTTACGCCTAAAGTAAAAAGGTTTTACACGAGCTTCCATTCAAGGCTGGTAAAGGAGCCACACCAGGACTGATAAGGGATTAATTCGGTTCTCAATAGGGTAAAATCTGCATGGAGTTAGGGTAGGCTCGGGTTACCTGGATGAATTCGGCTTTGTTCAATTCGTGAGCCAACTCAACCCAACCCAATTTGAAACAAAAACTTTATAATTTAATTATCATCACGTCGGGACTGGCTATAGTGCTCGCAAGCATTGAATGCTCACACCGATCTCACCCTCCTTCTCCCCCTCTCTCCTCCCTCCTCCCTCCTTTCTCCTTTTAATGTTGAGATCGGTGTGAGCATTCAATGCTTGCGAGCACTGTAGCCTACTCCCATCACGTCACCTATAAATCTATGATCTTGCTAGTATTTCTCTTGTACCTTGTAGGGTGGGTATTTAAACCGCTGAACTGAACCAAACTAAATTGGAGAAGAATGAAAAATAAGTTTTGTTTTGGTTCGGTGTTTTTAGTCGAAGACTAGTTCGGTTTTCTTTTTGGCTACATAAAACTAAACTGGACCGCCTTTGCCACTCAGAGCTCGGTTGGGTTCAATTGGGCAGACCGGCAGAGCCCTAACCCAGCCCAACCCAAATTTTTGCGCGTTAAATTTTGGTTCGCTGCTCCTTCTTTCCTGTGAATCAAAAACCTGCAACTTCAAGTTCAAGCTAAACTGCCGAAGAAGAAAGCTTTCAACAATGGAACACAGAGACCAAGAACACAAGGCAGAAGAAGAAGACGAAGATGAATACGGGGTTCTTCTATATTACAAGTACGCCCAAATCCCAGACCTCGAAGACCTCTTCGCCTTCTACAACTCCAACTGCAACTCCCTCTCTCTCCTCGGCCGCGTCCGTCTCTCTCCTCTCGGCGTCAACGTCACCGTAAGAAAATCCTCTCACTTTCTTCGTTTTTACGACTTGGGTTTCTCACAATTGCCCCCAAAATTCAAAAATAATTTCGTATGCATCGAATCAGAGAAATGGGTTTTGTTTTCTGTGGAATTTTACCTCTGGGATTTTTGTAATTAATAATTTGGGACCGGTTTTTAGGTTGGTGGGAAGTTATCTGCATTGAAGAAGCACATTGCGGCGGTTGAGTCTAATAGTTTGTTCCATGGAACTGACTTCAAGCTTGCGGCTTGTGGCCGCCCGCTGAATGACAAGGTTGCTGAAGAATGTGGGTTCACATCTCTATCGATTCGCATTGTCAAGGTGATTGCTTGCTGTAGAATTTTCTCAAACTACTAGTTTCGATAATATGTGGTTCTTGTTTGATTTGTTGGATTTGATTTGGAATGTGGCATTTTATCTATGCTTGTAGATATAGGCAGTTTACTAGGAGTCTAGGACTAGATGGTATGTTGAAGAGAGATGTTGAGATTTTCTATCATAGTTGAGCACTGTGCTTCTTATTTCTTACTATTTTGTATCTATGTTTGGTTGTTTACGTACTTTTATTTTGGACACAGGAATTGGTTACCCTTAGCTCTAGTCCTCTGATAAAATCACCAGAGATTTCAGACGCGGGAAGGCATCTCTCTGCAGTTGAGTTTCATTCGGTTCTACAGAGAGCTGGTTAGTTACTCCCCAGCCTGAATTTCTTCATTGCTTACTATGACTTGTGATTCAATAATTTGCAAATAGTATTTGTGTAAGTCAATTTCACTCATTTAGACAAAATGCCATGAACTACGATGCACACTTTTCAAAGGCTGTTATCGTTGTTGGATACTTTGCTTTAGACGAAAAGTTGAGAGTTTACAGGTATAATGGTATCCGATAATTTTGTGTATATTTTTTCAGGACAATTTGACAAAGAGAGTATAGATAACAACAGAGAACTTGTTCTGTTGGATGCAAGGAACTTATATGAGACGAGAATTGGGAAATTCAACACACCCAATGTGGCAACTTTGGATCCAGGCATTAGGCAGTACAGTGATCTGCCCTCGTGGATAGATGAAAACTCTGGTCAATTGCAAGGGAAATCTGTTCTCATGTAAGTGCTTATTCTTTCTGGGGTTTTGGTGTCATATCTTTTCTTATAATTTGATATAACTTGTCTTAATAATATCTTGCAGATTGCTTTCTGCTATTAGTTTCTCAGAGAAACAATTCCAAGGGATTTATTAGTTATCTTTTCTTGTTGCATAATCAGTCAGTGTTAAATCGCTGCTCACTTCATATGTTGGTTTTGTTACAGGTATTGTACTGGCGGAATCAGATGTGAAATGGCATCAGCCTATATTAGGTCAAAAGGTGCTGGATTTGAGAACGTGTTTCAGGTATGCTCTTGTATAGAAGTCTTTTTCATGGAGTAAGATTCATGCTTGGTTATGTTCATGACGACCTCTCTTGCTATCTGGATTTATTTGCAGTTATATGGTGGAATACAGCGTTACATGGAACAGTTTCCGGATGGTGGTTTTTTCAAAGGAAAGAACTTTGTTTTCGATCATCGGTATGATTCTTTAGGCAATGAATGCCTCATATTTTCATTCTTTGTATTCTATTTGATTGTCCAAGTTGGATTGCCAAATTGAAAAACCCATGAATTTGTATCTGCACCTGCCCTATTTGTGTTTGGCTTGCCAATATTGATATACAGATATATCTATGTTTTAAGAAAATTAATTCTAGCTATTGAATCAGGTCAATTTTTTTGTTATGTCTATCCTAGTGAAAATGTCGATGAACATTTCGGTGATATGATATTGAAAATATTAAAGTTGGGATACTGATTTTCATTGTGACTGTAGGATTTCAGTTGGGAGTTCAGATGAAAATATTCTCGGCACCTGTCTTCTATGTAGCTTGTCGTTTGATGATTATTCTTCACGCCTCCGTTGCAGTTATTGTAGAATGCTTGTCTTAGTTTGTGAGAGTTGCCAGGTATGCTTTGTAACTTAATCCTTTGTGTGCAACCGTCTACCTGAGTTATTGTAGAATGCTTCTCTAGATTCATATATCTTGTATCCTTGTTCCTGAACTTTTGAATTTGTCTCGGCAGAGGAAGGGCTCTGTATATGTATGTGAGCTTTGCCAGAATCATCACAAGGGTGTTGGGTTGATTTCTTCCACCGAAAATGGAAGATTAAGTTCAACTCCACAACAAATTGAGACTGAAACTGTCTCTTCAGATGCTCAGCCCTCGCCTCAGCTGCCTTGGAGACGGGGTAAGGTTTGTAATCTTAATCTCTTTTGAACATAAATCTTGCATTTGCCCTTGGATTCTGAAAAGTTGAAGTAGAGTTTGATAGTTATATTTTCACCATTTTCATTGTTTTGTTCGTAATATTGTAATAACTGTTATGCCACAGATGTTGGGCCTCCTCCAAGAAAACTAAGAATCTTATGCCTACATGGGTTTCGTCAGAATGCCTCGAGTTTTAAAGGAAGAACGGCATCTTTGGCGAAGAAACTCAAAAGCATTGCTGAGCTCGTTTTTGTGGATGCACCTCATGAGTTGCCATTCATATACCAACCCTCGATGGTCGTAGACTCACATCACAATTGTAATTCACCAACTTCATCACCACTACAACAAAGTCGTCCACCACCACCCTCGGTGCATTGCAAGAAAAAATTTGCATGGTTTGTCGCACCCGATTTCATAGAAAAGAATGAAGGTGGGGAATGGAAAATGGAAGAGAGTCCATTTGATCCTTTACAGTACCGGCAGCAAACAGCCGGGTTTGATGAATCATTAGCACATATCAAAACAGTTTATGCTCAGGAGGGCTCCTTTGATGGACTGTTGGGATTTTCTCAGGGAGCAGCCATGGCAGCTGCTTTAGTTTGTGCCCAACAAACACAAAGGAGATCATTAAACGCTAGTGAAATGGAGTTTAGATTTGTGATTCTATGCTCCGGGTTTGGGCTTACGAAACTAATGCAGTCTGAGGAGGAGCAAGAGAGAATTCCGATGTTGAAATGCCCGTCACTTCACATATTTGGCAGTGAGCATGGCAAAGACAGGCAGATTGCAAACCAAGCAAGCAGAGATCTTGCTTCTTTATTTGATGATGGTTGCTCTCTAACCATTGAACACGACTCTGGTCATATCATTCCCACCCGCCCTCCTTATATTGATCGGATTAAGGACTTTCTTGGCCGCTTTCTCTCAACTCTCAACCCCCTGGTGCAAGACAAACAACCCTTAGCGTCCAGAGCTCACAGCGAACACGACAATCATGTACAAGCTACAAAACAGTAGTACATGTCAAGCGACAGTTTGCTTTGAATTGTTCTTTTGCAAAGAGTTGGACTTTAATATGCGTTTGTGTTCTTGTTTGTTCCTTTCGTTGGGTTTTAGATGTTGGCTCATAATGCATTTCTGTAGAAGTGATTTTCGAACGTTCCTTTCCGGGGAAGTATTAAATATTAAGTGTTAGGGGTAAAAAATGTAAAAACCAGGTCGTCTTACGCATATTAAGTTTTGAAATCGTATTGACATCTCTGTCTACTGCCCTTGGTTCTTGTTGCCATTTTTTACGACCATTCCAAAAACCAGAGGCAAACTTAACGATGATGGATAAATCATCACCGTCGTCGTCGTCATCATCAGACAATGAACTAGCAATGCATGGAATTGAGTATATGCGACTTATCATTTCTTAATTCAATATTGCCGAAGGTGCAATATCGTTGCAGGAGCCAATTCTGAATAGGATCGAATTCGTTGTAATTCGACATTATTCTTGATTTTATTGGTGGTACTCAAGAAGATAATAATTATGATCCTGAAATTGAAGTGAATGTTGAAACGCCAATGCCATTTGATTTTTTGGCATCTTTCTTATTTCTCAAGGATTATAGATACTCGTGGATTATTATTTTGAATGATGCTTCACCGGAGTACCTCAAACTCGCAGGAACGGCAGAATCTTGAAGGGACTTGGAGAGTTTACCTGATTTTGGATCCTGTTGAGTTAGATAGGTATGTTATATGTTTGGGTGATGATGTTTTAAATCTTTCTTCATAGATGATCATAATTTAAGTGTAAACACGAAGAAAAACGGCCTTGTTGTCGGAGCAGGAGGAGAAACTACGGTTGTTGTTGCCCTCGTCCATCTTAAGGCTAAAGTTCAAGAAGAATAGAGCTTCGAAATGGATTCTAAACTAAGTCTGACCTAGTGCTGTGATTGTTGTTAGATCCGTAGTTGTGCTCTAGTGTACTACTTATAAAAAACATTGGAAATTAAAATTAGTTTACTCCAATACCCTAAATCAAATGAAGTAGAATAATACGATACATCAAATGTAAGATTTTCAGACTATATAGCCACAATTCGTACTCTCTTCATAGGTTGTAAGATGAAATGGCTTCATGTAATTTACATCAAATGTATTCTTCTTTGACTTCATCTAGCTTACATGAAGTATTTTTCTTTGACTTCATGTAGTTTACATTAAAAGTATTTTTCTTTGAACGAATTGTGGCGAGTGAAATAAAAAATTATGAGTAAAAGTCAAAAATAGTTTCTCTTCAAATACTTTGAATTATCATTTTCTTAGAATAATAGCCAATTCAAGCGACAAATTATTGGAATTGTTCTTTCGCATAGAGTTGGGCTCTAAGAGGCCTTTGTGTGGTTTGTTGGTACTTTTAGTTCGGTTCTAAATATTGGCTCATAACATATTTTTGGAACACACGTGTATATTTGTTAGGTTTGGATTGAATTAATTAAAACAAAATGTAGAAGTATGCATAAGGAGATTGTGTTCTTGTCGGTTCTTTTAGATAAGCTTCAAATGTCAAGATCCGAGTGCATGAATAAGTGATCTTAACTAATTGAGTTATAAGTTACTTATAGAGTACGTTTACGAAACGGAAATGAAAGGAGGAGGAATGGAATTGACACTTCTCCCAAAGCATTCCAACGGTTGCTAACATTTGGAGAATCAGAAAACTGGTAGGGTTCACTTAAAATCCAAAATTGGATTATCTAGATGAAGGTGGTATTTGAGTTCTAGGTTGTTAAAAGGAATTTGGAATGAATTTTTGCTCCTCATAATTGCCATCACATATTTTAAAAATTCCAAGACTGCACTTCTCATCTTCATCTCTCTTCTCGTCTCACGACCACCCAATCGACCCCAAACCACCACACCCTCCTCCCATCCTGCCCAGACCCACTCCGAGAAATCCTACGCAAAACTACAACAACCCTAGTTTTTATTCCGATTCAGCTAGATTAGTTAACAACTTATATGAAATCATTAACATTTCTACTGCGATTTCAAAATATTTAAATAAACAGCTTTTACAAGAATCCAATTTTGACTCTTTCTCATTTTAATTCCTCCTCAATTTGATTTTTTTCGTTTTAATTACAGTTAGGTAAACGTGCCCGCAGATTGATTCTCCTTTTTTCTTCCTCTGGTAAAATTTGATTTCTTCCTCCTTTCTATTATTTCCTTTTACCCAAAACAGAAATAAACCAACGAAGAAAGGCACCTCTGTTTGGATTTGTATGGAAAGTCAAAGTCAGTGTCTGTCAAGTACTACTGACAGTAAAGTAAAGGGATCATAATTTTTTAAAAATAAAAAATCGAAAAATAAAAAATGAAAAAAATTGGGAAGCGAGCTTACGCGTTAAGTCCATCAGCATGACGCGGCTGCACCGTCAGTCTCTTAGATAGAGAAATTCTCTACGCTTTCTCTCTCTCTCTCTCTCTCTCTCGGATTACTGCTTCAAATTTGCCAACCAATGGGCAGTCACCACATTTACCGGTGACCAGTCAACCCACAACCATGGTTGAGTTATTAGCTGCTACCGTTTGCCTGAGCTTATTTAATTATTAGGGTTAGTTTTCTATTTGCCCCCCTAAACGTTTGTGGTTTTTCACTTTGGTCGTTCAAACTATATTTTGTCTTAAGTTGGACCTTAATTTTTTTGAAAGTGTAACAACAATAGAAAATAACTTTCTTACAAGAGTTAATAAAAACAAGAATTACGATAACTCCATCACTTGGCCAAATTGGTAATTATTTAGTAGCACATGACCATATCGATCTAGAGTACGTATTTATTCTAAAAAGGATCAAACTAGTTAAAAATTGAACTAGATAAGCCAATTCACATTTTAAGAAAATTGACAATAACAATGTGATCGAATATTAAAATGAAATATGCTTTGCTTTACAAATGTTTTATTCAGAATAGTCATTTATGTGTCATGAAACGCCTTACTCATCAAGTACTCTAGTTTTTTTTTTTTACATCGACACACAACTTACAAAATTCTCCATCCTCTAATCTTTTTATGTGAATGGCAAAAGCTCTGATGTATTTGAATGAAAAAAAAAACTGATTTGAATTGCATCTACCACCCATTTTGTCAAATTTTTTAATTGACATAATTCAACAAATTTTTAGAGGTTCATGAACCAATTTTAAGACAGAAAAAATGGTTGAGGACCAAAGTGCTAGAACAACTAAAGTTGAGGGAGGAAGTTTGAAATCATGTCTTAGATATTATTCAATTATAGTGAGCCAGCAGCAGCTTAATTAGTTATAGAAAAATGCGTACGGAAAAGACGACGCGTGTCCCCGCGGACAACGCGTTTTCTTCCTCCTTTTAATTCTCCCACACCGCCCTATTTATGCACATCGTCTTCTTCCTCACTACTCCTCTCAACTCTCCCTCTCCTCTCTCTCTCTGCTTACTTAATCAACGCAACGATAAGAACCCCCAGTCTTCCCATTCAGTCAATCCTCACAGTACACTTCACTCTCCTCCCCTTTCATACCGTACGGAAACCCCATTTTCCCAGTTCCAATTTTTCAAAAAATGATCTAAAATTCGATTGATTTCACAACCACCCAATATCCCAAATCGAAAATATAGTCAGAAAAATTCTGAAAGTTCAGAATTTTTGAGTTGATTGAGCTGCTTTAATGGCGTCGTCGGAAAACGTGGCGAGCATGATGGAACCGTGGGCCTTCAGACCCAACACCTTCGCCGACTCCTGGATCTCTGATGCCTTCGCTCGCGACACCAAAACCCTCACCATGGCCCTCCAGAAGTCCCTCTCCAGCAACCCGGAGCACCTCGATTTTTCCTCCGACGATTTGTTCGTGCCGTTTCTCAACACCATCGTCCAAACACCAGAAACGGCGCCAACCCCCACCGTTTCGGGCCTCTCCGGCTCTGAGGATCACGACTCCGTGGCCGCACCGCCGAAACGACAGCAGCGAAACGCGATTCCCGTTGCGAATGGTGGCGGCGGAAAGGTTTCGAAACGCAAGTCTCGCGCGTCGAAACGATCCCAGACTACTTTCATCACGGCGGACCCCAGCAACTTCCGACAGATGGTGCAACAGGTGACCGGCGTAAGATACGGTAACGGACAGGTCACTATGCCGTCGGTTTTGAAGCCGGAGCCATACAGACCCGGTAGCCGGTTGCCCGGGGGAGCCGGCCTCTGCATGCCGACCCTTGATACGTCGGCGTATCTTTTGGATCATCACAATCAAGAGCAGCAACTGGTGGGCCCCATTTCGACGAGGATAGCTACTAGGCCTGGGCCCAACACGTCGCTTACCGGGTCTGGCCCAGTGTCAGGGGCGACGGGTGGCGTCGACGTGGCTTCTAGCGGTGGCGTTGCGTCTGGGGGATTAGGTTTTGACTCGTTCTCGAGCTTTCCCACTTTGGAATCGTGGAAGGTCATGTGAGCGTGAGGAGAGATCCGTTTGACTTTGACGAACCATAATGTGACACGTGGGTGACGATGGTGTATGATGATGTATCTCTGTGCCTATACGACGTAATATTTTAGTAGTGTTTTGTTTTGTTGCCTTAGTATAATTTCTTTCGATTAGCAATGGAATTATTAATGAAGTAGAGTTTTATGCATTTTAAAATTTTCATTGTTTTACTCTGCCGTTTAATTGGAAATCTCTGAATGTGTGACAGGAAAATGTTAGGGTGATCTGATGTGGTATGTAATGTGTATATGTGGTACGTGATGTGTATATGTCAAATGTGGTACGTGATGTGTATATGTTACGTTAACTAATAATTTTAACTTATGAGATGTTTGTTATATACATCATTTGTCATATCATATGATACACTAATATGGTATAAATAAGCGGTCTTTGAAAGAGCATATCTAATGCATGCAAATTAGTCTAGACAAAAAGTGTTATTTATTTTAGTTCAAAATGGAAAAATTCAATTTCTAATAAGACATATGTAGCATAGGCCAAAATACCTAGCCCAAGGCTTTTGAAGTGAAGAAATTGGTAGCCAATGAAAACTAGTCATCTAACGCTTTAATTTCGAACCTCTTTACACTATTAGAACAACAAAAATTTTAAGAGAGCTAGATTTTTTAATAAATAATGGCATTTTGAGAGGTCAAATAAAGCATCTAACGTTACTTTGTTTCACACGCTAAAATTGTCATTACCTTCATTTGTTAGCTTGCTTAATATGGTTTGTAACGTTGATCACCCCTAAATCCAAGTTCGATAAATGAAAGAACCAATTGGTATATATTGAACGTCAATAAAATAAATGAGCTAGTTGGTATATGGTACAATTTGTAACGTTAATTGTCCCCAGTTCCAGGTTCTAAAAATTAAAGAACTTAAAGGGTTCGATAAAATGAATGAACCGTTTGGTATATGGTATAGTTTGTAACGCCAATCACCTTAATTTCAAATTCGATAAATGAATGAACTAGTTGGTGTATGCTACATTTTGTAACACCAATCACCCTATTTTCCAAGTTTGATGAATGAATGAACTAGTTATTAGTCTATCGGTATTGATTTTCCCAATATTAAAAGATATCAAATTTACTTTCTTGTGATATTTGTTTTCTCATCTCAATTTGGGAATAGACTTCAAATTCGAAGAATGAATGTGACTTAACGTGGAGATGAGCAAGTCAAGCAAAAAAAGAAACGCAAAGTTGAGTTACATATGACCTCAAAAGATAACCAATGACTTATTAGGTCTTTAATTACTCTAATTAGGACGACTAACTATGCACTTTGTGCATTCAGTAAACAAAAATAAAAGAAAAGTGCTATACTTTGGGCAATTAAGATAAGATTATGCTTTGAGTCTCTTCTATATTAAACAAAAACAAAGCATCTTCTCTCTCTTATTGCATATCTTGTTGTCCCTACTCAGATCCTAAAGTCAATCCTTCTAGTAAGTTTCATTTTTTATTTATAATTAATTTCCTTCTTCTCCTTAATTATTTTATTGCGAACTATTATTAGTACTCTAAAAATCTCATTGTGCATTCTTCGTACTAGTATTTTTCTTTTTAAATATAGAAAATTTGAAGTGAACAATTAGATTTTGGGAGCTTTAATGAAAAATCCTTGAGATTAAAAAAAATAATCATAAACACTTAATAACAATTTATTAATAATAAAGACAAAAATAAAAAAGAGGCATTTCGTAAATAAGTTGAAGGTTAGTGGCGGTATCGTAATTAAGTTGAAGTTAACAAAAAAAAGAGGCAGTGACATTTTTGTAAATAAGTTGAACTTTGGTGACACCTACTGTTTATGCACAATTAGGTCAACTGTCACCTGTGTATAAACAATTGATCCAATTGTGTATAAGCAGTCGTACATGTGTATAAACAGTTGACTTAACTGTGTATAAACAGTCGACTTAACTGTGTATAAACAGTCAGTGCCACCAAAGTTTAACTTATTTACAAAAAATGCTACTCTCTTTTATTTATATTGTTGTCCTTAGTATTAATAAATTGTTATTGAGTATTTATAATTAATATATTGTTTGGATTGTTGTGCTTATTATTAATAGATTGTTATTGAGTATTTATAATAAATATTTTGTTTGGATAAGAAATTTTCATTAATTTTCTATTAAATTTGTGGGGGTGCCATCTATTTTATTTTGTATTTTTATCAAAAGATAAGTGATTTCCACACTCTTTTTCTCCCCTATACATTCATATTTATTTTTTACCATTTAAAAAAGGAATTTACAGATAAAAACAAAGAGAGTGTATAGACGAAAAAAAAATGGCGTTGTCTGAAAGCTCACTCAAAAGGCCCAAATGATAGGAAAAATGAAGCACCAGAAGACAGGGGTATTTTGGTAGTTTCATATTTGCCTAAAACCCCCAAACTTCTCTGAAAATCTTAAACCCTATACAGAGAAATTCTGAATTCAGGAGCACGAGGATTTGAATCTTCAATCCAAACTTCTCTGAAATACTCCAGCTTTTGATTTTTGTGGAGTTTAAGGTTTGACAAAAACAAGAATGAGGATTGTTTTAGGAAGACTTGTGCAGAGGATGTCACTGAAACAGGTACTTTACCTTCCACTTTCAAATTCAATACACTCAAACACTTCTGTTTTGTTTTTAATTTGTGTTCTTATTTGATTATTTGATTCTTCAAACTGAATTATCAAATGGGTTCTTCTCAAATTGTCCATTTGAATCCAAATTATCCAATTTTTACTCAGAATTATGAAATGACGATATGAAGTTCAAATTTTTTATTGGATTTTGATGATAAAAATGGGTTCTTTAACTTGATTCATATGATTCTGCTGTTTCTTTTGGTTTTCGTAATATTTTCGTATCGAGATTTCGATGTGGGTGTTGCTCATATGATCATTTGGATTAATAGAAGTGAAGTAATGCTGCATTTGGTGTTTTATGATTAGGATTTACAGGCGATTGGACGCCGTGCGTATTCTACTAAGAAGATTGTTGATATTGGACAGCCAACTCCTTCATCTCATCCACAGGTGCTGATACCTTCACACCTATTCATCGTAGCATTCATTGTTCGATATACATTATTCGGTTTTAGTTGCTGTTTGCCTTTACAGTTGTTGGCGGAAGGAGAGATAACACCAGGGATAACTTCGGAGGAATATGCATTGAGAAGAAAAAAGTTGTTGGATACGCTCCCGGAGAAGGGTTTGGCCATTTTTGCAGCTGCCCCTGTAAAGATGATGACTGATGTCGTGCCTTATACCTATCGTCAAGACGCTGATTACTTGTATATTACTGGCTGCCAACAGCCTGGTGGCGTGGCAGTTTTAGGTCATGAATGTGGTTTTTGCATGTTCATGCCAGAAGCAACGACTCATGTATGCCCAGCCTTTGATAATATTTAATGCTATGTGCTATTTTACATAGTTTCAATTGTGGTGGCTTCACATTTCTATCGATATCATCATATAGACTAGCGACTTCAGACACTTATAAGAAAAAGACTTGAAATTTGATATGCTTACGAAAAAGTAGCAACTTGAGACATGTAGTTAAAATAATAATCACACATCAAATAGTATCTTAATTTTATGTTTGGTGTTCAAGAAGAATTTTTAATTTGAAATGTTATTCTGAAAAATGCATGTACGATGTTGTTACTGTTCTTATAGAGTGGATGAGAAAGTTGTCATTTGGAAAGGCTGCAATCTGCGTATATAGTTTAGTAGTTGATGGTACCTAATTTATTTCTTCTGGGTTATTGTTTGGTTAGGACGTTATTTGGCAAGGGGAAGTTGCGGGAGTTAGTGCAGCACTGGAAGTATTCAAGGCAGATAGAGCATATCCAATGAGCAGATTACTGCAGGTGAGTTGAATACTCTGACAATTTGAAAATTTAAGAAATACTCCAATTAATAACAAAGAATTTGAGTGCAGTCGATTAATTTATGGAATATTACTTGTATTCGTTTCTGTAACGGTCAGGATTAAGCATACCCTGTTTTTAAGATTGTTTAAAATCAACTACATAGAGATTTCACACAATCAGTATCATTAAATTGAAAATAGTGCCACTGATAAAATGAATATAACATTGTCATAGTTGTACTAAAATGTTGACTTGTTTAACCGGAACAACTCTAACCTTATTGATTTTTTAAAATTTGAACTTCTAAGTGCTGGGCAGTTGTGGCATGACGAGTATTTATGCCCTTAAACTATCCTATAACCTTGTTATAACGTGAAAAAATTCTTATTTTTTCAAAAGTGGTGGTGTAACAGCTACTGGAATTCCTCTTTATGCATGCTATCATTATATATACATTGCCTTTTCTTTTACTGACTGCAGATCCTGCCAGATATTATGAAGGGATCGTCCGAATTGTTCCACAATGTGCAGACGGCTGTACCAACATATATGGAATTGGATCCATTTCAGAAAGCAGCTTACTCTGGAAAAGTGAAAGATGCTTCAGTTTTCACCCATGAGTTACGGTTGATAAAGTCTCCTGCAGAGCTTAAGTTAATGAGAGAGTCTGCATCAATTGTTTGCCAAGTACTTCCAAATCTATTGTATTGCTATTTATTTCATCAGCCCGTAACTCCTAAAGTATCTTATATCATTGCACAATATATGAACCGTGTTGGGGTATTACAGTTGGAAACGGTGTTTAAAAGTTCTACTTGTAACCTCATGCCGTAGTTTTTGAACAAGTGACAATTGTTCAATATCTCTGAATAAGGTTAAAATTGAATGTTTATTGGCTTATTCCCTGACTTATATGAACTGATATATATGTATACATTGGTCTTGGACAGGCTCTACTGCAGACAATGTTTCACTCAAAAACACATCCTTATGAGGGTCGGCTATCAGCTAAGATTGAATATGAATGCAAAATGAGGGGTGCCCAGAGAATGGCGTAAGCTTTTTCCCTTTCTGGATGATCGGATATGAAAATTTAATTTATTGATTTTGTCCACTTTACATATGCTATTTTACACTTGAAAATGTGTGGTGGAATGGCAGAAAAATTGTAATAGAAATTTGGTTTTGATGCTATTGTTTGTTAGATATTCTCCAGTGTTTTTAAAATTCTGCAAGGATTTACGAATTTCTTTCTCCCTAACCAGATTCAATCCCGTGGTTGGTGGCGGCCCCAATGCTAGTGTAATACATTATGCTCGGAATGATCAGAAAGTGAGCTAAATATCAAATCCACTATCTACCTTTTGTGGTCTGAATAGAAACGTTAGAACATAAATATTAATTATTTTATGTTAGACCATTTATGCTTACAAAGGTTTATATACATTCTTTTGCAGATAAAAGATGGGGATCTTGTCTTGATGGATGTTGGATGTGAGCTTCATGGTTATGTCAGTGATCTTACTCGGACCTGGCCACCCTATGGCAGCTTCTCTTCAGATCAAGTAAGGATGGCTAAATGTTTCTAGAGAAATAATTTATCTGACTCGTCTTGTCCAGAACATTCTGGAACATCTGTTAATGCTGTTACAAAGTTCGTTTCATTTAAACGTGACGTGTCTTATATTTAGGTATAGTATCTCGCAGGAGCTGAGTACTAAGAATTCAAACCCACCCAGTTAAGGCTAGGCTGCTTGTGCAAATTTTTATTGATTGCCATCATTTTTATCCATCTCTTTGAACAAGAGATATGCTATATATTTAATATTTATATATCCATCTCCCTGAACACAACACCAAAGTATTTTGCCACCGATGTCTTGTCAATAGGAGCCTCAGCTTATTTCTTTGGATTGTATTTGAACTCTTCAACTTTGTCTTTTATTTTTTAGTTCTGTTATTGATTAATGAAGCTTATCCATGAGAGGTTTGGTCTATATTTCAGGAAGAGCTCTATGATCTTATTCTGCAAACAAACAAGACGTGTGTGGAGCTTTGCAAACCTGGTGCTAGCATTCGAGAAATACACAACTTTTCAGTACGTTCCTTTGAGTCAAGCTTTTTTTTGTTCGTTTATTTCAGCTGAAATATCTCCTCACTGCATCCTCACATAATCAATGAAACCCTTATCTTCCCGCAAATCACTCTTTCTTTGCCTAGGTTGAAATGCTTCATAAAGGACTCAAGGAGATTGGAATTCTGAAGGATTCTAGAAGCAGTTCCTACCATCAGCTGAATCCAACTTCCATAGGTTTCTCCCTTCATTCCGAGACAGAAATTTCAGTTTGTTGCTCTGCTAATATAGGGCATGGATGAAGATATGTTCTTCGTTTGTCTAAGTCTGAATTGGCTAATCAAGATTACGTACAACCAACTTGTTATATGACATTATTTTAGATCCTAAGTTCCTAACAAAGATATTTCAAATAATTTAGTTTGTCAAAGTTTGAGTTAGTTAATCAAGATGATATGTCCACATTTTGTGGTTGATGAATTTTCTCCTCTGTTGTCCAGGCCACTATCTAGGGATGGATGTCCATGATTGTTCTACAGTTGGTTATGACTGTCCCTTGAAGCCAGGCGTTGTAAGTTGTCTCCCTTATTTACGGACAAGAACTTTTCTTCCTTCAAAGTCTTACAAACTCGAGTGTTTTGTTAAAAAGTTGATGGTATTATAGTTTACTACTGTAATCTTTTGTGCGTGTGCACGCAAAAACTAAGGTTAAGTGTGCCTTTCTCCAATTGTATGCATACAAGCTGCGGCTAAATATTTGCATCGAATAAGTAGTTCATTGTATTCATGAATTTTTGTTTTCTATTTTTGACCAAATTGTTTTGTCTGTGCAGGTGATAACAATTGAACCAGGAATCTACATCCCATTGTCCTCTAATTGTCCTGAGAGGTATTTTTGAGCATAGCTTAGCCGACAAAATAATTGCTTTTATCAACTTTGAAATGCTACAAATCAGAGTCCTTACAAGTCAGGCCCATTAGTTAACCTTATACACAATGTACCATTGCCCTTGAACAAACAGTTGCTCTCAAAGAGGTTCAACTGACCAGTTCATCCCGGAAAAAAGTTGTTTAATGCGATAAGCTGAATCCGGAAACATCATACATTTGTTTTAACTTTTCTGCTCTACTGCTCTGCGATGCTGAGTTTGAATGTGAAGCTTTTCACTCACCTCATACATGGGGCATCAATCATCCTACCATATCTTCCAACCTTGCTTTAAATGTGTATCTTACACAAATTGATGTGCTGG
Source organism: Gillenia trifoliata (assembly GCA_018257905.1). NCBI lineage: Eukaryota > Viridiplantae > Streptophyta > Magnoliopsida > Rosales > Rosaceae > Gillenia > Gillenia trifoliata. The sequence continues at coordinate 4,973,490 of CM031084.1, read as the reverse complement.
AGATACATGATGCAGGTATCGAGGCATCGGGATAAGGATTGAGGATGAGGTCCTTATTACAGACACAGGTTATGAGGTATAACTTTTAATTGCTCCTATGCACTATATGCCGTAGTGTCTTGATATCCAATATTGCATTGAAAATTTTTCCCCTATTTGGTATGATTTCTAGATCTCTTTTGATTATCCTAGTTTCGTGATTTTCTTTTTTATCAATGCTTCTTTGAGTAGCCATATGAATTTTGATTCCATAGAAGGTTTAGTTATGAGGACTGAAGCCTTTTCGAGAGGATTCGGTCTCTTTGCCATAGTTGTCCTCCAAGTAGCCCCAGACATCCTGTCATTCTCTATCTTCGATCTTTTGTACTTGCCAAAGAAATAGGAGTGGATTCCCATGTTCCTAGCCCTCCCCCGTGTTTACCCTCCGGTTTGTTTAGAGGTTACCAGACCGTTGATTATTGATTGGTGATCCGATTTACTTTGAGCAGATATAAATCCATCACAAGTACGATATTTTTGTGCATGGCAGGTCCTGACCGGGTCAATGCCGAAAGAAGTTAAACACATTGAATCCTTGCTAAACAACTTTCCCCATGGAAGTGTAATGGAGAACCACATTGCTGAGGGAGCTTTTTCCAGCTGATGTTCCCTTGTAAATTAAATAAAGCCAATACAGACGGGAGGAATTCACTCGCAAGGGGCTTTCCGAGACATTAATCTGGTTTCGAATGCGAGGAGCTTATAACTTAATTGTTGTGTATCAAAGCTTTCAACCTATATAATTGTTTCCATTTCGTTCTTTTGGTATCATTTCTGTATGTAATTGCCAAGAATGGTACAAGCATTCGGCCGATTCAATGTACGGCTTATGCTATTGTGTTCGTACTTCATTCGTAGACCGATGTTATAGAACCTATTGTATAAATTTGGATTACAAAGCATGTATTGCTTCGAATTACAAAGCATGTTTGCTGACAAAGCGATGTTCTAAACTACTCTAACTTACTGGAGAGGAGAATTCGAACTTGCTTGTAAGATGACGGACATATTGCCAAACTCGTGTAATCCACATTTGCATGAATCAATGATGCTACCTGCTATGTATGTGTTCAAATTCAATGTACAAATCTTTATGACCCATCCCAAATCTTTATTTCCCACTCTTATGTGCATGGAGGAGTAGACCAAGTGAAAAGTCCATTGATTCAAAGCAATTGTCCAATTCATTCAAAGTGCATTTAAATGGTTTTGGTGGGACTAGCTACAGTGCTCGCAAGCATTGAATGCTCACACCAATTTCACCCTCCTTTCCCCCCTCTCTCCTCTCTCCTCCCTCATTTTAATGGTGAGATTGGTGTAAGCATTCAATGCTTGCGAGCATTGTAGCCTACTCCGGTTTTGGTTTGGATATTGACTTTACTTCTGCATAAGGTTCAGTGACAACAACCAACTATAATATATTTTGGGCTTTAGGCTTTTATGCTCTAGTGATGAAATACTTAGTTGCAGTATTTCTTAACGATGTTTTAATTTAATCTAATTAAAATTATCATATAATCTAATTAAAATTATCAAAAGAGAGAGAGAGTGAGACTTGAGTTTAGTTGTAAAGGCAGTCCGCTTCCTTAACCAATTTAGCTACACTCAAACGTGCTAATAGTTCTTATTTTTTATGTTGTGATGGTTTTTTCTTTCTTTTCAATCCCCTTATTTTGTAGAGTGAGCGCATAAAAAATTGTAAAATATCAAATTTAAAGTAGGAATGACTAAAAAAATGTCAAAAACGTTATCCTTGCCAAATTATCCGTGAATGATGATAACATCTTCTTGGTGTGATTTTAACTCACGCCATTCATGAAATTTAGTAGGTTTCATGAATCCAACATGATTGAATTATACAATAAATATCGAGTTAACTGTATTTTACATTATAAGGTTTGGGGGTCACTTGCAAAATAAGTCACGATGTTTCAATTTTTACATTTTACACCACGTGATTTCTGAATTGCGCCAATTTAAAATCTTCGTCAATTTCACCGTCTAATTAGACGTTAAGTACTAATGTGACATAGACTTGGCCTACATTTTAAGCACTTGTTGATCGTCAATTTTAATGTTTAATACTTTATTCTTTTACTTTTTTAATCATTTTATGAAATTGACGGTCAACGAGTGCTTAAAATGTGGGCCCTGACACATCCCGACCCGGATATACACGTGGACACCCAAAAGTCGGATGTGCTGGCCGACACCACATAGGGTGACGAAAGCCAATTTGAAGAATTAAAGGAATATTTGAATAGACTAAGATCAATGTGTACACAAATGTACTGGCGGAAGAATTTATACAACAGCAATCGTACAAGTATACAGTCGTACGAGGTATAGAATACAGAGTATTACAATACCAAGAAATTTAAACCTTCGTCATACCACCGCCTCGAACGTCGACAGCTCCAGCCACTAAACCTGGAGGGGCGCAAAACAAAAGGGTGAGTGGGCCATAAGTAGTCATTTTTGTAAAAACCTTTGCTTTCTGAAAATAGTAACCCCTCGCCGTCAAAATCAAGTAGTTGGTTGGAAAACCGTTCTTGAAAACATACTATAATAGTAGGTAGAAAAATGAGGTAAGTACGGAAATATACTTACCGTCCGAAACGGGCAGAAAGCCACCGTTCGACAGAAAATACTTTACCCGAAGGTTCGTAAAATAAGGATCTACGAAAAACCCGTAAACCAAATAAATGCCCTCGTGGCATCAGTGAAATTCGGTGATAACACCACAATATAAGACTATAAGATAAACGCTCATATACACAATCACGTGAAGCTGGCGCACATCACAACGAGTTCGAGTCGCCCATACGACCTAGAACAGGCTGGCACCTACTATGGATTCATAGTGAGCGTGTCGGTGCGTGTGAACAATCACGTGAAAGTGGTCCTGGCCCCACAATCCAAGACTACAAGATAGACGCTCGTTTAGGTATAGCAAACACACAAGTTCATACAGATATATTCTGTCATGAACAGGCTGGGTGTATAAGTAACAGTACGCTCGTGTACACAATCACGTGAAGCTGGCGCGTATGCGCATCACAACAAGTTCGAGTCGCCCAGGCGACCTAGAACAGGCTGGCACCTGCTATGGGTCCATAGCGAGCGTATAGGTGCGTGTGAACAATCACGTGAAGCTGGTCCTGGCCCCGGACGGTACACCAAACACCGTGTAAGCAACCTAGTTGAGCATATGAGAACATACTACGGAAATAAATCTTTATAAAATAAGGTAGGATAAACAAGTGAGGTAATTTCCCTTTTTGGGATAACCTTAGAGCGATCAATATAAAGTATTCTCGAGGCCGTACCCGAAATACTAAGCGTAGAACTAAAATACGTGAAATACCGAGAATACGCCACATGGGTACCAAGGTATAGAAATACCAACTTAATGGCAAACTAGGTGAACCCAAAATACGATAGAAAATTACCATATCCAAGGTTCACCCAAATACGGCTCAAGGCCGTCAGATAGGTATAAAACCCATAATCACGAATAGGTACAAGTAGGGAATTAAAATACTTAATTCCCTAAATTCCCTAAAATAGGGCCGGTTCGATACTAGCAATACGCGTACAAAATAATACGGAAATCACCAATTTAATGGTATAATTCCCAAATGGAAATGTGGGCCCAAGCCCACTAATTTCCATGGCCTACCGAAATACCGAATCGAAGCTAGTAAACCGAGTAATAAAATAATATAACAAGGTCTACCAATAGCACGATATAAATATCCATTTAAAACCACAATATAAATGTAGGCATAGTCAAATATAATTTCCCAAACATGAAATACATTTAAATAATATAGGGAAAGGGCCCACTCACAAATACCGAAGCCGGGAAGTCCAAACGTACGTCCTCCGAGCGCCAAGGGTCGCCAAACCTATTTTGGAACACCCAAGATTAATAAAGTAATTGAAAATACGAAGAAAACGGCGTTCGGAAACCCGAAAACGGAGTTTCGGGGTCGGAAACCCCAAAACCGCCGCTGTGGGCCGCCGTGCGCCGTCGCACGCGCCGCCACACGCTGCCATTTGGCCTCACCTATATGAGATATCACCGGTACAATGATTAAACTCATAAAGGTAACGAATTAACGAATTAATTAAACCTATCCCTTGCTTTCTCAATTTGGAGGTCCAAAACACCTCAAAAATTAAAATGCATACTACCCCGAGGTAGTACACGTCGTCACGAGTCGACCCGTGAATTTGGACCCTCCACGCGCCCTCACGCGCGGCTTGAAGATCGGAGCCTATGGCTCCACGCGCGGCTCACGCGCGAGCTGGTCAGCTGAGCCGGTCAGCCGGTCAACTCGGCTCGGCTCAAGCCGGTCAACACGGCTCGCCTCAAGCCGTCAACGCGGCTCGGCTCAAGTCGGTCAGCGCCGGTCTGAACCGGTTCGCTGACGTCAGCAAGGCCGGTCTGACCCGGTTTGCTGACGTCATCGCTGACGTCAGCGCCGGTCCTCTGGTCTTTTTCCGGTCGCCGGCGCTGGCGCCGGCCGCCGTCGCCGGAAACTGAGAAATTTGGCCGGAATTCTGGGGATTTTTTAAAGCTTCATAACTTCCTCGTTTTAAGTCCAAATTGGACGATTCAAGTACCAAAATGAAGCTAGAAGTGAGGAGATTCAGAATTTACCATTTTGGGGGCCGGTCACTGGCCGGAGGTGGCCGGAATTTGGCTCGAAAGTTTCGGCCAAAACTAAAACTCGTCGATCTCGATGTTCCCATCACACGCAGGCCCTGGGTTGTGATCCCAGGGTTTCCAGAAGTCATTTGGTGTAGGTTTGGGTTTGAATCGAGGCCTGGATCGAGGTGGTTGGCCGACGAGTGTCTCGCCGGAAAAATCCCACGAATTGGGTTCTCTGGTTTCTGGGTTTGCAGAGGTCTAGGCTGGGTAAAGTGAGGCTAAAGAAGACGATGGTGAGATCTGTGAACTCACCTGGCCAAAGATTGGCTCAGTGAGAGGGAGGAGAGGCACGGGGTGCCTTGAGGAAATTTTGGAGCTTTTGGTTTTTGTTCTTTGTTGCAGACAGAGAGCACGGGAGATAGTGAGGGACAGAGAGTCAAAAGACAGGGGACAAGGCCACATGGGCCAACAGGGATTTGGGCCCCATCCCAACCACCAAACTGTCCAAACTGCTAAAATACGGGATTGTCGAAAATCAACGCCTGTAAAATATTCGTTCGGGGTCCGAACGACGTACGGCTCGCGTCTACGCGTTCGTAGCGACGAGCACGCCAAGAAAATACAAGTGAATGCGTCGTACGAGTTACGACGCAAAAGTCAACCGAAAGGTCAACCAAGGGCAAAATCGTCATTTTGCACCTCCGGGAATAAAATAATATTATTTCCAGAACGGGATGTAACAGGCCCAGTATATGCTACATCAGCACTTAATGTCTAATTAGACGGTGAAATTGACGGAGATGTTAAATTAGTGCAATTCAAAAATCACGTGGTGTAAAATGCAAATATTAAAATCTCATGGATCATTTTGTAAATGACCCTCAAATCTTATGATGTAAAATATAGTTAACCCTAAACTATCCTTTGTTAATCGACTTTCGTGGGCACAACTTTTTCGTCCAAATATTTCCATTTATTTAGTAATGTGAAAACAAGATTTTGAGTGTTTTACTATGAATGATGCCAAAACTTGGGAAATCAAAATCTAACAAATTAAGAAAACTTAACACAAAATGGGAGCATACTAGACATTATGAATACACTAAGAAAAGATAACGAGGTGGGGCATTCATTCTTTTGGGTAAACCAAGTTTACAAGCTTGTCCCATAGTTTTGTTTAAGTAACATTTTTTGCTGAATGGGAAAATTTGTAGACCTTTTTAACATGGAAAAGATTGTTATCGTCACTTTTTAAAAGTTGATAAATTGTAACCTCTCGAAAATGAAAGAAAAGTGTAACTTCATTTTCTAAAAGCCTAAAAGATAAATTAATTTATGAGATGCATATAAACTACAATTTTTTCCAATCTTTAGATGTCAACTGAAAAATTGGTTGGATGGGAGGTAGCAGCAAAATTGAAGTAAAAGGAGGGACCCAATTTAAATTATTATTATTGTTGCATATGTACTAAAATCTAAATAAAAAAAAATTAATTAAAGGGGATGCAGGTGAGGTGAGAGGGCGTTTTGTTTTTTGTTCCTCCTTCTCCCATCATCGCGTTTATTTTTTGATATTTCAACCCCATAAATAGCTTACCGTTCCCCCAACTACAACACACGTGGAGCTATATGAGTGGCTACGCCTTAACCCTCCTCTTCCCACCCTTAATTTCGCCAGAACTCCTCCCAACTGTGCCATAAATGTGTGCATCATGGGTCATCAATGCCCCTACTCTTCACCAGAATTACACGGTGCCCATGTGTATTGGATTAAGTTGGCTTGGCTTAACTCAACACAATTACCAATTAGCTTCTGATTTAGTGATAATTATCTTCGGGAACTGCTATTGGAGAAATTCGTATAGTAAGGACTAAGGAGTGTATGATGACACTTGTAAAGTGTCATCTATTGTCTCCATTCAGTTGGATGGTATTTTATGTTCTATTTGCTTAACTGGATGGTACTTACGTTCATACAAGTTTTACATGGCTGTTATTAGCTCGTGTTGTGAAATGTTTGGTCAAGTCCTATAACGAGCAAAACCCTCATTTTGCGCTGTCGAGACATGCATCTAAGGAGAAAGTCTTTGCAACTGAAGTGAGCCGAGAAATCGAGTGACATGCTAGAGCATTTTATCTGCCCCGCTGAGTACTTATGTGAAATTGAGAAAGTCAATATGAATCCAAATGATACATGTTTGTTTAGGCATAAAATAAACACCATGGTGATTTGGTATTTGGTTGTTCATGTATGCGGTAATTGAATTTAATGTAGGCCTACTTAGTTTCCGATTCCTTATGCTTTAGTAAATGCAAGATTTGTTAAAAATCAAAATGAGACTCAAACTTAACATACACATCTCAAATAAGTAAACATGTCATAGTTGTGAGTTCGATAAAAACTTATGGCCAATTAAGTATTAGTCACATGATTGATTCTTAATGATGGAAATCAAAACAAGTTTTACCTCCACGATCAATTCTTAATCCACATTTTCAAATTCCTTAACACTTTTATAAACAACCAAATGGCACATCTTGCAATTTTTCAAGACATACAAGGGCAAAAATCCAATGGCATTTTGGTGATTTAGACACCCAACACGGGCAAAGTACTACCTCCACACCTACATAAACCCCACCATTTTCCACTTCTTCAACGTCCCCACCCTCACATTTTTCACTATCCTCATCATATTCTAGAAAAAAAATCCCAACAACAAAAAGCTCCACAAAAGTAGAAAAAGACCAAAATGTCTTCTCTTATCACAGCAGAGATCAAGTCCAAGGCAGATGAGCTCTACCATGGAGATGAAATCTGCCAACAAAAATCAAAGGAGCTTCTTTCAGAAATCTCCCTCCCCAATGGCCTTTTGCCGCTCAAGGACATCGAGGAGTGCGGGATTGTGAGAGAAACTGGGTTCGTCTGGCTCAAGCAAAAGAAGAGCTGCACCCACAAATTTGAGAAAATTGGCAAGTTGGTCACTTATGCCCCTGAGGTCACAGCCATTGTTGAGAAGGGCAAGATCAAGAAGCTGACAGGGGTGAAGACCAAGGAGCTTTTGGTGTGGGTGCAGCTGAGTGACATTTACACTGATGACCCTCCAACTGGGAAGATCACCTTCAAGACTCCTGCAGGGCTGTTTAGGACTTTTCCTGTAAGTGCTTTTGAGGTTGAGGAAAGTGCTTATGGGAAGGATGGGAAGGAGAAGAAGAAGGAGGTGAAGGAGGAGGCCAAGGGAGTTGTCGAGGTTTGAGGAGATGGTGAGTGCAAGAATTTACTACTTAATGAGAAGGCTTTTAGGTCTTTGGGATTTGTAGGGTTTCTTGCATTGTTGTTGTTTTTATGTTGTTCCTGTTGGTACGGAAGCCCTTTTACTAGTGCTACTTTATAATGAAATAAAATTTAGAGTTTTTATATGAACAATTTCTTTGTTTTATTAAGTTTCTCTTAGATCATGGTGTTTTAATGTTTTTAAATATCGCGATATTTTAATCTGTTCTAATTTATCAAGATGATAATATAAGTTAAATTGAATTGTAACGACATACTGTCTTGATCAACTATCCACATACTGTCTTGATCAACTAACCAGACGACCCACATGGATCATGGTGGTTTTTAGTGTTTGTATTTCCCATACAATGGCGTTATGTTAGCTGGCTTTGAGAGAGCATCAGCTGTTTATCCAAATTGCTCTGTAGCGGTGGAAAAAGACCACAAATTGTTTGTCTTTTTTCGATAATTTGGTCTAAGAGTGTTTGTTTTGAATTGCTCCATCTCGCAGGCAGAAAAAGTAAATAACTTTTACCTGTCTCCTTTCTTACTTGAACAAGGCAGTTATTAAATTGCAGTATTTGTAAAAAAGAAAAAAAATTAAAATTAATTGCAGTAACTGAATGAGGGGTATGCCATTGCCTTGTTAAATAAGAAAGAAGTTTTGTTTGTTTTTGAAAGAAATCTATAAAGTAGATGCCTAATGCTTCTACTTTATGGCTAAGACACCATCTAAACCAAGCAAATGTTTTTCAACTTGCAATCCAGAATGTTTTTCAACTTGCAATCACATCTGTCCAGAACTCGTAGTGTTAATTAAACACTACGTAGGACTGAAGATTTTTCGCATTTACCCCATTCAATGCCAGATAGCAGAAACCATTGCAGTTCAATAAATTCAAAGACAGACATGCATGTAACCACAATAAAAGGAAAGTTCCAACAAACTCAACACTTGCCACAAAGTTAAAGACAAGGAGACAACAACAAGCCATTCTCATAGTGCAAACTGATCCAGTAAATAGAAATTACAGTCAACTAAAATCCGATAGCCGGTAAAAAAAGTTCACATCTCCGGCTATGGTTTCACAAGTTCAAGGTTAAGTTTCTTTAGCCAACATGATTAGTACATAATACAAATGTTTAGGCATAATTAGAAGGGAAACTTAACCTCCACTACCGTAACAAGTCAAGGTCTTGAACCATTTAGTAGCTGATCCTTCAAGTAGTCTTAGGAAATCTTTCCATTTTTCACCAGTAATTAGCTAATTACAACTTTAAAACCTGTCAAGAATAACAATCAGCCAAGAATTAGTTAAAGCCCCGATAAAAAAGGAGGCCAAATTGCAGTAATAGTCCCCATAGTATATCCAAAAGTTCACTTTCGTCCCTGTAGTTCGTTATGTTTTCACTTTTGTCCAATCTGTCAACTAAGTTGCTTTTTTCATCCATATCTTTTCATATGAAAAACCCAACCAGGAAACTGTTTTGCCTCATTTGACGGATTGGACTAACAGTGCTAACGAAATGAAACTACCAAGGACAAAAAATGCAACAAAAAAGAACTACATGGATGAGAGTGAAAACCCGAGGAAACTACGGGAACTACTAGTGCAATTTGGCCACAAGAATAACGTAATTGAAATAATATAACATTTCAATGTCATCATAGTCATAGTCATTACTCAGCATTTGATGCTGAAACTGCCCACATAGAGTAGTTTTTGGCTGGCAGGTGGAACTGCAACTCTTATTGATATTTATGAACAGCTCTCACGCACCTCTCCATTAATTGAGCTTATGTAAAGGGGCACCAAGTTTAGCTAAAACGGGGAAGAATATGCTATGCAGAACGGAAAAAGGGACGTGATGCATCACTTAGCTCGAACGACAGGGTAAGTTTGAACCAACTTTCATACACAGTTACAGAAGTTAAGCTTTTAAATATCCTACATTTTCCTTACTTTTTTTTTCAGTTACAATACATCATTTTCCTTTCGAAAATGAATAGTATAAGAGCAAAACTTTGAGACCTGGACCACAGTTTGCTTAGCTAAAAATGTAGTGTGATAACTGTGGACAAGTCCCTTCACATAATTTGGACACCAAACAACTAAAATCAGCTAGTTTGACAAGCCTCTTTTGAACATCCTTGGATAAGTTCTTCCAATTTATTCACATTTTTGTTCACTATATTCATATTTTACACACCGGTAATTTTTTTTGGGAAAATGCTACAGAAGTTAGAACTCAACTATTTTCCCAACTCTCTAACTGAATCACACGAGGAGGGAGGATCCACATGGATTCTATGACATTGGGTATCTCATCTCATTTGAAAGGGTTAAACAAAAGTTGAGAAACTAACTAGGTTCTAAAGCATTTTCCAAGTTTTAAAATCTATAACCATTTACCCTACATGTTGGGAAATGGTAAAACTTTGACTTAATACTTCAATGTGAAAAAAAAAATGCGTATGGCTTGGGAGGCTAAGCTGCACAGACATGGACACATGATACAACATGACATGAAATGCAGACATGGAAATTTTCAACAACTAGGACACTCCACATGGCATGTCGGACACGTATTTTTCTGTGTTATACATGTGTCATGTCCTTCAGCGTTTCCAACATTTGACACGCCAATACTTTGGAGTGTCCGTGCAACTTAGTTGGCAGGCCACTGAGGCCAGGATTCAGTTTTGCAGACAACCCATTAAACAATTAAGCAACGTAAAACCCTGGTGTCAATAAGGAGAAGAACTTCCATGCAATTGGGATGCTACTGTGGTGGTATCTCACGCCAATCATGCACTACAATTTGGAAGAGTTAAAATGGATGGCAGTGTGATTGGCTTGGGATACCGCCACAGTGGCATCCTCGATGTAGGTAAGCTTCTCTTGGAAATAAGAGTATTGGCTGAAAATAGATAGATATAAGTTTGTACCCTAGAAGGCATAACCCATTTGCCACCAATCCAATCCTGATGAAGTCTCAACTCAGATTGCTGAAATTCAATTTCTTCATAGGTGCCCCTGAAGTAGACTATGTACCTCGAACTGCTAAGAACCTTTGAGATCACACCAACCCACCAACCATCATTGTACAAAGCATCAACCTCTTGAAGCAAACTGAAATGCTCAACAGCAGTTTCCGGCGGATTAGGTCGTATGTGCAGAGTATCGATCTCTTCTCTCAGAAATGCCGAATCATCTTCAGTCCTCAGGCTCTGGTACTCAATAAGGAACTTGTCATTCCCCACCGCTTCCACTATGGTTGCAGCAAACCAAGCACCGTGGAAACCATCTTCATCACTGCAAACCTCAACCGGTGTTCCCTTGGTAAAGTTCTCGCGAGTTGCAATTGGCACTTTCTGCAATTTGGAAATCTGAGTTTGTCAATTGTGAACTAAACATATGTGAGATAGAAAATGACCAACAGTAAAAAGAAAAGAATGTGCCTCCAAAAATCGACACTTTTTGCAGCTTCTCATCCAATTTTATATACTGAAGTTTCAAATCTTAAAACCTCCAGACACCACTGGCCATTTTATTAAGACAAAACTCTAACGCTCGATTTTAATGGAGCAAATAATCAAACCTCAAGTCTTTTTCTTATTGACAAAGCGATATTTTAAACTACTCTAATCCAATCCATGGGAGGAAGATTCTAAGACAAAACTCACTGTATTTATATCAGTGATCCCAATTCAAGAAAATCCCTTGCAATCTTCTACCCACATTACATTTGATCAAACTAGAGCTCAAGAACAGTAATTCCCACTTATTTCTAGCTATATATATTATATACCAACATTTTGTCTAAATTTTTCATCTTTCACTTTTTACAATTGATCGGTAAAAAAACTGAAAAATCATATATACTCAAACTTCAAGATATAAGTATATGAAAGAAGGAAAAAAAGCTCGGGTCCCAGAGTCAATTTCCAACAAATGAAAAAAAATTACATTATTTGGACCATTTTCTTTCAAACCAAACAGATGATACCAGCATGCAGCATAGCCTCCCTAGAAAATAACTCTACAGAAAAAAAAAACCAAATAATCAGAACTGAAAAGATTTTCTTACCTCTCCTCCATTTTCTTCCAGAGGAGCCGCCCGTTTCTTGCCGGGGGATTGGGTGTCGAAATTCGGGTCGGGTTTGTCTCTGCGTTTCCGAGGCATTCTGGGGTTCTTTTCTTTGGGTTGATGCTTTATTTCAGAGAGTCGGAAAAAGGTCAGTGTTTTGGGAGTGTTTTAGTCGCTGCCCTTTCACTTTTAGCTCTTTTTGTGGTCAGTTTCAGAGACTAGGTTACAATGCTCGCAAGCATTGAATGCTTACACCGATTTAACCATTAAAAGGAGGGAGGAGAGAGGAGAGAGGGGGGGGGGGAAGGAGGGTGAGATCGGTGTGAGCATTCAATACTTGCGAGCACTGTAGCCAGTCCCTACTTTCAGCCCCTAGATAACGCCAAGTTTGGAAATAACTGGTAGACACGAGTGCACTGTGATGTACCGATATTTCGCCTTAATAATATAAAAATAGAATAATATATAAAGAATAACTAACACGTGTTTTTGGCTTGTAAGCACGAAACATTATTGTGACGGTATATCCGTGCTATAAAACTCTTTTAAGTTTAGAGCATTACAATTCTATCACGTATTATCATTTAATAGCATTTTATTTTAACTTTCTTACTTAATCGGGCGTTATAAATTTAAAACACCGTCATTTTAAGAGTGTGGTTTAAGATATGGTCACCTTAGCCTCTCCGTTTTATATAATTCTCTCTCATGTAAATATTTGTTATAAGTATTTGGAATGGTAGAAACTAAATTAAAGAGTCAGAATCATGGGGCTGGCTACAGTGCTCGCAAGCATTGAATGCTCACACCAATCTCACCCTCATTTTCTTCCTCTCTCCTCCCTCCTCCCTCCTTTTAATGGTGAAATCGGTATGAGCATTCAATGCTTGCGAGCACTCTAGCCTACTCCCAGAATCATATTGTTTTTGAAATTATTTACTAAACTATCTAGAAGCGGACGAGAAATAATGTTGATTCATATAAGCAGTTTACTAATTAATTAATCAAGTCTGATTATTAAACTGACCTTGTTTTGTGTCAACGTGTCAATATTTAAGTGGATAAAGATTGGCGGGATTGAAGAAAAGAAGAGGGAAAGGGAAAGGGAAAGGGAAAGTGCAGCACTTTGTCACACTTGGGTCTTCCTTCAAAGTCCAGACCTTCAAGCTTTTCTCTTCCCCGGATGAATTTTTCCAGATTTAAGCCGCTGACTTTAGCCACGAAATCGACTTTGAATCCTAAATCCATCTCCAAACCCACCATAAATCTCTCAATTTTGGAAACCCATTTGCCGAAATGCCGAAATCTCAAGCAATTCAATCAAATCCTCTCTCAGATGATCCTCACCGGCTTCATCAATGACACATACGCCGCTAGCAGAATCCTAAAGTTCTCTACCGACTCTTCCTTCGTCCACATCGATTTCTCCCTGAAGATTTTCGATCGAATCGACGACGCAAATGGGTTCATTTGGAACACCATGATGAGAGCTTACATACAGAGAAACCGTCCTCACAAGGCTTTAAAACTTTATAAACTGATGCTGGAGAGGAATGCGGGTCCTGACCATTACACTTACCCGCTTTTAGTGCAAGCTTGCGCTATTCGGGTTTCGGGTTTTGAAGGGAAACAGATACATGGTCATGTTTTCAAGACGGGTTTTGATTCGGATGTTTATGTTCAGAACACGTTGATTAATAAGTATGCTGTCTGTGAGAACATGGGTGATGCACGTCAATTGTTTGATGAAATTCCTGTGTTGAATTCGGTGTCTTGGAATTCGATTTTGGCGGGGTATGTAAGGGCGGGGGATGTGGAGAAGGCGAAGTTTGTATATGATCAGATGCCAGAGAGGAACACCATTGCTTCGAATTCTATGATCGTGTTGTTTGGCAGGACAGGTTGTGTAACTGAGGCTTGCCGGTTGTTTGAGGAAATGCCCGAGAAAGATATGGTTTCATGGAGCGCGTTGATTTCTTGTTATGAGCAGAATGAGATGTATGAGGAGGCTTTGGCTATGTTTATGAAAATGGTTGGTAATGGAGTCATGGTGGATGAGGTTGTGGTGGTCACCGTTCTTTCAGCATGTGCAAACTTGTTAGTTGTCCAGACAGGGAAATTGATCCATGGATTAGTTGTGAAAATTGGAATTGAAACTTATGTCAATCTTCAAAACGCGTTTATTCACATGTATTCGAGTTGTGGGGAAATAATGGCTGCGCAAAAACTGTTCAATGCAGCCTACAACTTGGATCAGATATCTTGGAACTCAATGATATCGGGGTACTTGAGATGTGGTTTAGTCGAAAAGGCTAGGACTTTATTTGATTCCATGCCAGAGAAGGATATTGTGTCGTGGAGTGCAATGATATCAGGTTATGCTCAACACGACCGCTTCTCAGAAACTTTGGCATTGTTTCAGGAGATGCAGCTTCTTGGAATTAGGCCTGATGAGACGACATTGGTGGGTGTTGTCTCGGCTTGCACTCATTTGGCCGCCCTTGACCTAGGCCAGTGGATTCATGCCTATATAAGGAAAAACAGTCTTAAGATTAATGTCTTTTTGGGTACAACCCTTATAAACATGTACATGAAATGTGGGTGCGTGGAAAACGCGCTGGAGGTTTTTGAGGGGACTGCAGAAAAGGGAGTTTCTTCTTGGAATGCTCTTATTCTCGGGTTGGCAATGAATGGCTTGGTGGAGAAGTCACTTGAAACGTTTTCAAAGATGAAGAAATGTGGTGTTGTACCTAATGAGATAACCTTCATGGGTGTTCTCGGAGCTTGTCGACACATGGGCATAGTAGATGAGGGGCGTCGCCATTTTGATTCCATGATCCAGGAACACAAGATAGAACCCAATGTTAAGCATTACGGATGCATGGTTGATCTTCTGGGACGTGCGGGCATGCTCAAGGAGGCAGAGGAACTCGTTGAGAGTATGCCTATGACACCAGATGTTGCTACTTGGGGTGCCTTACTAGGGGCCTGTAAGAAACACGGAGACCACGATAGGGGTGAGAGGATAGGACGAAAGCTCATTGAGCTTGAGCCTGACCATGACGGGTTCCACATATTGCTGTCCAATATATGTGCTTCAAAAGGCAACTGGGATGATGTTCATGAGATTAGGGGAATAATGATGCAACATGGGGTGGTAAAGACCCCAGGTTGTAGCATGATTGAAGCAGACGGTGCAGTTCATGAATTTCTAGCAGGAGATAAGAAACACCCTCGAATAAAAGAGATTGACGCTATGTTAGATGAAATAGCTAGGAGATTGAAGAAAGAAGGTTATGCACCAGATACAAATGAGGTTTCCTTTGACATTGATGAAGAAGAGAAGGAAACCGCTCTGTCCAGGCATAGTGAGAAACTCGCAATTGCCTTTGGGCTTATCGCTATCAGTCCACCATCACCTATACGAATAATGAAGAATTTGCGAATATGTAACGATTGTCACATGGCAGCAAAGTTGATCTCAAAAGCTTTTGATCGTGATATTGTGGTGAGGGATCGGCACCTCTTTCACCACTTTAAGCAGGGATCTTGCTCTTGCAATGATTTCTGGTAGCAGATTGGCATTACAGATACAGACCGAAGTACCTAGAAATGGAAAGACGTGGTGTGGCACCAACATTATGCTTTTTCAATCAGGCTAAGTGCCACAACAACGCATAATAGGTCATGGGTGAAGAAGATCAATGTAGATACTACCTTCGAGAGGTGAAGGAAGGCAGTTGCGCTGCTCCCCTATATGATGTTGGACAAAAGGATGAATTTGGAAGTCGGAAAAACGCATCTCTAATGGAATGATCTGAGTTGTTAAAAATCTGAAGACACTTTGCACTGGTATATAACATTTATCAGCAACACTTTGAGGTGATGATTTTACCTGCAACATTACTGATGAGCAACACTTGTGAGCTCCGATGCTGATATGTTAGAAATTAGAATTTGACATGGTAATCAGAAAGCAGAAAATGTGATTCTTTAAAGTTGATCTTGTTAACTGGTTCTTTGTTGTTTCGGATTTATTGCTGCTAATGCTAATTCAGTTCTGCTAGGATAATATCACAGGTTTGCAGAGCTGTTACCGAAGAACTCTTGATTCTTTTTTTCTCCTGATGAGATGGTGTTCTTAGGGAAACAGGATTTTTGGAGATCATCTTTCATTCTGTTCTCTGATTGTGATGATCGAAGCTTCGTTCATTTCTGGTGATTGTTCGTGACATGATGCTCTTTATGCTGTTTACGTTCCACCTAATGAATTGGATTCTCACCAGAAATTGTATATGTTACATCTGAACTTATAGAAAGCTATCAACCTTATTGAAAGACAAATTCTTCCTTTTCTTCACAATTCCGATCCTCTTTGCAGGGAAAGGCCCTTGAAAACCGCTGCTTGCTCTTCTTTACTGTGCCGCCCAGTATCATATTCGTCTACAAGACTCCAAGGACATCCGAATATCCTTCTGTATTGTCGGTGACTTCAGCTTGTGTTCAAGTGCCATTATCTAGGTCAGTGATAGAGCAATCTAAATCATTTATGTGTTCTGCCGCTTTCATATGCGAAATCAGAACTTCCAAAACTCCATACACCAAGGTTATATGAGAACCCACCTTATCTCCCACAACAAAACTATAAACCTGGTTTCTCACCTCAATCCAACTCCTTCCTGCCTCTTTCTTGTTCCCCATACCTCTCATCAGCTTCCTTGTATTTGCGAACTCTTCCCATTCACCTTCAGCTGCATAAATATTCGACAGCATCACGTACGTGCCAACCATATTTGGCGTCAAATCCAATATCCTCCGAGCAGCCACTGTACCCAAATGCGGAAGCTCATGTGCTTTACAAGCTCCGAGAAGTGCACCCCAAACAGACTCATCCGGCTTAAATGGCATGCTCTCAATTAGTTCATAAGCCTCCTCAACTTTTCCAGCACGACCTAGCAAATCCACCACACACCCATAAATGTCCTGATCTGGAGTAACTTTGCAATCACTTATCATTGATTCGAAATATCTCAAGCCTTCGTCAACGAGGCCAGCGTGACTGCAAGCACTCAGAATTGCCATAAACACGATTTGATCAGGTCTTATACCTGATTTAATCATCTCATCAAACAATTCAACAGCCTCTTTTCCATATCCATGAGCCCCGTATCCAATCATCAAGGAAGTCCAGGAGACTAAGTTTCTATCAGGCATTTCACAAAAAATTTTGTGCGAGTTTGATATGCTTCCACACTTGGCATACATATCGATAAGTGCATTAGCCAATGCCAAATTCTTATCAAGGCCTCTCCGAATAATTCCTCCATGAACTTGTTCACCACAGTTTAAAACTGCTAGGTTAGCACATGCCGATATAACGCTGCTATATGTGAAGCAATTCGGACTAAAGCCTTCTGTGTCCATACGTGAAAATATACGCAGGGACTCTCTAGGATCCAATCTTTCATATCCGGAAATTAAGGTGTTCCATGTGATCAAATCTCTTTCACTCATTTCATGGAAGCACTGATTTGCCTCTGATAAACAACCAAACCTGCAATACATGTCCAGTATGGAATTCATGACAGGAAGGTTGGACTCGAATCCATGTTTCATCACTGCTGAATGTATCTGCTTGCCCAAAGCATGCGAGCCAATCGAAGCGCAAGATCTAACCACAATCGAAAAGCTAAATGGATTCAGCTCTGCTTCCTCCTGTTTTGTCAATACATTCAAACATTACATACATGTACATTCTTCGAAAACCCAACTCGTTTAATGACATGTAAGGATGATGCATCCACTTACCTGCAACATTAGATGGAAAACTCGAAGCCCGCCATATCCATCACCTCTGTGAGTGAAGCCAGTGATCAAAGTAGTCCACGACACATCATTCTTTTCACGAATATCATCGAAAACCATGCAGGCATCCTCCATGCTTGCACAGCAAGTAGCATACATGTCCATGAGTGCATTTTCGACATAGATGGAGCCTTGCATTCCACTCTTCACAGCCGACCCATGAGCCAATGCGCCACACGAAAGAGCTCCCATGCCTTTGCAAGCCTTGAGCACACTGGAAAAAGTGAAAGCATTTGGTTCCATTTCATTCCTCACCATCTCACAGAACATCGCCCATGCGTGGTTGTGGTGACTGCAAGACGCGTACCCGGCAATCGTAGCAGTCCATGCTACCACGTCTCTCTCAGGCATTTCATCGAACACCTTGCGTGCTTCTGTGATTAATCCCTTTTCGAAGTACGATTTGATTGAATTTGTGGCTAAAATGTTGGATCTTTTTGGGAAAAATGGTGGGTTTGATTGGGTGGTGAAGTCCTGGGCCCACTGAAGTGAGTTTCTGATTGTGAGTGGTATGGAACATAAATAAGCTATGGGTACATTGGGTAGTAGTCTTTTTGTGCTCATTTCATTTGTTTTGCACTACAAGATCAAGAATTTACCAAAAAAATTATGGAAGAGAAAGGGTTACTTGATTATGACAGTTTTACACTGTATTTAGGGTTTAGGGTTTAAAAAGATAACAAGTCAATAATAAGACAGATTTTCTCGTAGATGATGCGACGTGAGCAAACACCCCTACCCAAATTACTGAAGTTTATAAGTTGTTCATTTGCAACACGTTTCTTTATTTCTAATCATTGAATTGAATAAATCAATCGAAATCAACGGCCATAATTAAACAAGAGTGTGTAAGAGGCTAAAAAGAGTGTGTTTATAATTTCTTTTTGGATATTTTATTGAATCAAAAGCACATGCCCATTAAATAATATTTCATGAGATGGGCTAGAGGAAAAGATCTTGGTAACATGTATCATTCAATGGTTCAACCATTGAATAATTCCAAATTAATTTGCGTGAGTTCTAAATAAATTTTAAATCATTCAACAGTACGATTATTTGTAATATTGAAGTTTGACCTGGGCTAGAGGCCCAAACATCTATTTTCTTGTAAAACAAGTTCTTATTTAATTAGTACTTTAGTTTAGGAGATTGTGTAGGGCCACACCAAACAGCCCATTTAATTATTATTATTTTATGTTGCAAATCCAAATTATACTGGTTTTTCCTTTTTAAAATTCGACTAATTTCTACTATTCCTAGTTAGATATGAACCAAACCCCCTGCTGGTCCTATATATAACCCACACTCGTAGAGTGGTGCAACTTCGTACGTGCCGCCTAGAGGGAGACACACACAGAACAGCTACACGAAGGCAACACTTTCTCACAACTTTCTCACCACTTTCCCGCACTTTCTCGGCTGCCAAACATGAAACATGCGGTGATGTGCCCTACTTAGTCCTGCCCATTTGCTGCTGCTGAACCAAAAATTGTTTGGTTTTTCAGGAATTTTGTTCTCTCATCCCCCTCTAATCACAAAGGTACCATCTTTTTCCTTCCCTAAAATTTTATCAGCAAACCAGAACATGGGTTTATGAGGGTTTTTGATTTTCTTTTCGGAGATATTAAGGTTGTTGTTTGGTTTTTGTTTCTCAACTCTTGTACTGTGAAAGAATCAAAGGTTGTAGATTTTTAACCCCAGCATGCAATTCTCTTTTTATTTATGTGGTTTGGTGCATGAATTAGAGACCTTGAGAAATTTGGTTAATTTTCTCTGCTTTTGTTTTGTTTGGTTGTTTTTTTGTCTCCCTTTAGTGATATCAATTTCTTGAGAAATTTGGAAAATTAAGACTCTTTTTAAACACATCAAGGACTTTTAGCCTCTTTTTTCCTTATGATTTGGAAATATAGCAAGCCCCTTCAAGTGGTTAAAATTCTAAAAATTCGAAATAAAGTTGGCTAAAAGTGTTAAACAAGTCTCAAAGTTGGCTACTTGTTTAGAATTTCCCTAATTTCTTGTCATAGAAAAGATTTTTGTTTTTGTTGATGTTGTCTTTGTAATATTCGTTGGAGAACTGTGAAAACTGTTTGTGCTAGAAACTTAGGTGGCATTTTGATTAGCACGTTGGAAAGCCTTGACTTTAATTCGGCATTTGGATTTGGATTTCCTGAAGAGAGTAAATTATGTGGGAAGTGAATTAATCTGGAAGTATAAACTAGTATCTGTTTGTCTTGTTTGTCACTTTCCTTATTGGTTGAATGAGGTAGGGTTCGTGGGACGATTTTGTTAATAATTTATGAGAGAAAAGAGCATGTAGAATGTATTTGATATCTGCGTATTGTTCTTTTCTGAGAAAGTTTAGGTTAGTCTCATAAAGATGTTTGTTCTTATTAACCACGTAGTGAGATAACGGTTGCATTGTTAACCTGCTTTCTATCTCTCTATGGTGCGTGCACACGTGCGTGTGGACGTATATACAGTGTGTGTATGAGTTTTCAATCAATGCTTAAACTGGTAAGATCTATCCTTAAAGTGCAAATTATGGAGTTGCTAAGATTTATTAAATTGTTTGTGTTTGTGTAACGGCATTGTTAACATCGTTTCTTAAATGAAAGAATCAAGGATTCATATTTATATGCACGATAATCTTACTGAATATCTTTGTTCAGTGTGGTGTCAACTTCACTTGCATTGCTATCATATACTTTGAGAAAGATTCTGCGTGCCACTCTAATACTGTGAGAAGATAGTTTTCCTAGACGGGCGATTACCATCATTAATTGTAACTTGAATATGATTATTATTTGGGCAGTTTGTTTTCATGTTCTTATGTTATATTAGTGAAACATCTTCCTGTGTATATGCTAGTCTTTCTTCTTGCGGCTGAACTAGTCGCTCTGTACAATACAACCAATCTAGGAGAGACATCTGTAGCAGAGACACGAACAACGGGGATGTCAGACTTGGATTTGGAAAGTGACCTCCTTGAGGCCGCAGGAAGAACTAGTTCAGCTGGGAAAAAGCGGGACCGGCCACCTTCTAGAAAGCAACGTGGAGGTTCCTATTCTGATGATAGAAGTGACTCCATGGATGAAGACTCAGATGATGGTCGTGGAAGAAGGAAGCCCTCTCAAGTACCTCTGAAGAAGAGGTTTGAACCTACTGAAAGGGGTAGTGACGAAGAACATGATTCCAACGATGATGGTTCTGATCATGAGGGTGAAAATAGTGATGAATCTGATTTTGGCCCTGATCTATACAAGAATGATGCTGACCGGAAACGGCTTGCAGCAATGAGTGAACTTGAAAGAGAGATGATTTTGACAAATCGAGCAGAGAAGAAAGGTGGCAAGGATTTCATGGAAAAATTGAGATCAAAGAGAGGCAATGCAAAATCTACCCAATCAAGGAAAGAGGATCCTCTTCCATTTTCTCGCGGTGTTCGCTCATCAGCTCGGGCTGCTGACAAGTCAGCCGCTATGGATGATGCATTGAATAAATTACGAGCAAAACGTCTGAAGCAACAAGACTCAAAGGATCACCATAAGTTGAGGGACGCGTCAAAAGGAGGTGCCAGTAGCCAGGATATTTCACCATGCAAGCGTAATATGAGTCGCTCCAGTCAAACCGAGACTGTGGACGGGTTGCCTACTGAAGAGGAAGCATTAAATGTGGATGATGAATTCCTTGACAGCGATGAGGAAAGTTCAGAGCTACTGACATTTCAGGATATAAAGGACATTACCATACCAAGGTCAAAACTTGCAAAATGGGTTATGGAACCATTTTTTGAGGAGTTAATCGTGGGCTGCATTGTTAGGGTTGGATTTGGCATATCATCTGATGGTCCTGTCTACAGGCTTTACATGGTTCAGAGCGTGGATGCCACAAATCCTGGCCGGGAGTACAAGCTAGAGGGTAAAGTCACACATAAATATTTGAATTGTGTTTGGGGCAGTGAAAGTTCTGCTTCCAAATGGCCGATGGCTAATGTCTCAGATTCTCCTCCGCAGGAGAAGGAGTTTGAACAGTGGTTTAAGGAAGTCAAGCGTGCTGGCCAAATGCCAAGCAAACAGGAGGTAGTAGAAAAGAAGGAGACCCTTCAGAAATCGAATACATTTGTTTACTCAGCAGCCACTGTGAAGCAAATGTTGCAGGAGAAAAAGGCCTCAGCAAGGCCAGTTAACGTTGCAGTTGAGAAGGAACGATTGAGGAGGCAGTTGGATGTTGCAGAAAGTAAAGGCGAAGAGGCAGAAGTTGAGAGGATCAAGACAAGGCTCCAGGAGTTAGAAGCATCCAGGCAAACTCAGGGGAAAGATAGCAAGGCTATTAGATTAGCTGAAATGAACAGGAAGAACAGGTTCGAGAATTTTAAAAATGCTTCGGAGTTGAAACGAGTGAATATGAATCTGAAAGCGGGGGAGGCTGGTTATGATCCATTCTCGAGAAGATGGACTCGATCGAGAAATTACTATGTTGCAAGGCCTGGAGGAGGCGATGGAGCTGCTGCTGGAGGAGGTGATGAAGCTGCTGAGGCAACAGATGGAACTACCGGTACAGGCAGCAACGGGGGAAAGGCAAATGTAACAGGAGAGCTTGGCATGCAAGCAACAAAGGCAGCACTGGAAGCAGCAGCGGGTGCAGGGAAGTTGGTTGATACAAGTGCTCCTGTGGACAAAGGTACAGAATCAAATATGCTGCACAACTTCGAGCTGCCAATCTCGTTGGCTCCACTTCTGAAGTACGGTGGACCTCAGGGTGCTGGGATTGCGTACATGGAGAGGAAACAAAGGATCGAAGCAACAGTCGGGTGTCGAGTGCTGGATGACGGGAGGAGGCATGCTTCGGCCTTGTCCATTAAGGACTATATGAGACGACAGGCGATGCACCACCCTGACCCTGATTCGTAAGCTCTGCTTGTTTATATTGGGGAAGTAGCTTTAGTGGGGTTAGACTTGTTATCGTTTTGGACAAAATTGTATTTATCTTTTTAGGCCAATTGTTATCTTAAGTTCACTCTTCATCCATTGCTTAATTACCCTTATTAGATTATATATTCCTATAAAAAATAAGATAAAAAATAGATGCAAGTTGGAATGGTGTTTTCCATTATGCGAGTAAAATTTCCGAATCCGAACCCGAAATTTTTTTCAGAAATGTTCCAAACTTATTCCAATAAGAAAATTTTTTGAAATATTTCGATTTTTTATAGTGAATTACTCAAATTATATATTTTGTAATCATTTTTTGTATTTTATTGTTAGTTTTGGATTCATTTTGGTCATTATTTTTATATTAAATATACACTTGTATATTAAAAAAGATAAGCATACTAGTATACCACAAAATTAATTGAATTTATACATAAGCATAACCCAAATATTAAGAAAGAAGAATAAATTGTATGTACAAAAAAGTTAGAGAATATTAAAAAAATTATAAAATATATGAATTTTTGAATTATGTTTCTAAATTTCCAAGATTACTCTGGTTATGAAATTTTTGAATATGCTAAAAATTCTAAATTTAAAAATTGTAACCCGATTCGATTTTGAAATTTTGGAATAAAAATTGGAAACTTTGTTTCAGATCCAATCATTCCAAAAACACCCCTAAACATGCTTAATTAATATGGCTTGTTTAATTTTTACTTTTTCATGTCTGGTACTTGTCTAGCTTATTGAGTGAATGGTTGTGAAAGGGTAAATATTGAATATGAAAGCACTCGCTGGTAGTCACTACGCTCCCAACATAGTTACTTAAAAATTAAAATTCCAAGCAAGCTATGTATATATCATCATCAGTCCACCGCAACTAGGTGGTGATACTTGTCGCCGGAGATGACTGCGTGGAGGACGTGGTTCGCGCCCCATCATTGTCCAAGAAAGACTTGATCAGAGCTTTGTTATAGCCACTCAACAATGTCAACCCGTTTTGTTTCGAGCGCACCGGCGTAGAGTGTATCTGCTAAGATTCCAAAACACCACATGTGGCACCACATCCCATATCCATTCTGCTTAAACTCGATCCGGATCGCCAGTCTCCCATGACTCTGCAAAGTGATATTCAAAGGATGTCGAGTCGGAGAACACAAACACCCTTTTGATCATCTGCTCTGGCTTCCAATTTGCATTCACGGCCACTTGAAGGATGGAATTTAACAGCTTCTGCACATTAGATGAAGAGCTATTGTGGAGTTTGCGATAGAATTCACACACCGCTGTCTTGAGAAAGGAGAGCTTGGACCTGAGATCATCGCCTTGCACGGTATGTAGCTCATTGTTTCCCCCGAAAAGGATCACCTTTTCTTTCCATGCATGGCTCCTCACACAGTTGAGACACCAACATTATCAAACCCCAAGCCACACAATCGATATACCTACTGGAATTCCCCATGTTATACACGGCCATGCAGTTTTTCAACTTGCCCTCCTCTAAGTGGACTTGTTCCACCATCACCTTCCAGGCTTCCACTGAAGCTCAACCACTTCCCTCAGACCGTAGCGATCTTCCATGAACTTTATCATCTCATGTGGAGGTAGGGCACCGGCAGCAATCTTGGACTTGCCAGCTTTCACCTTCTCCAGATACTTCTTAGCCAACTTGTGCACTTCATTGGAAGTGGTCTGTGTTGGAACCCCTTTGTCCCACATCGGCTGGGGGAAGAAAAGCAAAGCAATTTAAATAGAATTACCCCTCTCTAACTAATACCGAGGCCTTTTGTGATAAAACCCCACACCTGAGGATTGTGCAGGTGGTTAAGTGGGGACAATATCGGTGGGAAAATTCCTCGGCCCGTCGACCCGAAAATCCACGTGATTGGGTGGGTCCCCGTTTGGCCCGCCGCGATGGGTGTAGGAGTCCCGACATGGCCCACGTAGGCCAAAGATGCCACGTGGGATTGGGTGGTCCTCATTGGCCCCGCGTGATGGGTGAGTCCCGACTTGGCTCCACGTGGGTCGTCGATGTGGATTTCCAAGCGTGACCCATAAACGGGGTCTCACATCTACTGGGAAGAAAAGCAAAGCAATTTAAATAGAATTATCCTCTCTAACTAACACCGGTGTCTTTTGTGATAAAACCCACACCCGAGGATTGTGCAGTGGTTAAGTGGGGACAATATTGGTGTTGTCTGAGTGGCCTCGCCCGTCGACTCCGAAAATTTCCACAAGCCCGCCACGAATCGTGACCTCTAAGTTTTGTTTTCTGTAAGGGCAAGCAAGATAACCTCCGCGCAACCGCTCCTCGGATTCCGCAATTTAAATAGAAACCCTTTGTCTCACATGCGGGGAGGCTGGAACCCCTTTGTCTCACACTACTGGGAAGAAAAAGCAAAGCAATTTAAATAGAATTATCCCTCTCTAACTAACACCGATACTTCTTGCATAAAACTCACACCCGAGGGATTTACAGTGGTTAAGTGGGGACAATATCGGTGTTGTTGGAGGGGCTCCCGCCCGTCGACCAAAATTTCCACAGCCCGGCCATGAATCGTGACCTCTAAGTTTTGTTTTCTCGTAAGGGCAAAGCAAGATAACCTCTGCGTCGCAAACCGCTCCCGGATTCTCGCAATTTAAATAGAAACCCCTTGTCTCACATGGAGTGTTGGAACCCCTTGTCTCACATCGGGCCGGGGGAAGAAAAGCAAAGCTAAATTTAAATAGAATTATCCCTCTTAACTAACACCGAGGCCTTTTGTGATAAAACTCACACCTCGAGGATTGTGCATGTGGTTAAGTGGGGACAATATCGGTGTTGTCAGGAGGCCCTCGGCCCGTCGACCCGAAAATTTCCACAGCTCGGCCATGAATCGTGATTCCTAAGTTTTGTTTTCGTAAGGCAAGCAAGATAACCTCATGCCGCAAACCGCTCCCGGATTCTCGTTAATTTAAATAGAAACCCCTTTGTCTCACATGCGGAGTGCTGGAACCCCTTGTCTCACATCGGCTTGGGAAGAAAAAGCAAAGCAATTTAAATAGAATTATCCCTCTAACTAACACCGAGGCCTTTTGTGATAAAACTCCACACCCGAGGATTGTGCAGGGTTAAGTGGGGACAATATTGGTGTTGTTGGAGTGGGCCCGGCCCGTCGACCGAAAATTTGGTCAGCCTCGGCCACGAATCGTGACCTCTAAGTTTTGTTTTCCGCAAGGCAAGCAAGAGGTCTCCGCCGCAACCGTTCCCGGATTCCCGCGCAATTTAAATAGAAACCCCTTCGTCTCACATGCGGAAATGCCGAACCCCTTGTCTCACATCGGCCTCGGGGAAGAAAAGCAAAAAGCAATTTAAATAGAATTATCCCTCTCTAACTAACACCGAGGCCTTTTTGTAGATAAAACTCCACACCCGAGGATTGTGCAAGGTGTGGTTAAGCGGGACACACGGCAGTTGTTGGAGTTGGGCCCCGCCCGTCGACCCGAGTGGCTTCCTCCTGGCCCGTCAATGAATCGTGACCTCTAAGTTTTGTTTTCTCGTAAGGGCAAGCAAGATAACCTCCCGCCGCAACCGCTCCCGGATTCTGCAATTTAAATAGAAAACCCCCTTTGTCTCACATGCGGGGGAGTGTTGGAACCCCTTTGTCTCACATCAGCTGGGGGAAGAAAAGCAAAGCAATTTAAATAGAATTATCCCTCTCTAACTAACACCGAGGCCTTTTGTGATAAAACTCCACACCTAAGGATTGTGCAGGTGGTTAAGTGGGGACAATATCGGTGTTGTTGGAGTGGGCCCTCGGCCCGTCGACTTGAAAATTTCCACAGTCTGGCCACGAATCGTGACCTCTAAGTTTTGTTTTCTGCAAGGGCAAGATAACCTCCTGCTGCAACCGCTCCTGGATTCTGCAGACGTAATCGGTGTTGGAAATAGAACAACAATCAATGATAATTTTATTTATGCTAATAATTAAATACAAAGAACAGTGGCAGTATACAAACAATACGAAATAAATTTAAGGAAAAAATGAAGATCGAGGCTTGCGTACCGCAATGTCCTTGAAACAGAATTTCGTCCCTACTCTGTGCTTGTAGTTCGTTGGACGTCTGCTTCACCAGGATTCAACGATCTAAGTCAAAATTCCAGCACCGGAAAATTGACTTCTGGCGAATATAGAATGTGGTTCTCTCAGTAGGATGGTTTTGGTTTACAGGGATTTGAATACGAATTTCTGGATGCTTAAATGCCATGCAAATGGATGAATATATAGAGTATGGATACCTGTTCGCAACAGGTATGAGAATGGGATGTGACTGTTGGGAGGTATCTGTTGGAAAGGATGTGACTGCTCCCAAGGCCCATCTTTTGACAATTAATTAATATTAATTATATTTATTAATTATTAATTAATTTCCACATCCCCAAAGCCCAAACCCAAGATTGAGCCCAATTTTCCTCTCCATGGTTTCATTACTCCAATCACTTTGTAAGAGGTACAAAGCCTTATAAAGAGTGGGAACTTTTTGGTGGTGACCAATGTGGGACAAAGTTTGGAATGTATTACTACTCAAACATCTCCAACAATCGGCCTCCTCAAGGCCTTTGTATTCTGGGTACAATTCTCGCGGAAAAATCTCCATCGCAATGCTCTCGGTCAGCGAAGTTGCCCGGTCAATGGAGGGCTCCGACTCCAGGTAAATACCGTCTAAAAAATACACCACATCTGATATCTTCAAGCCGCTGAAGAAATTGGGATCATCATCACCATCACCATTCTTGCCCTTCTTCTTCTTCTTCTTCTTCAAGTGTTTGTTCAAATTTCGGACATCGGACTTGAGAAAGAACATGAAAATATCTGGTCGCGTAAGAAGCTATAATCTGCCGCGGCCTTGCTGTTTTTGTTGCTGTCGACCTCGTCTTGGCTAAGGCGGTAGAGAATCTCCACAAGGTCATATTCCGTGCCGAAGTCCCTGGTGGGAATATATGGAGGGTGCAAGCAAGGGTTGTGGGGTGGTAAGAAAGATAAAATCGTGGTCAGCAAGCAAGATATATAATGCTACGGAAACCAAATTTTTAAACTAAATTTGTAAACTACATGATGTGGCAATTGAAGGTCGGTATTCTTTTTTAAAGTTATTAAATCATGAAGTCTTACTTTATTGCCGCACCATTTAGTTTATAAAATTTAGTTTTAAAAATATGGTCTCCCTAATATTACTCAATTGTAATTTGATACAAGTAGGATCTTGATCATTTTATGCACTATGCAGGCAAAGGAGATTTATCCTAATTAACTAGGGTTAGGAGTTTGGGAGTTTTTAGGGCCAGAAAAAATAGTAAAATTAATTTAAATTTTGGGGCTGAGGATGCTTGGACCATGGGTAGGTGCTGTTAATCAACTGAACTACAACTCATGACAACTCATGTGATGGGAATGTGATGAATGAGAAGAAAAGAAAGAATCATATACTAATATCATCATGTGGCCACTTAACATGGTATAGTTATTCCTCTCCACTTATAAGTGGGAGGTCTTAAGTTCGACGCCTGTTGTTGGGGTGTAAATCCCTCACTCCTTAGAGTAGATACATATCATGTGCTGTGAGATTTCATGGCAGCGAGCATGTAAAGGAAATTATCTACTCCATCCAACTAGTTTCAGGTTCGAGTCCCAGATAACCCTTTATAATTAGCATATTGAAATCGTGTGTATATAAACACTAACTAGTGTTTTTTTCAAAATGCACTTCAAGTGCTTTTGGAGCAAAAACACTTTCACCAAAAACGTTTTCATGTTATTTTAAAAGCACTTCCAAACAATAGAAATTTGAATCCTTTAATCGTCTTGTTTTAGCTTAAGCAAATTTAAGGTTTTACTTGACTCTAAAAATGACCAATTTGGTGATTTAGAGCTCCATAAATGCTTGAAAAAATTTCTCCGCTCTCTAATTCTTCTTTTTATCTTTTTTTTCTTGAAATTTTTTAATATGAGTCCAATTTCATACACCTTTTTTTGAAATTCACGATTAAGTATTACACCCTCATATGTGGGTCCAGTAAATAGAGCAAACACCTATATCAGCAATTAAAGTGTCCATGACTTTTAAAACAAATTAAATCAATTGCCATTATATATTTTAGCATGACTCTTCCAGAAATTAACCTCTTCCAGAAATTAACCTCTTCAGAAACCCTATCTTGTCGTGGACTCCCTAGCTATGATTTGAATAACAAATCCTTGCGATGCCTGCAGACGATGAAAATGGATTGAGAGACCAGGTAGGCGGAAGATAGAGTAATTGGGACTGATTTGTTGTTTACCTACAGGGGTGGAATAAAAACAACAAAAATGGAAGAATTCAGGTACCCTGGAAATTGCAAATGTTTATTTGGCGGTGCTGTGCATTGGCGGTCAAAAGCAATCTGAGACGGAGACAAATGTGTGTAGATGATGGGTGACCAGGAAACACAAGACCTCCTGGTATACATGCCTTTTGCAGCTGGTTGTTTCTAGTCTGCAGGGGCCGGCCTAATTTCATGGCTTGTTGATTTGCAGAACATGAGAGAAGGGAGGAGATTATGCACCGGTTGGTCTTTGGTATGTGAATGCTGCTGTTTTTACAGGGGAGGAAGCGGATCAGAAATTTTAAGGACGTTCGGTTCAAAATGTGAGTGCTGTTTTTACAGGGGTTGATGTTGTTGATGGAAATAGTAATTGTCTTCCTAATTAAGTTGGCGCCAGATGTATGTGAGTGTTGGTTTGCCCTAGCCTGCTAGCCAGCAACAGCATGCATATATTATTTTCAATATTGCCACAGTAAATATACATATGGGTAACAAAATTGACATACTTTTACGGTTTTAATTTATTATGTGCTTACTTTGTCCTTAATTTCACGGTCTTCATATCTTTAAAAAAAAAAAAAAAAATCACGGATTTCACCGCTAGCTGCAAAACAAATCTAAGCTACACTAATTTTTTTTAACTACTATCTATGATATCTATTTAAGTTTATCATATTGGAATCATAGATTAAAATATCTTCGATATTACTGAAATATCTTCGATATTACTGAAATATCTCTAGATGTATTCATAAAATAGGGTTATCAATAATCGATAGAGGTGAGACAATATCTATACAAGATATCTTCAAAATGTTGGAGATATTTTAGCAATATTGAGAATTTGGTAAAATTTTGATACTTCAGTCCACTATCTGACTAATTTGATAGATTTTAAAGATATTTCGATAAAAATTTTGGTGCAATTTCGATCATAAGATTCTTTATAGTTGCTAGTCACTATATGAATAGTGCAATTTGAAATTGAAAGGCAATAAAAAAAATTGTCTCAACTACTATGCATGTGTTTGCAATTTTTAATTAAAAAAACTTATCTCATACCATATACAAAAAAAAAAAAACGAAAACTAAACGAACTCAAATAAAGTACCATATGAAGGAAAAAAACAAAGGTAAATTCATATTAGATACCAAGTTGAGTATAGGTTTTAAGGAAAAATACCATATTTAAGGAAAAATACCAAGTCTAATTAAATATTTTATGATAAGCCACAAACTTTATTGCAAGTGATCCTATGACTAAATAAAAGATATGAGAGATTACCATATTGTCCTCAAGTTTCTTTCTTTCATAATTTTATAAGGCCTTTAGAGCTCGGGGTTAACTTTGAAGGTTTATGGTTTTAAAAGGTCGGTCAAGGTTTGGGGTTGATCATTTTGGGTTTAGGGTTTTAGAATGTCCTTGGGAGGAGCTTAGGGCTTAGGGTGTAGGTCTCGGGTTTTGGGCGAAGCCCAATATCCGGGAACTAGACCCTACGCCCTAAGCGATTAACGTAATAAAAAAAAAATTTCTTCTAAAAAAATTCATACTCATGCTTGTTAGTTACAATTCATTGGGAAAGTTAATGGCTATAACTTTGTGATGGTAGGGTTGGACATTATTGTCATTTTACCTAGCAAATTAGTTTGACTTTTCAACTAGTACCTAAACTAAAACTATGGTATTTTAACTTAAAGTTATTTTGAATTTGTTATTTAAACTAAAAACTCCCAAAAAAACAAAACAAAAACCCAATAGAAAAAAGATAAAACGAAAAAAAAAAAAATTGGAATAGGAGATGATCGGTATGATATTACCGATTCTATCTCACAATAATCGGGTCCATTAAACCGATTCTTACCCATGATAGTCGGTAGCTTCATACCGATCCTCTCCTTTTTCAATTTCTTTTTGAGTTTTGTTTTGTTTTTCTTTCCCTTGCCATAATACTAAATTATTGTCTTCATATTCTACAAAATGTATTTTTTGGTGCAAAATCTCTTATCGTTCATGTTTAAACACTCGAAAAATAGTGATATATAACATAAATCTAAAGAATTTTGAATATAAACAAATGAGTCTAACAAAAACTTGTACATTAGACTCACCTTAAACCGTGGTTCCAATGGAGACGAGTCTTGCATGCGCATAGTTGGTGGCTAGGCAAGAGTTTGAAACTTTGACGTGTTCTAAAATCACCGCATGCATACTCCTACGTCCTCCACCAAGATAATAGATTAGAATTTCTCATGGATTGAAATTTTGTTTTGAATTTTTGCATTGGAAACTGGTTGACGCCAAAAACCGGGGCTATGTTGAGGTACATTCAATTATGGAAATCGATTCTCTTAGAAAATTAAATAGTGTTCAAGAAACTTTTGTTGTCTTTCTGTAGGTTTTCACTGACTTGTGGCTTCATCGGTTTAAGACTCTTTTCAAAATGAGCTTTATCAAAAAGCTCGTTTTCAACTAATCACTTTTGAATCAGACATAGTCCTCTACATCACAGTTTTGATATGTTTTAAGAGCCAAGGTCTAAAACTAAAATTTTAATTCGATCCTATTGGCGGCGCGCATGGATAGTTTTGCTTTGGTTGATCATATGCAATACGCCTTTCGATTGAAAATTCATCTAGTACCGCCATATATGGGCTTTTTCAATTAATGGGGTATAGCCTATCCGCCGCCAAAGGTGCTGTAGAAACCCTAAAATTCAACATGGCTCCAATTCTCCTCCTTGTTCGTTGGAATACAATTACGTGGCTTTGGAAGAACCGTTTGATCAATCATTCCATTTGGTGACAACATAAATTTTCGCAAAGTGTGGTACTCACACCACTTGTTCATTCTTGTGTATGCACTGCTCATTCTTCATTTATGGCTTTAATGGTTTTTTTATTGCTCATCAAAAAAGTGCATAATTTGATGAAATTATTTGTATTTGAGAAAGAAACCTATAACCTTGAAGAGGGCATTTTTGAGAATAAAGCAAGAGGATCGCTGAAAGAATTAATTTTTTTTTATTTTGGTGATGTGGATGAGCGCCATCGTAAATTGAACATGCAGTGATGAACCACACCAGTTAAAAACCATCAAAGACATCTTCAAATAATTGAAAATTTGAGTGTAGATTTATGAGTGAAAAATGAATGTAGAAACAGAAAAAACGAAAAAAAAAGGAACAATTTAAAGTGTGTGAATACTCCATGAACTACATCTTATGAATTGTGAAGAAACAAACTATCAGACCAAATTTGATAATTAAGAGGGAGAAAGTTTATTGTGTGAAGACAAGTGTAATTTGAAATTAAAGTTTATTGTGTAAAGACATGTGTAATTTGAAACTGAAAGACAATAAAAACAAGGGAAATGATATTTGTACCCCCCTTTTCTTAACAAACTACTATTTGTACAAATATCAGCTCCCTAAAAACAATTGTCTCAACTACTATGCATGTGTTTGCATGATAGTTGAGACAATTGTAGAAATTTCAAACGTAATTTTTACAAACTTCCATGATTTAATATTTTAAACCGATATCTTCATCGATATCGATGTTTTTCTAAATTGGAACTATCAATATATCTATCAAAACCAAAACTTAAATCCTTAATTACAATAATTGCATTATCTAATCTGTTGTTATTAAAGACCCTTATTACTAAGTGAACAAAAAATTCACCTAGAAATTTGATCAAGAGTCACTTGCACCCAAGGCCACGACTTCGATTGCACCAAGGCCTCAAGTCTCAAGTTCGATTCTCCCTGCCATAATATCACTTGCATAAATTTGGAAAAAACAATTCAGGTAGAAATATCAATAATCAGTAACCAAAAGGTATTCTATAAGATACATGGAGTCACGTAACTGTTATACAAGTAGACATGTGGTAATTGTTATTAAGTACATATTTCTCACTGTAAATGTGTATTCCGATCAACTTAACCGATTAATCGGACGACCAAACAAATAATGAGTATCAGAATGCATGAAACGAAAAAACCTTCATGATACATTTTGAATCGGAGTACTCTTCGCTATCCAACTTTTTCGTACCCTATCCTAAACGTATTTCTGTACAGTACGAAGGCCGTTGCCCTCGAAAGAATGGGACTCATTATACAAGAATCTGAGACT
This sequence comes from Gillenia trifoliata, assembly GCA_018257905.1. Taxonomy (NCBI): domain Eukaryota; kingdom Viridiplantae; phylum Streptophyta; class Magnoliopsida; order Rosales; family Rosaceae; genus Gillenia; species Gillenia trifoliata. The sequence continues at coordinate 4,940,140 of CM031084.1, read as the reverse complement.
TCGCGGCACCTCTGGAGCACTTTTTCCGGCCACTCTTGCTAAGTGCACAAACACAGATCTCAAGAAGTTCATAATCCTCGTCCCAGAATAGCAATGCCGCCTTCTCTGGATTCTCCAACAGCATTTTAGTTGTGAGGAACCCAGCAATGGTCCATGTTTGGTAAAGCCGCGATTGCTTTCCAATAAACTTCCCCGTTCTTGTATCATAGTATTCAGGCCAGCGGTCAGATCGAAGCCTCTTCTCAGCCAAAGCAACTGCTTTTTGAGCTAGTTCGATTCTGCCCATCTTGATACATGCCAATGTGAACTGAAATAGGATAGAAAAAAGCATTTTAGAGGGAAAACCAAAATCGAATCACTCAACACTAACTGTAACAGCTTCTGACCACCAATAACAGAGGAGGCCGATGGTAGTATCATGGCATCAAATTCCATAAGAACGTCCTAAGTTTTTCAGCACTACACAAGATATTTATGGTGTTATCAGCACAAGGCTTACCTGCCACAAGAGTGTCGGCCAAGATCCACCATTATGATACGACCATGGGCTGTAGGAGTTCGGACAAACATATTTCAGTGATCATTAAAAAATTTGATGCTAGAACAAGACAAGTAGCAAATATAAACAGGCGGCTAACTCACGTATTCTTTGGGTCACTGCCAGTGATTATACGCCACTCTTCAAACTCCAAGGCAGGGTAGGATATCTTCAGTGGCATATGCCCCACAAGATCATCCCATTTGGCTTCAATCAAATTCAATACAGCATCATTTTGCTTCGGAGTACCCAATGACGAAACAATGGACCAAAGATTTCCAAGAGTGAAAAACCTAAAGTCCATGTGGGCTGGTTGTAGATTGCCTATAAAATACCCACCTTCTTCTGGGATCCAGTCCATTAACCATGGAGGAATTTGGTCAGGGTAGATATTAAACTTGTTGGTGGCCTCCGTCGAGTACTCTTCTGTCTTATATCGATATATCTCATTCATCTTTTTCATATCCACCCAGTAATATTCTCTGATGTGGAATGACAAAGCACTGAGTCTGTTGTTGATGGCCCTTACCAAATTCTTGGATCCATCATTTACAGCAAGCATCTCACGGGAGCATCGAAGAGCTGAGTAAAATAAGGCCTGAAGAATCATATTCAGCATATGATATTAGCCAAATATGAAACTTGAATACTATGCGTTAAAATTCATAACACATGGTTATAATAAGAATAGAAACGACCATATAAAAACTGGTGTGATATCATACAAGAAGGCACGAGCAGGACACAGCCCAATATTCTTAAAAAGTCTAGTTTCAACAATATTCAGAATTCATGTTCAAGAAGGTTAGACTTACGGCAATAAAACCGAACAAAGTAGCTACTTTGTAGAATACACAAAGAACATAAAGTGATGAATTCTTTTAACATCTAACATGCATCCTCAAGAAATATCCAAAGCAGCTTTGTAACTCACTTGAATCTCAAGGGGATGACCATGGATACCCATCCGCCGGTCTATCATGCAGGAGCCATCGGTGACTAAAAGAGATGGAAACATATCAAACCCATCAGTTAAGCACAAGTTCAGGATCATTTTCAAGCCTGTTTGAACATCCACCCTCTCCTGTAATCCATAGTCACCAGTTATCTTTCCGTAAGCCCTCAACAGAATAATCCACCATAATCCTGTCAGAGAAGTTACACAAACAACAAACCATTATCCATTAGATGCCATAACTTAGGAAGTTCATTAAAAAATTGCTTTTAAGAAAAGTTACAAAATGCACAGGATCAGCATCCATTAACACCTGGATGGCAACAACAACAGCAGACGGTGCACCATCCAATAAAAGAATCACATTTGTAATTGGCAGAATCAATATAGTTATGCTCTACTTACCAGAATCTACAGGCGCAACACGACCAATAGCTGATTCGCCAAAATCTGGATCTAAAACTTCTTCAATCTTATTTCCATCGAGAGGTACAGTTCTAACTTTAAAACTTGCAGGCATCAATCCCTGTCCTGGGCTATAGCAATCAACAGTTTTCTCCCAACTCTACAGTAGAAGAAACATATAATCAGGAATTCCAGAAACCTTCATTATTTCAAAATACATTACGCAAAAGCGCGGTCAACATGAAAGTTTAGTCAAGCTTTACCAAAACCAATGGAATGTTTGTTTTGGAAGAAAATAAAAGAATAATGTCAATTCTGGAAATCCAAACTTATCAATGTTTAAATGACATAGAAAGGAAATTTTGAATATTTGACAACTTGTTAATCGACAAACTATAGACAAGTGAGGTTTCAAACTTTCCATTCCTGATTAATCATGTATTCAAAAACGAAAAGACGGTACAATTAATGCTCGAAAAGAAAGGAAGCAAAGGTAAGTGGATGCAAATGATTACCTGCAATTGCAATGTATGAAGGAGGAAGTTCTTCACAATCTCCCCTTCTCCCTTGAGCAAGAAAGCAAGCGCTGATGGAACAAAATCACGGATAAAGACCTGATCATAATTCAATGGTTGCTTGTCACCGGGATCATTTGCAGCCACAGTCCCCACAGGATTCCCACAATACGTCACAACCGAATCCCTCAATAGCCTCCAGGCCTCCTTCTCAATATCCGAATACTCTCTCTCTGGACTCACAACTGTAGCTTCATTCAAACTCTCCGATTTCTTTTCATCACCAACTTCTATCCTAGATTCTTCCTCTCCCACAATGTTCTCATCCTTATCAATTCTCTCCACCAAAGGCTTCACATTTATACCACCCTGAACATATATCCTCTCGAAATTGTTCTCATTCACACGGGTCTCAATCGACGTAGAAAGGTTCCGAAACCTGGATGCCAAACTAGCAATCACAGAAACACCCCTACTAGCTGTGCCAATGCCAGCACTATAAGACCTAAATATAACCCCAGATTGGCCAAAACTCCAACTGGGAACCTGAGAAGCTTTTCGCGCATCATCGAAAACATGTCCAGAGCCCGAAATACGAAAAGGGTTGGCGTGATATTGGCAGTTTTGCTCAAAATTGACACCAAAACCGGACGAATTTCCAGTTTTTGTTAAACCATGGAACCATTTTTCAGGCTGCGGGAACCCGAAAAACGCCGAGTTTCGACATCTATTGAGGATTCTACAGGTGGGTTTCATTGTTGCGTGACAAAGAAGACTAATGGAATTCATATCAGATATTAAGCAGGATGATTGCTCAGCAAAATTAAATCTTCAAACGATATAAAATATAATATTTGTTACTATGTCTATATGCATAAACAGATACACAGCTATCCTGATCCTCTGAAGATTGAGATGCGGATAACAGAGTTGGGATTTTCTTCGAACTTACAGAGAGAGAAGGCGTTCATCGGCGGAGGAGAGAGAGAGAGATTGGGGCAGAAGAAATGGTGTCTGAAACTTTTTTGGATTGCAGATTGGTTCAGAAAAGTAAATAGAGGAAGATAGCTTTTTATACATGGAACGGTGGGACGGTGGCGCCTTGGACACTGCGGAGAAAAGGTCTCGCTTGGCAAAGAAAATTGGGAGATTTATTCTTAAATGGGTCTTTAATTACTTAAGCACCCTAAGATATTTTTATAATTAATTGCAAAATAGTAAAGTCACATGAATTATTAGATACAATATTACCAAAAAAGGGAACTAAGATATAAATATTAATACGTTAATTATTTATGCTTAAAATACAGATGTGGATTAGGCTAGTTTGTTTTGGTCAGAGAAACGATCTTTTGCACTTGTATTTAAATCTTGTCTTTTTGTAAACTATTTATGCCTATGATGATTTATAAGTAGATTTGTAATATGTTTAGCAGATAAAGAAAAACATGGGGTAGATTGATAAGTTGATGTTGGGCTCGTTTAAGATTGTATTTATAAGAAGCATTTTAACTTATTTTTCGAAACAAAATAATAAATGCTTTCAATCGTAAATTTTTTTTTTAACTATTTCAAAAACAGTGTCAAATAAGTTTGTAATTAGCTTTAAAATAACAAAAAGTATAGCAAAGAAAAAATAGAATTTGAAGAATTTTAGAAGTTGATATTTTCTCCAAAAAGTGTCAAGAATCGCGGACTTCTCCATGTTACACGGTAACTCTAACAAATTAAGTTGGTGTTGTACGTGGCTAATTTGAATGGCAAGTCTTTGTTAAGATTTTTATTTTAATTTATGCAACAAAAATATAGCTTTTTTCTAATTTATCCAAGTCTTATTTTAAGGTTTTATTTTGTGGATGTAATTGCTCTCGAGCCATAACATTTTTGCAAGTGCATAGACTTTGGACATAAAAACGGATACGCGTTGGTGACGTGTCCAATGATTGTTATCCACTAATTCCCAATGTTTTCATACGCCAATTTGCTTTTGGCCAGCCCTAGTTCTTTTCATTTTGGCCGATACATGTTTAAAATAAAGAAATTATTATTGACATTTCAAAATTTGGTTGTTCGTAAAAAAATAAAAAGAGAACTAATATTTTGAAGAATGCATAGTACCTATTTTAAAGAGCTAATAATAATTTTTAAAAAGCAATGCTACACATGATATGCAATGGGAGTTTACTCTCCTTTCGACCTATCTCTCTTCTCATATCATAAGTCATAAGAAAAGAGAGATGGAAAAAAAGAGGTACACAAACTGGTATAAGCAAGTTTTCTCAAACTCTCGAGTTCGAAGTTGGTGAAAACTGACTAAAGAAGGTAAATCTTAATGGTGTTTTGATGAAGGATGTTACCAATTTGATTATGGTCAATACTCAGAAGTTAATGCCAAAAGCTCGTAAGAGACTTATAACTTAAGTGGTTAAGATCGTTTATTTATACACTCAAAGTCCTGTGTTCGAATCTACCGCCCAAAATGTCGTTTGACAAAAAAAAAAAAAAAAAAAAACCCCGAAAGCTCTGTCAATTGGGCTTGGAGATATGGACCATTCTCGTAGGCCTCTTTAACTTCTTATTTCCTTCTAACATTATTGGATTTTGGGCAAGTGCATGATTTGGCTGATGGGTTAGTGGGCAGTGGAAAATGGTAGAAGAGGGTGTCAGGTAAAGTAGTTAATGATGATTGGATGATAAGGCTGTGGGATATAAGCAACAAACAAAAGCCAAGACAAGGAAATCAGGAGAGGGATAGCAGATAGGGAAACATGGCAAGGTTGGTGGTGGTGCAGCAGCACAGACAGCCTTCTCTCTCTCCTCTCCCCTCTTCTCTCTCTGACTTCAATGGCAGCACCAGACTCCACACTACTACTCAACTCCAGGTTCTGCTTTCTGCATATTTTGCTTTAGTTTCTGTTCCAAGTTTCACAATGTTGGGAATCTCAATGGAACTGACTTTAATTATACATGTACTAGCTTTAGTTGATTTTCCTAGAACGTAGAGTAGAATCGCAGATGTAGATTAGGCTAGTTGGCCGGAGGAGTGTGGCCGCCTTGTTGCACCTGAGTTAAAGTCCCCATTCGTGTAAATCAGAGTAGTTTAGAATATCGCTTTGTAAAAAACAAGAAGGTAGAACTAATATGTCATTTCCATACTGTTAAGCTTCATGATGATATACCATATCTACAGAAGGTAGATTTCATGGAACACAAATACTTAAGAGTCTAATAAATGGATGAGTTGTTCATATGATGGCAGTCGTAAATTAGGCCAGTTGGCTATGATACTTTGCCTGCCCCCTTGCACCCAAACTTGAGTCCCCATTTCCGTAAATCAGAGAAGTTTAGAATATCGTCTCCTAAAATAAAAAATTGTGTACTAGCTTTGTAGTTTTGTGTTTAACATCAGTACATCATTAATCAGTTGCAGTATAGGAGAAAGGTTTCACAGCCAAAAGAAACATTACATGTTGCAGCATCAAATGCAAAGGAAATTTGTAAAATGGATGGCACCCAATTCATTGGTGTATTTTTCTCAAGTCTTTTTCCCAAAGAGGGTAGTCAGGTTCAGGTATTTACTATTTTTTCTTTCAAAATTTGATCCTTTTGCATATCTCAGACACTTGACTTTGAATTTATTTTAGCAGATGAGTTTGTTTAGCAGACCGAAAACCCCGATTTCCGATCACTTTCCAGGTGAATCAGATAGGGATTGTGTTGATTTTTCCTCAAAGGTATGCTAGGGGTCACACATTTGTGAATTTGACATGAATTTCCAAAAACATACACACAATGTCTTTGTCACCATATATTTCTAATATATAATCAGACTAAAGATTTTGCAGTTCCTAGGAGGAATGCAATGGCCTTAATCTTGTCAGCTGCCATCTTCGCCGGATCCGGTTTTCAGAGTGGTGCATTTGCTCAGCAATCGCTTGTAGGGTTAAGGGAATACATAGACACTTTTGATGGATATTCATTCAAGTACCCTAAGAACTGGATCCAAGTCAAAGGTGCTGGAGCAGACATTTTCTTCAGAGACCCTTACATTCTTGATGAAAATATCTCTGTGGAGTTTTCGTCTCCCTCATCCTCCAACTACAAGAGCATCGAAGATCTTGGCCCGCCTCAACTAGCCGGAAAGAAAGTGCTTAAGCAGTATCTGACGGAGTTCATGTCTACCAGGCTTGGCGTGAGGCGGGAATCGAAGATTCTTTCGACATCTTCGAGAGTTGCTGATGATGGGAAGCTTTATTATCAAATTGAGGTCAGTTCTATGCACTTTCAAAGCACTTAATCAGATCAGACATAATCTGCATTATCAATAAGAAAGTGTGTTTGAAATGTGTTTTGTAGGTGAACATAAAGTCGTATGCAAACAACAACGAGCTGGCTGTTATGCCGAAGGATCGATTAGTTCGTTTGGAATGGGACAGGCGGTACCTTTCGGTTCTAGGAGTCGAAAACAACCAGTTATATGAGCTGAGATTACAGACACCGGAAAATGTGTTTGTGGAAGAAGAAAGTGATCTTCGCCGGGTTATGGAGTCTTTCAGAGTGAACAAGATTGGTGTTTAGGTACCGTAAGATTGTACAAAATTTTGTCATCCAAGGTTCTTATTCATTTGCTCTTCAAATGCCAATTGCAGTCTAGTTCTGTAAAACACTCTGTAATTTTCAATTCTTCAGTAACAGAAAAATCGTCACAAATTCATTTCAGCTAAATCAAAGGCACTCTCAAGACCGAGATGCTCTGTTACAAAAACAAATTTACAAATGACACATTGGAGTGCACAATCAATCTCATTCCAAGCAATCTTCACAAATAGGGATTAATGTCGGTGGATTATGACCTGACTTCAAATTCCCCTGCTCGAGTGAGAGCTCGAAAACCCTTATAGGGTGGTTTTGGTAGATTCTTCAAATCCAGCTTATCTATTTGCAAGCCAGAGAGAGCAACACCCATGATCCTAAAACCCACTTGAAATGTCGGAAACACGTGAAGGCGCTCTAATCCTGTTTCAAGCACTAATGTCCCAGACATTGCAGGGGCTTTGTCTTTAGGAATCTTCCCTATCGTCCATGAACAAGTCTACAGAAACAAGAAGCATTCGTTATATTAAACCCAAAATCCAACCAAGAGAACTACGCATTCTCATCCTTTACAAACTGCAGATATTGCAATCAGAACAGTGAAGAATAATTGTTAAGGAAAAAAAGACCTGAACTACCATTTCATCTACGTATCACAATTGATAATCAAAATTCGAAGGCTAGTCATGGGTATGAGTGATATGACAATTCTATGTTCGTACCTTGTTAGCAAGAATGTTCACTGTTCCATAATTCGAATTCAGATCAGCAGATAAAATGCATGGAGGAAGTTGAAATTCCACAGTTATTGAATCAATTGTCTTTCCAGGATCATTTCGTATTCCAACCAACACACTAACACGGCATGTCCCGGCATCTGAGGTTAGCTGGGGCTTTACATAGATTGGAGAGCTCTTCAACTTTCTAACCCTGCATAAAAGAAGCATAGAATTATTTAGAAAATAAAACAAGGACAGAGATACTAGAATACTGCACATAAGTCAGCTTCGAATTTCCCCCCAAACTTTAAGAACCTAGTGTCCCTTTTACACCACTGACCTGTAACTCATTAACTTAAACTGTCCGTCAGGGGGCACAAATGACAGAATTTGATGAGATTCCCATGGGCGAAACCGAACACAGGGATGGAATCTAACATCATCAAGAATAGCAGGGTTTGCAAATGAAAGAGTCAAATCAGGAACACCTGAGAGATGGGAGTTTACTTGAATTTCACCGTATATCTCACATTTCACCAGGACCCCATCCCTGAGCAGCATGCACACAACTTTTAAGTGCAAAATCTTGAGATATAATCATCCGAAAAATTCAATTGTAAGAACTTTTAATATCGTATAAAAGAATAAAAGAAGATAGACCTGTTTATAATTGCATCCATTTCTTCAACAAGATCAACATAAACTTCATTGTTTGCATATTTCGGGTCTGTTGTTCTCCATGGAATGCAAGATGACGTTGCACCTGGAAGTGTGTCGCTCATGTTGGAACTGTTGCCAGTGACGACACTCAACACCTTGTTTACTATATTTGGTGGAGCAATCATCTCTCTCAGAATATTCGGTTCTGTAGTGAGAGGGAAGCCATTGTCAATCATCTCATCCAGAAGCTGCAAATAGTAGTAACGATTTTGGTAAATTTAATCGAAACAAACCTCATGACATGGAGGCTAAAATTTGTCCACACAACAGACACGCATTCTAGAAGAAATGATAATTAAGACACTAGATGATAGCAAAACATTCGCATCAAATTACAATAATAAGCCGCAAAAGTATAATCAAGGTAATTACCTCATATACAATGACAAAGTTATCTTTAATCAAGTCTTCATTCAAGCCGCCAAGATAATCTGTCAGGACATCAGCTACCCTGCAAAGAAACTATACGTAAAACGGTTAAAGTTCAATCTTGTTCAATGCATACACAATCAAATCATAAAATTTAACGCACATTCCGCTACAATATTCACCTCGATGCCCATCAAAGGGGGCATTTCAACTTGGGTACAAGCTAAAAATGTTATCCCCTCGCGAAGAACTTGGAAAAGATAATGCGTTGGCGAAGCAATTACCGGGTGCAGCTAATAACAAAAACACAAATAGGGTGTAAGAAATGGAATGACAAGCACACAACCAACTACATATCAACTTAACTGTATACGTAAATAAAGTAAAAAGGTAACCATAAGTTATATACACAACTGAAAACTGAAAGGAATAACAATATACAATATAACAAACCTAATTTGAAAGATTCATAAAAATATATGAGAACCAAGATATGAAAATTTTGGAATCAAGCTAACAGACACAAATTATTTTTATTCGGGTGATATTCTACTCTAAACTAATCCAAACTACGGGAGGGGGATTCAAACTCGGGTTCATAGGGAGCACATCCTGTCCTCTATAGCCAATGTGACTACGGCCACGCCTAAAAATGTACAATTTGGCAATAAAAATCCAAAATTTCAATAGCTACCTTGGGGGAATCACCTTGAGAAATTGTATGCTCCCAGAACCATGTGCATATCGAACGGTCCACACGCTGCCCAGTAAGCTGCTTCTCCAGCATTACCTCACTGAAAAATCCCAAAATTTAACAACAAAAAATTGAAATTTGGTTTACCTACTAAAATTCGTCAATTAAATTTTAGATCAAATTGGGGGAAAAAAAATCAAAGATTTGGCGACTTACCCAGAATCCGATAGCAGAAATATGCACTGCAACATCTCTCACTCTCTAAAAAATAATTAGGATAAATTCCAAATCCACAAAAATAAAATCGAAATTTAGAAGCTTTGGCTCTTCAACTCTTCGACAGCAGAAGCTTTTCTTCTTCGTATGCTTCTCCTTTTCAGATTTTGGAGATTTTGCAGAACACAAACAAGCCCAAACCCAAAACCCAAAACCCAAAACTTAACCCAACTCAAAAGCCCAAACCCAACTCATAAAATGGGCATTTGGCGCTTTAAGGCGCGAAAGTTTTGACCTTTACGGCGTCGTTTTCGGGAGGGTTCAGAGTGGTGGAATGAGAGGCCGAGGAGTCACTGGAGTGTGGATATAGGCAAACCGAAAAGGAGTGGTGGTGGGTCCATACCCTCTTATCCTGTGACTGAATGTTCGACTGAGAGAACGCCAAGAGAAAGAGGAAGAAGACGACGACGCCATGAAATATTTCATCTCATTACTCACAGAGAAAGAGAGAGAGAGAGAGAGAGAGGAAGAAGAAGAAGATTGGACATAGAATTGTAGAAAAAGAAAAGAGAAATGGCAAGGTTGGTGGCTGTGCAACCGCAGCAGAGAAACCCATCTTTCTCTCTCCTCCCTCCTTCCTCTCTCTCTGGTTTCAATGGCACCAAACTCCTCCACTCTCAACTCCAGGTCCTCTCTCTCTCTCTCTCTAAAATGTGTGTTCTTGTGATGTTTTCTTTAAAGGGTAGAAGCTAGTTTTCATTTTTGTTCAATCAATTTAACCAATTTGCAGAATCGATTTAGATTTTGCTTGCATTTAATTGTTTTCAACTTAGAAATTGGAACCCTTGTGTTAATTGATGCAGTGTAAAAGAAGGGCATCACTGCCAAGAGGAGGAGCATTGCAAGTATCAGCATCGAGTGCAAAGAAGATTCTTATAATGGGGGGCACCCGATTCATCGGCGTCTTCTTGTCAAGGCTCCTTGTCAAAGAGGGTCATCAGGTATTCTCATTCTCTTTCGAAATTTTGAAGTTTTCGATTTTTTCATCGTTTTCCCACTATGATTTTGCTTTCATCATTATGAGTTTGAGTGTGATTGTCGCATCGCTACATGGTATTACTAATCCGCTCATGGAATTAGTAATTTAGTAACAACACGTGAATTAGTCATGCCACGTAGCATAGCAGTGTGACAGTGGCGCTTTTCCTTTTGATACATTGATAAGTTATGACATTGAGTTTATTTTGGCAGGTGACTCTGTTCACCAGAGGAAAAGCCCCCATCACTCAACAGTTGCCGGGTGAATCCGATAGCGACTACACAGATTTCGCTTCAAAGGTACACTAGTGTCATTGAGGCTTTAACAGTCCATTAGTAACTTGGAATGCTTTCCCAGATTTCCATTTTCTGATGATCATGTTTTGCTAGATTTTGCACTTGAAAGGAGACAGAAAGGACTATGACTTTGTCAAATCCAGTCTTTCATCTGAAGGCTATGATGTTGTTTACGATATAAATGGTGGGCATAGTCTTACATTTAACCTCTGAACTTTCAATTTTCTGCACGAGAATGAAGTTCTCGTTTGCTATAGGTTAAGCTTCTGATTCATAATCTGTACTTCTCCTGGAAATTTTCAGGACGAGAGGCAGAAGAAGTTGTGCCGATAATTGAGGGACTACCGAAGTTAGAACAGTAAGAACAGCCTGCTTTTGCTTAATAGATCTGATCTGAATACCTTACAATATGGAAGATTTGAGAATTCTACAATCTTTTTGCCCAAAAATGAAGCACTAATGTTTCGATGCCGAGAAGATTGAACAGTGCAGTTATTTCCCCTTCTATATAAACGTTTTTGGAAAGATTTAAGAATTCCACTGATTTCTCAGGTACATATACTGCTCTTCAGCCGGTGTCTATCTTAAATCTGATCAGTTACCTCACTTTGAGGTATGTTTGATGTTATATAATTGGATTACTTTTTGTTTTTCTGGAAGTCAGTTGTTTGTATAAAATGATGATTACTCTAGGCATAAGCTAATGTGACATGTGATTTGATCTTTGTCAAAGATAGAGATTGTTAGAAAGAATAGCCTTCCCAATTAGACAAAAATAGAAATGAAAAGGTTCTATAACTTTAACTTGATTTGAGGGGATGAAACATGCTTCTCTCATTGTAACTCAAAGAGCTCAATTTCTTATAGCCGACGCGAGTAGTTTTTAGTCCTGCTATTGTACTGTAATTATTCAAAGCAATCTATCATGACATTGTGGAAATTCAAGCTTAGTTGCTCTAGAGGATTGATGGTGCTCTTTCTAATAAGTTTTCCTCTACATTACTCCCTATATCATCTTATTTGTCTTTCCATAATTAATTTGACGAATCCTGGTGGTAGATCGATGCAGTTGATCCAAAGAGCAGGCACAAGGGAAAGCTTGAGACAGAGAGCTTGCTCGAGTCAAAGGGTGTTAACTGGACTTCTATAAGGCCAGTCTACATCTACGGACCATTGAACTACAACCCCGTTGAAGAGTGGTTCTTCCACCGGTTGAAAGCTGGCCGCCCAATCCCGGTTCCAAACTCAGGGATACAAATTACACAGCTCGGTCATGTTAAAGTTAGTGACATGTCAATCTAAATGTACTCTTCTAGAGATAAATATATTGCAGCACCAGGGCAAGTTTTTTATGTGATTTCGTTCTGCAGGACTTAGCGAGTGCCTTCATTAAGGTTCTTGGTAACGAAAAGGCCAGCAAACAAGTATTCAACATCTCTGGAGACAAATATGTCACCTTCGACGGACTAGCAAAAGCATGTGCGAAGGTAATGCTTGTTGATGAGTTGCTAGATAGACAAATGATTCGTGATCTTCTAAACTATAGAGTTTCTCGTATCATTTTACTTTTGTTAGGCTGCTGGTTTTCCTGAGCCCGAAATCGTTCACTACAACCCTAAAGAGTTCGACTTTGGCAAGAAGAAGGCTTTTCCATTCCGCGACCAGGTAAAAATGGTCGTATAGACAAGAATCTAATTTGAAGCAAAAGAAAACTTATGTTGTTATCTGCATGAAACTGAAAACGTGGTTAATTTTGGCCAACTTCGATTTGTGTTTTTTGTTATTTGATGCAGCATTTCTTTGCATCGATCGACAAAGCAAAGAGCGTGCTCGGATGGAAGCCGGAATATGACCTGGTGGAAGGTCTTGCAGACTCATACAACCTAGACTTTGGGAGAGGAACATTCAGGAAAGAAGCTGACTTCTCAACAGATGACATCATCCTTGGCAAAAGTCTTGTTCTCAGCTAAACCTCTAAACCCTCTTTGCTCCCTTTGACAATGTATCCTCCATTTTTATTAATTATTTCAGGATGAAGAGGAAATCAAGTTATATTTTTCTGTGATGTTGCTGTCTCGTGTTCAAATGCATTTAATTAGAAGAGAAATAAATGTATTTGGTTGGGATTTTAGTCCAAAGTCCAAAACCATGTTATTTGAAAATTTAACTCTGCGACTAATCTTTCGTTGAATTTGTTCCAATTGGGGTAAGAACATTAATTAATATATTTCTAAATGCAAAAATATTTCAACAATCAAAGATGAAAAAGTTCAAGCAAATCAAACAGTCAGATTCAACAACGATACTGAATCGGTTTCAACAGCGATACTGAGGCAAAACTAAAGGCCGCAAGAGGAGAGAAACTCGCATGTCACGGCTATATGTTTCCTCCTCTCTCTAATCTCGAATCTTCGATCTCTCTCATTATCTAACCAAAAAAAAAATGCCAAGATTCTTCCACACTCAGCCCACATTTTCTTTCTGGGCAACATTCAAATATGGACAGCCTTGTAGAGATATTTTGGGTCATTTTTGGTGTGACAAAGTGAGTATTTTCAGTTTTGAGCCTACCTAAGTCCGTAAACCAAAACACAATGCAACGATCGACTACATAGCCGAAGCCTTCTCTTTTTCTTTCGTATTCTAGATTTTGGTCAATCATAACGGAGAGAATCGAATCCTGAACCTATCATGCTCTAGTCAAATTCTAGACCTTTGATACCCTAATTTCTTTTCTTCGAGAATACACATTCAATATAATCCCCAATTTTCCATCCAAAGTACATCCCTTCTTTCAATGGGAATCATACATTTAAAGTTCGAATATTTTTATCGAAATCCTATATGGAAAAAGAAAAATTGCCAAATAAAGGTACTTAAAAATCAGTGTCTCACAATCAGGACATTAAAAAATAGAATCTTGACCGTTAAATCAAAGATCCCAATTTATTTTTTATTTTTGTTTGAAAATATCCCAAATTTCAGGAATAGAAGATTCTCCAAGAATATCTAACCGAATATTCTTTTAAAAAAAATTATCTTTACAGGTAATTTCTTTTCTGATTTTAAGGCTATTTTAGTACGAAGAATAGTATAGTAGTGGACATTCAAAAACATTATCTTATAACATTTTTACTACAGAGTCCAAAATATTATCCAAAGATTTGGTCGGTAAGCGTTATCCTATGAAGTAATGGGCCCACTGTCTTAATCTAATTTAAACTGCTCACACCAAATTTAGATCTTTGTGCTAATTAGAGTTAAACGCGTCTTAATTTGGACCAACTAACATAACTAGAAACAAAGTGTAACCAAAGACTCAAAAAATTAGTGGTGCCTGGTTGCTTCTCGGAACGTCCCACTGCCACGTGGCGCGGCCACATGGCATCTGCTCATGCAGTTGCGGGACACGTAAGATATTCAATGGGCCCCAATTCTTTAGAATATCCTGAAAGTGAAAGAGTTGGGGTGAGAAAGTAATTTCATTTAACTGCTGGCCCCCGCGTTAGTAAATTCAGGCGACTGTAAGCGCGCCACGTATCTGGGATTTTCCACGTGGCGGGGAGGCTGTGACTTTCGTGTGATGAGATTAGAGGTTGGTGTTCTTCGTTTGGGGAAAGGCAGAGCAACTTCTGTCGGTGGTAAGTGGACATGCAAAACCTTACGCATTCATATTTATTGCTGTATTTACCATTTCTCCCTGTTTTTTATCAAAAGAAATGGGATAATAGTATTTAACAAAATAAATAAATAAATCCTTTCTCTCTTTTGTAATATTCATTTTCCTTGCAATTTTGAGGATGTTTATATCATGGAAGTAGTGGATTGAATACTTCTCTTCAATTTGATGTGTTTAGATTCTATTCTGGCATTCTCTTATTTTGACGCTTGAGTTCTATGCGTATGCATTTATAAAAAATTGAGTATGAAAATCACTTAATTATTTAATTTATAAATGTTTACTAATATATATGAAATTCGAAAAGTATGAGTTTTCTCTTAAATTTGAATACTAAAAAATCAAGAATCATATCTATTAGAGGGCCTTCCACAATAGTTAATCAAACACCTTGGGTTTGATTATTATAATACAATTGCTATATAGTTGTGTAAGTTTGATAAGAATCATCTACTTTCTAATCTATTACTGTTAATTCTCTTTTTATTCTCTTAAAATTTTTTTGTCATTTATTGTATAGGAATCAAACTCATGAGTTCAATATTGAATTCAAGAATTAAAACCACTCTCATAGAACTCAAATTTTTCTATCAATGTAGAAGTTCAATTCTTGTAAAATTAGAATCAAACTCAATTTTCCGGTCTATTGTGGAAGGCTTTACTCGCCTTATTCTAAGTTTTCCGATTTCTTCATTATCCTATTTTCATTAAGCAAAATAATACCACCTGTAATAAAAAATAATTATTTCATTTATTTCTTTTGGTAAAATATTTCTTTCATTTCACCATATATAGTGAGATCCATGTACATAATGTAGAAGATTTTTCTAGATCGAAAAGGGAAATTAAAAATTTCCGGATAACATGAAATTTATGATTAAATACCTCTTATACTTTCCAAAATTTTTGTGGCATGTAATATGGAAAAAAGATGAATGACTAAGACATTTTCGTATGTGTTTTATCTTTCAAAAAATATGATCCCTTAATTAAATCCCTATCATTTTTTAAATATATAAGTACGTCGACGTCCACTACTCTGAAAACAGCCTAAATAGTTATGTGTAACTACTAGTATACTAGCAAAGTCCGAATTTCATTCATAAAAATGAGAAATAAATAGGTTATTATCGTCTATGAAATTTAAAATGATCGACAAATTGATTCTTTAATTAATTTGCAGCTTAGGTCATGCTTCATCAAAAGGCCATAAAACTGTCGAATTAATTATCTACATCTATTTTGATGTTGATACTAATTAGATAACGCCTTCAAGATCTTTGAATATATACTGTAAAATGACCAATGGGCCCAATGGGAAAATGAGACTTTCCACCTTAGACCACAAGCAACATTAAAAGTGCTTATACCCTACCATATTTCCCCATCCAAAAAATGAATTAAAAAAAATTAGAAATTACCCCTCCCCAATTCTATATAAATCCCCACCCCACTACCCCAACTCATCAACCAAAACATTGAGTTCAAAACCTTCTTGAAGCAAAAAACACAACCTTTTCTTCCAAACAAACTCCAGAAGCCTTAATCTTCTCTCCATTTTCCTACTTAAAACCTTTTTGTAACCAAACCCAATTCAGCGTAACCACCATGGCTCCTGATATCACCACCGCCACCGCCGTCGTCGCTACCACCAAGCCAGCCAGCGGTCCCAATAGGGCCTACGTCACCTTCTTGGCCGGTGCTGGCGACTACTGGAAAGGAGTGGTTGGCTTGGCCAAGGGGCTAAGAAAAGTGAAGAGCAAGTACCCGCTGGTTGTGGCCATGCTGCCCGACGTCCCCGAAGAGCACCGCCGGATTCTGATCTCTCAGGGCTGTGTACTCAGAGAGATCGAGCCTGTGTACCCTCCTGCCAACCAGACCCAGTTCGCCATGGCCTACTACGTCATCAACTACTCCAAGCTTCGCATTTGGGAGGTAACGTTTCCACCTTTTTAGTGCTTGCATGCTTTTTACACGTATCTTGCTTGAACGTTTTTGACGCGTGTCCTTTTGTGTCGGTTAGGTTTCTAAGGGTATTTTGGCAGTTCGCAAAACCCTAGACCGTGTCTAACACGGCTGATTGTTTAGGGTCACTTTTTAAATTGTTTGTGATCGTTTTTATTTGTTTGTATCATCTTATAGGCAATATTCATATTTCATCCTAATTTTTTATTGCAATTTTTGCAGTTTGTGGAGTACAGCAAGATGATCTATTTGGATGGAGACATCCAAGTTTTTCAGAACATCGACCACCTCTTTGACTACCCAGACAAGTACTTTTATGCTGTGATGGACTGCTTCTGTGAGCATACTTGGAGCAGCAGCCCACAATACAAGATTGGGTACTGCCAGCAGTGCCCTAATAAGGTCCAGTGGGACCCTAAGTTGGGCCCCAGGCCTCCTCTCTATTTCAATGCTGGCATGTTTGTGTATGAGCCAAGCTTGCCGGTCTACCATGACCTCCTCAAAACCCTCCAGATTTCTCCCACCACCTCTTTTGCTGAGCAGGTAAAATATTACTATTCGACCGACAAAAAAACACTTTGGTTTAAAATATTACTTATTGTTTTATAATTATATATTAAATTTGTAAAATTTTTTTCTTGCAGGACTTCTTGAACATGTATTTCAGGGATAAATACAAGCCCATCCCTTCGAATTACAACCTTGTGTTGGCCATGCTATGGCGTCACCCTGAGAACATTCAACTTGACCAAGTCAAAGTTGTTCACTACTGTGCCAACGTGAGTACTAATTAAAATACACATCTATCTCCAACAAGATTGATATCGATGCACGTCTTTTCTTTAAAATCTTTGTCTTTGATTTATAAAAGCGTAACATTTTACTTTTGTTCAGGGTTCTAAGCCATGGAGGTACACTGGGAAGGAAGAGAACATGGAGAGGGAAGACATTAAGATGCTGGTGAAGAAATGGTGGGATATTTACGACGATGAGTCATTGGACTACAAGAATACCGTGGCTTCAACTGAGGCTGATGTGCAACCGTTCAAGGCGGCGGCACTATCGGAGGCTGGCGTTGTCAATTTCGTTACCGCCCCATCTGCCGCTTAATTGGTGCCTGCAGTTCTCTAATGAGAAATTTGAGTCTATATAGAAGTATATAGGGCTTGTTTTTTTTGTTTAATAATAGTATTGGGGTTGTTTTTGTTGCCTCCCTAGGATTATTTGACTTGGGAGGCATTTTTTTTTAGAGAGGGGAGCTTTTTTAAGTCCTCCTCCTGTTATGTTTTTTAATTAGTTTGACTTCCAACTCCAAGTGTTAAATTGTTGGACAAAAGGTTATAAATATATTTTGAATTTATATATTTCTACTGTCACTTGCACTCTTTATTTTGATTAAATCAATATCAATTTTGCTTCTGAATGAATTGCGGTTTGTATTCTAGTGCAAATAAAACAAGGCCACTACCAAAGAAAGCAACCTAGCTAGCCAATCCCAATGTAGTTAACCAAGAACCGAATGAACAAAACATTGCCAAAAATCTGGAGTTAAAACAAGCCTTTGAATTTCTCATTTCAAACAATTAAAAAATTCAAGAACCGAATGAACAAAACATTGCAAAAAATCTGGGCTTAAAACAAGCCTTTGAATTTCTCATTTCAAACAATAGAAAATCAAACAATTAAAAAATTCATTGTCATTTCAACATTAAAGGGTCCCGCATGGTATTTATCTTTTTTATTAAAAACTGCTTCATTTTAAAATTAAGCAAATAAAAAATATTTGGTAAAAATAAAATATACTGCTTATTTTAAAAGTTTTGGCATTAAAACAACTTTTAAAAGCAGTATGGAGATTACTCTTAAAAGCTGCTTTTATAAGCAATTTTTTTTTAAATATAGCAACCCCAAAATGGCTGTTCATTTCAAACACGATGGTCCCTGAAATTGATTCGACTCAATTTTAAGAATGATATTGATGAAAATTTTCTATTTCAGAAATAAATTAATTTGACTCAATTTTTAGAATTATATTGATGAATTTTCTATTTCAGAAATCATTTTAATTGAATGGCCCAAAGACCAATTGTGATAATTTTTTTTTTTTTCAATCGTGATAAAAATCCTTTCAAACAATTATAAAGCTTAGAGTCAATTATTTTATAAACAATAACATAATGTATATTAAATTTATCTTTTTATTCCTTTTTTTTTTTAGATGCGATATTTCCCAATAGTATATTGAGCGCAATATGACGGGTGCTATAACAATTGTTAATGTAGTGGGAAGCATCTCTTATCCTACTGCAACATGACGGGTGCTATAACAATTGGTTAATTTAGGGATTCTTTTTCTTCAAACATCATTTGGGAATACTCCTTTAAGACATGTAATCATTGCATGAGTTTAGCTTTAGACAAACAATGTGCTTTCACATATGCTTAGCAGCTTAATTTGGTGCCTTGATTCATCTTAAACATGTGAGACTCACGTTTTGTACCATTTGGAAAAAGGAATTAACTTGGCTCCTCAAATAAGAAGTTGCTCCTAAAAAATGAAGTGTTTTGAGCATGAATTCCTCCTCATTTTATAGTAGCCAAACATTATTCTTTGAAAAATGATTTTTTAGGTGTTCTATTTTTGTAAAGAAAAATTATTTTTGCACACCAATATTTACCTGTGTACTTTTGTCTCTTGATTCTGCTTTGCTAGCTTTATTCGACTTAATTTCATAAATAAATAGGGGTGCACATAAGATGATATATAAAATGTGTGGAAATTATTTTCCATTATAAAACATGCATATCTGCAGTTGCACTTGATGGTAAAAGGGTATAATAGAAAAGAAAACTGCACTCCAAAACTTCTCAATAAGAAATTTAAAGCCTAAAATCTATGCCAATAGGGAGAAAAAAAATATGCTCAAAATCATTTCCTGTCAGAAAAACATGTATATCTGCAGTTGCATTTGATGGAAAAAGGGCATAAAGAAACTTCAAAGAGAACAGAAAATTAAAGAAAACTGCACTCCAAAAACTTCTTAATAAAGAACAGAAATTCAAAGCCTAAAAGTTATCCAGATGAACGAGCAATATATTGGTTTACAGTGATTTAAGTGTCCAACTTCAAAACCACCGATCGTTGAAGTTCATAAATAAATTAGTGAGAGACGATGAGAGACAATGAAAGCCACAATGTAAGTGTAGTGTAAAAGTACAAATAAATATTAAAACTAAAGTCTACTTTGAAATTAAATTCAAAATAGAGTGCGCAGTGAGGGGGCCAAAGTACAAAGCAACCAGTCTCAGAGCATAGCTGAAGTGCAGTAATATTACGAATATTCCCGTCCATGGTAGGATGGGTAATATACAACCTTACAGGAACCAAAATTCCTATTGTTGTATGCCGATGTCAGAACCACGACAAAAACTCGCTCGTCACAAGTCCAGCTATTAAGTCCCGGAAGAGCGCAAAACAGATAGTGTGAGTGGGCAAAAATAATCATTTCTAAAACCTTTGCTTTTCATAACATACATAACCCCTCTATGTAAACCTGTATAGTTTTCCAAAAGCATATTACATATAGTATGAAAACTGTCAAAACAATATGAAGGCACCATTGCCAATGATATCGATAAAACACATTTATCTCAACATAATATAATATGATATGCTCATCAAGATATGCAAACACACAAGCCCATGCAGAAAGTAACTACATGGAACAGGCTGGGGTGTAATAAATATACGCTCAAGTACTACGATCACGCAAAGCTGACGCTAATTGCGTCACATACGAGTCCTACCTGCCTAGTGCAGACTAGTATAGGTTGGCACCTATAATAGATCCAAGGCAAGCGTATCGATGCAGATGTGAACATACACATGAAAGCTGATCCTGGCCTGAACGAGTACTAGACATTGGATGAATGCATGTATGACGAGCGAATAAAAATATGTATGATCATGCCATCACAATTTCACAAATCTCAACATAATATCACTTATACTTAACTCGTAAGTAAAAACATTGTGGAAACTAATATAAATAATATAAAGTTCATAAAACAAAGCCCACTCACTGATACGTAATCGGGTCGTAGCCTTCTTGCCTTGCCTGACCCCTGTACTCCTCTTGGTAAGTCCCTCCTAAATAGGAAATAACTATACCAATCATTAAACTAATCAAAGTTTGTAAACACTAAGGAAAACACTTGAAATTCCCCTTTGTTTGCTCAAATTGGGACTAAAAGTGTCGAAATAGAGTCCCACGCACCACCATGAGCCTCCACGAGCTGTTACGGGGCGACACGGGCCGGCACGCGCCCTCACGCGCGCACACGAGCCTATCATGCTATGGCATGCGCTGATTGTGTTGACTAACGGCTTCAGTTAACACTGTTAGAGTTAACAAAACTACCTTATTTTGACGGAATATGCTGACCCCATTAATAGAATATTCCACCACCGTTAGGGAATATTCCGTTGTCTTCTTCCTCAGTCTCACTGGCGCCAGCACCGTCCGCCACCTGTTTCGTTGGTTTTTGGAAAAAATTCGAAGTTTCATAACTTCCTCATTTCTCAACCATTTTTCACGATCTAGGTACCAAAATGAAGCTTGGGAAGAGTAGAACAAGTTTATACCTATATGGAGTTCAAAAGTATGTCGAAAATGGCCTGAAATTTGATAAAAAAATTTCGGCTAAAAAGTTAACTTCTTTGTGGTTGATTCGACGCCACCTTTGAGGACGTATTTGGGTTTGTTGAGCTGATACGAACACGATGGTGCTAGTCTCGAAGGCTAGTTCATAGCCTTTTGGACAAAAAAGCTTCGGAAAGTTCGCTGAAAAAACTAAACGGTACAATTAGTTTAGAAACTGATTAATTTGTAACCAAACTCTACAACCAATAGGTCTAGGAGTTACCTGAGGCAACAAGGAGTCAATCTAGACCAAGATCTTGGACGGCCGTCATAAAAAACGACGGGAAAGTTGTCGCAAAGTTCCGAGCTTTATGGGGTCGGATTTGATTGTTTGGGTGCGAGTTTGGAAGATCGGAGAGTACAATTGTACTCAGGGCGTTGAGACAATCAAGGTGGTGGTGGTGGTTTGTCTCGGTTGGACAGAAAGAAAAATATGGCTTTGCCACTGTGTATGTCTGAGTAAGTGAGTTTCTCGCGGAAGAAACAAGGAAAATTAGGGAGAGAGAGAGAGAGAGCGGGGTTTCCAAAAACATCAGGGGACAGGGGGTCCCCTTGTGACACACAGCCCAACACACCAAAATAGGAAATGAAGAAAAATCTTCTCGAGACGAAACACCTGTGGGTGCAAAATTACTATTTTGCTCCCGGATTTAAATGTACGCAACGTTTCCATTACACGTCGGATTTATGTCCCATTTGCGCTCACGAGTTCGTAGCGACGAGTACTACAAGAATACGACAAGTAAGAAGCAAAATTAAAAAATAGCTTAAACGTTCACGTTGGACTTTCAGTTAGCCCATTCAGGGGCATTGTGGTCAGTTCACACATTCGAGAAATAAAATACAATAAAAATAGGGGCGAGTCATCACACTAACTCCTTTGCTTGAAACAAATTAGAGTTATTCTTGTATTCTCTTTTCTGCGACAACAAATTTGTTGCTTGGATTCTGGGCTCTATATCCAAGTAAAATCCAACACAGGCATCAAATTCCTCTTTCAAATCAGCAGTAGTGGCATTATTGCTTTGGTCTCTGAAAGTCTTAGGGTTTTGGTCAGCTTGCTTTCTTGTTAGCTCTATAGAAATCAGTGAGCTTATTAGAGCATTTCCACCAACACAATATTGACATGGCTAAAACCCAAAACCAAGCCAATTTGGGTTTCCACCCGTTTTTGGGTTGCCAAGGGTGCCCAGCCATGGCTGGCCCGTTGTCAATTCTGAGTCCAAGCCCAAAACCTTGGCGTTGACGTCAGCGGCCAGAATTAATTTTTTTTGCGTCAGGCACGTGAGAAACACGCCCCAGCTCGGCGAGTGAGCCGACAAAAACTGGGGCTATGAGACCCGCCACTACGGAATTTTGAATTCCAACTGCTAGTTCAACGGTAACACACCACGTGGCGCAATCGCAGCCCTTCATTTCAAATTCTAACTTTAATCCAACAGTTCATATTATTTTCGCAATAGTTTTTTTAAAAAAAATTGTAAAAAATCAGAAAAAATGCAAAAAAAAAATCAGAAAAAAATCAGAAAAATAAATTAAAATATTATGAATCCAACGGCTAGTTTCTTAATTTTTTCTATAAATAGTATGTGTTTTTTTTTCACTTCTCACACCAAAATTCTATACAATCTTTTATATTCCTATTTCCTACATTCTTATTTTATTTTCTATATTCCTAGTTTGTTTGTGCTTACAAAAATGTCATCTCCCGTCGAAGGAAGCCGGAACCTCATGGTCAACCGTCGAAGATGTTTTCTTGTGTGAGCGTGGCTTACCGTTACACATGATTGAATTACGGGCAATGAGATGAGGTGTGCTAATATGTGGAAGAAAATTCATGAAGATTACACTAGTCGATTTGGCAACAGTCGTAGGGAAGGCGGGCTTACTAGTCGGATGAAAGTATTGAATTTTTCGTTTGACAAATGGAGAGATGCTCAGACGAAAGCAACTGAGAATTATCAAAGCGGCACAAATCTTGGGGACGAGGTAACAATTTTCTAATTGTTTTTATTAGCACCTAATTAAACTTTTTTAGTAACAAAATTGTATTTCCTACTTTGTTGTTTAGGTTGATGCAAGCTCAAGTGGTACCAAATTTTGACCAAAACAAACAAAACTTCAACCATCACCAATGTTGGGAAGTTGTGAAAAATTGCCCAAAATTCGAATTATTAGGAATTAACTGAGCGTTGTTCCAAATGAAGCGTCGCTACATCAGTTCACTTAGGGAGGACTCGCCGTTGGGGTCCCCGAGATGGAGTGGAGTCATAGGGCCAAAATTCTCAGCCAAGGCCAATTGGAAAAAAGGCTGCTAAGGCGAAGAATAAGGGTGACAATCACCCTAGTGCAGTGCAAAATTCTTAGAACAAATTGCTTTGCAAGGAGAGAAATATTGAGAGACAAAAGCTAAGGGATGAGGCCAACAATGAGGAGAGATGCATTTATAGAAGAAGTTGAGTATGCAAGAGCGACTTGAAAATGAAAAGAGATCGAGAATTATGTCAATGAAGGTAGACGAAAAGCGTGCCAGAATACACAAAATTTTGGAGGCATGAGCAGATGGAAGTGACAAGGAGAAAATCTTTTTGGTGATGCGAGAACTGGCACCTCGAATCTTACTTGAAGATGAACCTAGCACCACAAATCTTAATGAAGATGGACCAACAACCACGAATTGGTTTGGAAATTAAGTTGTGATAGTATGCTTGCCCTTTCAATTTGGAAATAAATATTGTTGTATTATTGTATTTGGTTAAGTTTTAGGTTTTAAGATGTACCACAAGGCTTGTCCTTTTATTTAATGAATAAAATTTAATTTTAATTATTCTATTTATTTATTTTATATCAAACCTAATAAGAAACAATTTATATGTCACAAGTTCATTAATTATTAAATAATTGAACTATACATTAAAAATAAAATAAATCTTTGTGAATAGTAACTACCATGTCGGTTACTATTCACAATGGAGTGGAAGTAAATAGTAACAATCATGGCGGTTTACTATTCTCACAAATAGTAAGCGCCATAAACCAAATTCTAGTCCAAATCCGCACGACGGGTGGAAATGCTCTTAGGGAGTCGAGTGAGGTGAGTAGATGAATCGATCGGTAAAGTGTTCACACATTTTGAGGTTTTGGGTTTTGTAGCAAATTCTGGTCAGAGTCTCATTTGAGCCTCCAAAGAAGGATCAATGAAAAGAGAAGCAATCATAATAACAGAAACGACCGTAGAGCTATATGAAAATGAAACCCATTTTTGTGCACTTCCAATGCCAGGATATTGTCTTTTGGTTATGAATTGAGAAGAGATCAGCAACTTGGGTATTGATTAGTACTTTGTACCTATTGAATACAATCACTTTTATTATTTTTTCATTAATGTCAACCGTTAGATTAAATATGAATCAATCTGTTACATCCATCATCTCGTAGTATCGAGATAATGTGATACGATAACTTAAATATTGAATACTTTTAGGATAAATTAATGGATCATATCTATAGATATAAGAATATGCAGTTTCACTTTATCTTAATTAAATCCAATAGGCGTTAAATCCCCCTTTTGTGTAATATCCTAAACCATAGCATAAGAGCAACATAAAACAATTGTAACGTTATTACCAAGTAAACATAAGAGACATCGAGTTAGTTTAATCGTGAGTTATATCAGTGAGTCTGATGTTATTAGAACATGATGAGTCAGTTGTTGACAAAATTGAGGTTCTTTCTTGGAAGGAATCTAAGTCAAGTGGCGGAAGATGAAATGCTTTATAAAGCCAGATATATATGATTATATTAAACAAGACAAAATTATTGGAAAAAAAATATTTGAAGAATTTGTGATTTAAAATTAAAAATAAAAATAAAAAACAATAAAAACAAACTTCTCTTATACAAATAACCTCAAAATCCCCTTACGAGGTGAGCAAAAATAAATCAAATTCTTAAATCCTGGGTTAACAAAACCCGACTCATCTAGCCCTTGTCTTGCCAAATAACTAATTTTTAAAATAAAAGAGAGTGGGGTGAACAACAATCACGTATGAGTGAGTCGAATATGTAATATAATGATTAAGCGTGCCATTTACACAGTCTAGAAAATAGTATAATTATATCTGACATTTATCATGTCATGTATATCACATCGTCCACTTCCACGTATTTGATTATCCTTCATAATATGCAACTCATCACGTGACTCCCTAAATTGGCGAATTTAATAACTCTAATGTCCCTTTGTGCCATACATTTATCCCTCGGATAATCCAACACTAAAATTCTCATGCTCCATGTGTTACATCCCGTTCCCCGAGGAAAATACTTGATATTTTATTCTAGGAAGTGTGAAATGACGAAATTGCCACTTGGTTGACTTTGGTTGACTTTGCGTCGTAACTCGTCACGACGCTTCCCTTGTATTTTCTTGTCGTGCTCGTCGTTACGACGCGTGGACACGAGCGGGGCGTACGTTCGGACTCCGACGCGAATATTTCTGAGCGTTAGTTTTCGGCGTTTCCGTAATGCAATTTTGGGCTTCGATTTTGGGTTGTTGGGCTAGGGCCCCAGTATGCACGAGCCCATGTGGGCTTTCCTGAAAATGCAGTTTGTACGGGCCTTTGTCTTTGCCTTCTTTGACCGTGTTCTCCCTCTCTTTGCTTTTATAGTGAACAACAAACAAGCTCATAGGTTTGCTCAAGGCACCTTGAGCTCTCTTCCTTCACCCTGTTTGAGCCATTCTTTGGCCAAGTGAGATCAACGACCTCACCATCATCTTCCATGACATACAATTACTCGATTCAATACCACGGCAAACCGGGAAACCATCGAAACCCAGGTCTTAAAATTTTAAATGAAGGCTAGATTCCCGAACCTCGGCCATTTCCGGTGGCTTAAGTCCAAATCACTTGAGCAAATCACCAATCTCATCCTTGAGATCCCGAGGCTTTATTCATGCCACATTTGCTTGAAACATTTGAGCGAGAATCGGTGATACGGAAAATCGGCCTTTTCACCGTGTTTTCTCCCTTCAGAATTCGACCAAATCAGAGGCGGTTTGGCACTCCCCGTTGGTAATTTTTGAATCTCCTCACTCCCGACTTCATTTTGACACTTGAATCGTGAAAAATGGTTGTGATTTAGTGAGTTACGAGCTTTTGAAGATTTCAGAGGCCAAAATTCCGGTTCATGAAACTCACACGGCAGCGGACGGCGGCGGCGGCGCGGCTGTGCAGCGATTGCGCGGTCAGCGGCGGGCGGCGTCAACGAAGCCGGTGATGACG
Organism: Gillenia trifoliata; assembly: GCA_018257905.1. Classification (NCBI taxonomy): domain Eukaryota; kingdom Viridiplantae; phylum Streptophyta; class Magnoliopsida; order Rosales; family Rosaceae; genus Gillenia; species Gillenia trifoliata. The sequence continues at coordinate 4,913,446 of CM031084.1, read as the reverse complement.
TCATCAATCGGTCCAAACCGATTGAATGAAATATTCAGGTATATTCGATACATTGGTTAACCTTGGGTGGAATATTCTAAGCCGTTAGAATATTCGTTAACCTAACGACGACGTGACCAGCGCGTGTCATAGCGGCCCAGGCGCGCGTGACGGCGTGGGACCCCGGCCGCGCGTGGTGGCGCGTGCGGCGCTGGTGGCCACGTCGCGTGTGGGTTTCCCAGGCCCCGTAACTTTCCGTTTTTCGGGTTTCGAGCAGCCCCATTTTCTTCGTATTTTGAATGCTTTTAATTGTGGATATTCTAAAATAGGTTTGGCTGACCCGTGAAGTACGGAGCGTGCTGGGCTACTTCGGCATGGTATATGTGAGTGGGCCATTTCCTTATTAAATTGATTATTTTTGTGCTTGGGAAATTATATTAGGTTATGCCTACACCTTTAGTGGTTTTAAATATTATTTATATTGTTATACTTAGTGAAAGACTTTAGTATTATAGTATACTTGGTTTACTAGTGTGACTCATTTATATTTTATGGGTCTTGGGCATTATTATATTTATAGCACCTGTATACTTAGGAATGTGGTTTATATTTATACTTGGCGAGCCCTAGGGCTATATTTTAGTGAACCTTGAATTTGATATCTCTCTTTTAGTATTTTGGTTCACTTATATGTTGTTAAATTGGCATTTCTATACCTTGGGTGCCTTGTGGTTTATGCTTGGCTAAGTATTTTGGTTTATACTTGGTATTTTAAGTATTTGGTATACTTGGTATTAGATTTATGACATCTGTAGGCCACCTAATTATACGTTTATTTTGAGGTTTATCTCGAGAAAAGGAAATTTTAGCATATTTTATTTAGAAATATTTCCGTGGTATGTTTTCTGTATTTCAAATTAGGAATGCTTACACGGTGCGGTGTCTTGTCAGGGACGGGGACCGACTTCCGCGTGGTTACTCACCACGTGCAATCTGGCTTGGATCCATAGCGGTGGCCGGCTGTTCTGGGTCGCCTTGGTGACTCGAACTCGTTGTGATGCGCTTAGCGCGGCCTCACGTGATTGTAGTACATGAGCGTACCATTATTTATACACTTGACTGTTCATGACGAGAATACCTCAGCCATGAACTCGTGTGTCTGTCCTTTTGCTTCAGCGTATACCACTATTGTTTTATATATTGTGATTTTACTATCGGATTTCACTAATGCCACGAGGCTTGTTGTTTATGGGTTTCTAGTACTATCTTATTTTATACGGATCTTACGGTAAAGTATTTTTATACTAAGTTGTGGCTTCTTGCTTATTTTGGACGGTAAGTACATTTAGGTACCTGGCGATTTTCTATACACTACGTAGTATGTTTCGAGAAAGACTTTTGGAACTATTACTTGTTTTGACGGCGAGAGTTGCACACTATTTTCGGAAAGGAAAGGTTTATTTAAAATAACTACTTATGGCCCCTCACCCTTTCGCCTCGAGGATAAGTGGCTTGGAGCGTCGACGTCGACGCGGTGGTATGACAAATGTAGAAATTCTTGGTACTTGTAATTATTACGTATCCAAGTAACTTGTACAACCATTTTTTATTTTATTAATTCTTTCCGCATGCACACTTTCGTACCTTTCTGATCTTTTATTCATTCGATTATTCAAATTATTATTCCTAAATTCTTCTAAGTGACTTCGTGACCCCACGTGAACAGTGGCTGACACACTCGACTTTTGGGTGTCCACTGTACATCCCACGGGTCGGGATGTGTCACAAACAAATCTCAAATAATTCAACGATTAGATATATAATAACTCGAAAGCATTTCACCAATCTAACATACTTGACTTGAAAATAGAGATATACTTATAAATAGAGTAAAACCCACAATAGTTCGTGGTTTCGTATTTATAAAAAAATAAGAAGTATTTTTAACACATTACATAAACCACTCACCTCAGTCAATAGCTAGAACCTCGGCGAGAACAAGCCCACTAACAATCCCCCATACATCAAACCTAGCCCTCTTTATCTTTCTTCTCTCTCGACTACATAAAAAGCGTAAACTAAACCAACCACGATTCTCTCATACAAAACACCTTCAGTCACATTTATAGTAGGAGGATGGCGGTAAAACCACGAAGATCGAGATCAAAGGATAATATGATAATGTATAAAGGATGGAATCAACTAATTAGCAAATTGACACCTAAAGCAGTAAGCTGCTGTCTGTCGACCTACAAGAATATCATCTACTTGTGTGACACCAAGAAGGTTTAACAGATAGGTATTGGCTGCGGGTTCACCTCAGCTTAATTTACATGCTTATTAACGCCGCGCATAGACCCACCTCATGCAATATGTCATCTTTATCATCAAGCTAAAGTAGTAGTCGGCTCATGTAACAAATCATCCACGTCAATGCTAAGGGTAGTATAGGCTTACTAAAAAAATGCAGAAATATATATATAACAAATCTATATATAATCCCCACAAAATAATATATACATTATATATATATATATATATATATATATATTTTTAAGACTAATAGTAAACTCTATTTTTGAAAATACGGATTCTTACGGGTTCACCCGACAACATTATCGATATTGTCTCTAACTTAACTACTTATCGCTAGGTGTGAAATTTTTATCATAAAGGTCTTAGTGATATTAATCGGGATGAAATATCCATATATAAGTTGTATTGTATTTTGTCTAAACTACGACCGATGAGGTATCTATTCTCAACAAAGACACAATGAAGACAAATGGAAAATATAGTTAGCATTCCTCTTTTCCTAAATCTTGGTGGTAATATTTTATTTAATGATGCCCTTTCTTGATTGTTCAGTTATTTTTTATATATTACTGGGATTGTTAGGCCTCGAACCGTTTAGATTGATGTTTTCTTGCTTAGCTTCTACTTGGCATTGTGCCCTCACTGTAACAAAAAATAACAAAATAAGAGTTTAATAACAATTAAACTTTGCTTTGCTGTTTTTTTATAAGGAAACTTGCTTTACAACTAAATTATGTATTTTAGATCAAGTGCAACTTCTTAGTTGGTTCAGATGAACAATGGAAAATGCATCTACAAAACCAAATACAACAATAGAAAGTGTGATATCCGATGGAATCCAGAAATGTTTGTATCAATCTATAGCCAATTAATGTTTCTTTTTCTGCCTCACATTCTTACTTTGTCCTTATGGTTGGGTTGGGCTTTAATTTCATTTTACCCTGAAGCCAGACTTATGTTTTAGGATTATTTATATTAACAACCCCTAAAGTTTTCGTGTTTTCACAAAATTCTCAGATTTTAGAAATTATACTAATTAACATCGTTTGAGGTTTCAAAATGTTTTCATATTACTCCTTTCATTAATTTTCAACCAGAACTTGTGGATGTTATCATGAATTTACTCTCAATGAAACAAACACCCTATATCTATTTTGTTTTTACAAAATACCTAAGGTTTTGAAATTACACTAAAAACACCACTTGAGGTTTCAAAATGTTTTCACAAAACTCCTTCCGTTAATTTTCATCCAACACTTGTTGATGTCATCACATTCTTGAGAATGACACTAGTAGAAGCAGTTTGGGTGACAAAACTTTACAGGCGGCGAAGAATTTTCGTCGGGCAAGATCACTGGGCGACGAATCCCTATTTAGAGTAAACAAAAGTCAATGGGCGACGAATAAATACATTTGTCGCTCAAGAGTGGAAAAAGTGGCGGCAAAGGAGAATGTGGCACCAAACTTGTGGGCGACAAAATAATTCGTCGCCTAAAAAATTTTTGGGCAATGAATGGTTCATCGCTCAAAGTGGTGACTTAGGCGACGAATATGTTTGTCGCCCAAAACCTAACGATTTAATCCCCTTTTCCTTCGGCCGAGAGGCGGTTTTGCGAAAAAGTGCAGCCAAATTTGCCTCTCCAAGCCTCTCCCTCGGATTTCTCCCTCAAATCTCTCTCCTATCTCCTCATCTCCATCCTATCTCTCCACTATCTCACTCATCTCTCACCATCTCCTCTCATCCCTCTAGATCTCTCTCTCTCTCTCTCTCTCCCCAAGCTAGGTTCTATTTCCTCATCCACACCACCATTTCCTGTCTATCCTCCTCCACCACCACTTGGGAATTGTTAACGGTAATTTTATTATTTATTATTACAGTACATAATTAACATAAATTAATTAATTTTGTATAGGTTACGTTGCATAGAATTTTTGTTGGAGCACCAATTTGAAGGTATTTTCTTGATCATTTTATGTTGTTGACATACAAATTTATTTTATATGATTTTGTATGCAAATAATTTGTATATGTTGAATGACTTTATGTTGCGTTGTGCGTACGAAGTTAATAGTAATTAACTTTTTGTACGAATTTATTTTGTGTTGTACGTACGAAGTTAATGGTAATTAACTTTGTACAAATTTATTTTTGTATTTGTACGTACGAAGTTAATACTTCGTATGCATTTTTTTTTAACAAAGAAAACTTAGTTTTCCGTTTGAGAATTAATTGGATTTCGCGCATGGATCTTGAAAGCGTGGTATGATCAATTGATTCTTAGATTATCCATTTTTGGACGGTTGGGAGTGCACATTTGTGTGTCATAGTTTGCGGTTTCTGATTAGGTTTCGATTGTGGGTTTTGGTAACATCTTCTTACGTTCTTCGAGTGCATGGTAGGTATTTGATATCTTATTCGTACTTGGAGAACTATAAGTCACGCAAAAATTTTCCCACTGTCGAAATCTAATCTTGAATCAAAAGTAAACTACGAAGACATAAATGTGGACTCCCGAATGGAATAGGGCCTTTCAGGAGGCATAATGTGACGAGACATAGTTGGGAAGTTGTTCACAATGCTCCTACTCTCTCTTTAATGTGGTAGCAGGAAAATGGAGCCGAGATAGTGAATACGAGTCCAACAGATGTGCGCTAAATATTTGGAAGAAGTAGATAATTTTATTGACTTTGCAACGAGACACAATAGGTTCAACTAATATCAAGTATCAAGTGTAGGTCGTGTAATAATCATATGCGGGAGACATTGACAATGTTCGCCATCATTTGGTAAGAAATGGGATGACCTTGGACATGCGAGATGGAGTCATCACGAGAACTTCATTACATCATGCTTCGTCTTCGTACCGAGTCACGGGGGTGGTGAAGGGAAATTTATTTGGTAATGACCAAGTCATGGGTATTATGAAATAGGCTGTTATCCCGTACGCCTCGAGCAATGACAATGAGGAAGTGAGGGATGACGTGCACTCCCACCATGGACAAGGAAAAGAATTGATAAGTATTAAAGGCTATTGAAAAATGCCAAGCAGAATTATACTAGGGTTACGAGGAGCTTTTCGGTTCTTACTGCGATTGTGGAGTTTATGCAAGGCAAGATGAAGTTACATTATGTCAAACCGGTGTTGCATGACTATTTATGGGTATTGTGAAAGGATGCTTCCAAAATACAATTGTTTGCCTAAAAGATCATAAAAGTGCCTAGAAGGTGTTGAACGATGCAGGCTTAGGGTATGAAAAATCCATGCATGTGTAAATAATTATATATTGTTCTATTTGGAAAACAAATAGTTGGATAAATGCCACATTTTGTAATGAGTCGAGATATAAAATCACACCTAAAGTGTTGCGTTATCTTCCATTAACGCGCCTAGGTTGCAGCTGACTTTGTACATGTCGCCGCACACTACAACGGAGCATGAGATAGCTAAGGAAGAACGGGTTAATGATGATGTTATGAGGCATCCTGCGGGGACGATCGGGCATGGAAAGGGTTTGATCGGATGTACCACGGGGCTTTGCAGCGGGACCCACGCAATGTATCGGACTAGGACTTGCCAAGCCAGTTTAATCGGATTCGGAGTTACGAACCAAACTACGGCACTTGGCCAGGTCGTCGTAGTTCCTTATAATTTGCCGCACGGAAATGCATGAAAAAGGAATTTACGATGATGAGTCTATTAATCATCGAAGATCTAGGAAAGTCCATCGATGTCTATTTGAGGTGGATTGGTTGATGAGTTAAAGAATTTAAGGGAAAACCGGTGTGCGTACATTTGATAAGTCCTTTGGGAAGATGTTCACCTTGCGGCGGCGGTGATGTGGACGATACATGATTTTCACCTTTATGCAATGATTTCGGTTGGAATTTTGAATGGTTATATGACATGCCGGTCCAGGAGGACGTAACATCAGATTGTACGTCGGAAGGTTTGTTATATAGGTTATCGTAGATGGTTATCATGGGATCACGAGGGGGTGTACGAGCGATACATCTTTTCGATGGCAACACAGAGCCGCCTCGGACCCGAGAGATGGTCGGGAGATGACATTACGCTAAGTTGAACATTTTAGAATTTGGTCCATATGGCAAAGGTGTTGCGGGCCCAGGACCGACCCATCATAGCGGACGCCTAAGAGTATTTTGTTTGAACTCCGTCTTGGTCAAGTTAAAGCTTAAACACAACCTCGATGCTGATGCATATTGAAGAATGTGTGTGATACAGTGGTGACATTGAGGAAATCGAAGACACAAATAAAAGCTCGTCTAGATTTGGAACAAATGGGCTGAGGCCACCCTTGTGGATGAAGAAAGTGGCGGTGTACTTAGAAAGGGTCATCCGTTTTTCAGCACATGAAACCGGAGGGGAAGAAGCAAATTTTTCAAGTTTCTTTCTTTCGTACAATTTCAGTGGGTATGCTTCGAATATCTCGCGTTGCGTAAACGTGGACACAAATCGATTTTCGGGATTAAGAGCCATGATTGTCATGTGCTAATCAGCCTTCTCCGGTTGGTATTCGAAGTACATTTGCCTTGATATGAGTCGGCCGATGGTGAATTTGTCAGATTTTCGCACGGTTAGTTTACCAAAGGTCATTGCGTGTGTCGGATGTTAAAGTGCGGAGATGACATTGTACACATCCTTTTTACCAAGTTCGAGCATATTTTGCCGGCTTTTTTTACTAGTATGATTCACATGATGATACATTTGAGCGGATGAGGCATTGCTTGGTGGACCCAGTCAACTATCGGTGGATGTATCCAATAGAAAAGGCAACGTCGACCCATGGCCTTTGTATATTCTTTCATCACATTTATAGATGTTAATAAATGTAAACATGGCTTTCGTTTTGCGAGGCTTAACGGAGTTAAAAATTTGTGCGCAACGGGGCAAAGTCAGAAGGATCCATTGTGTGGAGGCATGGATCGCATATAGTCGCTCACTTTTGCGCAATGTATCTAGCCGATGTTACAGACGACTTTCAATCGTCCTCAGCCTTGACAACGGCTTGATTGGGGTTAGGAAAGAAAAAACTTTCGGTGTTTGCCTGTTGCATGTCCCGTTTGGCTCGTCACCAGGCGAATCCTTTTACGAAAGGATATGGAGGTAGTGCATTGGTTCATACTAAACAATTCATGACGAGATTGGGCATGCGGATGAGCATGAGCAGGTTGATCGTGATCATATCCTTCACATTTGCATCAGAAACAGGTGCATTGTTTCCTCGTTGGTTGCGCGAACATGTAAGTTTTGTACTCTTTGGTTTCATCACATTTAGGTTTTCTTCATTGTCTTCATATGTTCTTGAACTAAAAAGATTGCAATTTTTGTACATATTCAATTAGGTGTTGAAAATGAAGGAAGAGAATTCGTCATCATACCTTTGAAGAATTATATAACTTAGCGATCAGGTAGTTTTCTTGTTGTGAATTGTGCTCGAGGTGTCATGTCAGGCGTTAAGTTTTGTGGATGCTCAGCGTGATGACAAGTTGTTAACTTCCCGAAATAGTAGGGTCTTCGTCCGGGCGGTGGCAGCGCTTGATGCGATATTGAGTTTATGGCAAACTAACAAGTGTTGTACAAATTGCTTTACAAAGACCGATGTCAAGTGATTTTGTTTAAGTGTCATTGGTTGATACAAATCAAACAGAAACAAGAGTATTAGCGAGACGAAGGGTTAGTATGCGGTGAACAACACACGTTGGTACGATGAAGACCACACATTTTAGCAACTATGGCGGAAACAAATCTTCTATCTTGATGACTCGAAGGCCGGGAATGGTTGGAAAGTTGTTCAAAAAATTCATCATAGAAACATATATGATATTCCCGACGGAGATAATAATGAAAGGCAACCGGCGTTGGCGACCAACGGGTTTCATCTTGGATTGATTTTGGTATGTAGCACACATGTGGATACGATATAATCCAAGAGCTGCTAAGTGGGCTGGAATGCGAGGAAATCGAAATACGTTGATTCCATTACAATTGACCTCGGTGATGCGAGACGCTACAATCCACATGACACGGCCACGGTGGGGATAGTGATGATGAGGACTCATATGCAAGTAGCGAATGCGAACTACCAAGCGAAATGATGAAAGTGACGAACGACCAGCTGTGTATTGTATTTACAGTTGGACTAAGTATGAGTAATGAAATTGTATTTCAAAAAAACATGGAAACATAAATTGAACTTGTAGCATGATTGTCAAATTATTAACATAAATTAATTACTTCATTACCTAAAAAAAAAAAACACGCTGTAATAAGATGGAAAAATATTACAAATATATCTTAGGCGACGAAATGTATTTAAGTAAGCCCAAAAAATATTTTCGTCACCCAAGGTTAAAAATACTTTTCAAACCTGGCCAACTTTAAAAAATAAAAAATTCTTTAATTACAAATATATATCTTAAATTGTGTATTGTATTCGTAAGCCTAAAGTCAATTACCGTCGCCCAAACATTTAAAAATAATTTTAAAACCGCATTATTTGGTGGGGCAATTTTTTTTTTTTAGGTTTTGGGCGGCAGATGTAAGGCCCACACCGTCGCCTCGACCTAAGAAATGTACTACACACCATTCTTTTTTATCTTGCTAAAGAATGACTTTTTATCTACGAATGAAGTAATTTTTTTGTACATAATGATCTTGAACAAAAAGGTCTACATATTCAACGATTCAAATTTAAAAAGAAATAATAAGTATGTATGTGTGTTTACAAATTAAACTTTGTACGAAAAATTGACTTGCAGTGAAAAGGCCTACAAGAAGGCCTACGACTTTTTATTTAAACTTTGAGAAGGGGGGAAAATTTGTAAAAATTATAGAAACGCTAAATGCTTGAGAAGGCCTACAACTTTCGTTTAGGTGTCATCTCCAAAATCAAACACTAGAGACCATGAAGGCTATATTATTTTTTAACTTAGTCGATTAACGTTTGCTTTTACGCTCGGTTATTATATCCATAATTTGTTTTTCATGCGATTCATTTTCAAAAACATGATCTTTTACTAAATGCAATAAGATGAGCCGGTTGGATCGTTTATATTATGCCCCCATCTTTATAGTTTAGTCAAATTTGTATAGGACATTATAAAGTTTATAGAAACTATATAACATCGTCACCACTTTTCAATAAAACGAGTCAATATGGGGACATTCATGAGCAATCGGAACCATTCATTCTATTGCATTTAGTAAAGATCATGTTTTCAAAAAGTCGGGATGAGAAAAAAACTACGGATATAATAGCAGTGTATGACGTTGATGGAGCGGTTAAAATATAGCCTTCATGGTTTCTAGTGTTCATCTTTGGAGATGACACCTTAATGAATTGTAATGAAAGGATTGTACACCTTTTCGTTACGAGTGTTTGTGTATTTTACGAGATTTTCCCATATAATTTTATTATGAATTTCCAAACGCCAAGTTAATTTTTTGTGCTATTTTGTTAATTTGTAATTAGACATGCCTATTTTTCTTTAAAATGCAGGCAGATTGAATATGTAGACCTTTTCTTCAAGATCATTCTGTACAAACATTGCTTCAATGCAATAAAGATAAGTCATTATTTAGAATGAGAATAACAACGATGGGGTAAATTTATTAGCTTTAGGCGACTAAGGCTAGTTCGTCGTATGAAGTGGTTTGAGTGACGAGGTATTCGTCAGCTCAAAACTTACAAATTTTGGAGCAGGAAATGGTTTGTCACCTAAACCATAAAATGTGCTCAGCCTTCAATTTTCCCCTTGGCTCGTTTTGGAATTTTTATGAAATTTTGGGCGCGACTATTAGGACGTTGAAGGCGACGAAATAAGTTCGTCGCCCAAAAAGGGCTCTGGGTTATATTCGGCAGGTGCCTTTTTTTATTTCTTTCTTCTTCCTTCGTCCAGTGCAACAACTTAATCCCTCATTCTTCCTCGGCTCTGCTTGAATCCAGTAGAAGGAGCCACCATCCAAACTACTTAGGTTTTGGGTTAGATTACAATTTGTTCGATTTGTGTAGGAATTGCGAAGGGAAGGAAGATCCCATAGTTGAATTAGGGTTTCGGGGTTACAACGAGAGAGGTGAAGTGTTTGGTGTTACAACTAGTCCCAATATTTTTATGTCAAATTACCAAAATACTAGTGACCAATGTTGACTTTTGTTGACTTTTCGTGACGACATGTGAAAAATTATTTCTTTATATTCAAATGATGTTTTCGTGATATGAACACATGGACACAATCGGAACTCAATTCGGAGTTAAAACGAGCGTTTTGCGAAACTTTAAAGTGTGAAGGCGTTTTAGTAATTTTTACACTAGAAGTAGTAAATTAGGGTTTTTGGTATTTCTTCCCATCTTTGACCAATCCCCTCATTCCCTCTCCTTGGCATGATCTCTCTCTCTTTCACTTTTCTCTCTCGGCAAAAACCACCCAAACCATAAATTTTGGACGAATCACAAAGCCGTCGAGCCGTCGCTGCTCAAGATCATTACCATTACGATCGTCTCGTCATTTTGGACGGACGTGATTCCAGAATTCCGGAGCGCGAACTTGATTGGCGAAGCCGTCTTTGGAATGAAACGGCAAGCGCCATTCAATTTCTGTACCAAACCCAGGCATAGGTAAGCCTCGAAACCGTACCATTGGTTTTATTACATTAGTGAGTTCAAATCGACATAAAGACGTGGAATTTGGGTGCGGTTTTGAAGGAGAACGGAATTGGGTTTCTGAACTTTCAGGACAATTTCAAGCCATCTCCCAGGCCATTTTCGACCCCAATTAGTTTGAAAATATTCTACTCGTCAATACCTTCATTTGATATATGGCACGTTGAATTTGGCCAAGGAATGAAGGAGTTATGAATTTTGAAGTTTTGGGATTAAATCGGGTATTTTCCAAAAATTAGGCAAACCCGGGCGGTTGAGGACGGCGGCTCGGCGACTAGTAGGTTGAGGTGAAGGGAATATTCTGTCAGGTAACGTTATATTCTGTTAGTTTGGCGCGCCGTTGACTTTGCGGCGGCGCGTCGGCGAGTGCGTGGGCGACGTCGGCATGCGCGTGAGATGACGTCGAGGAGCGCGTGCGGCGTGTGGCGACACGTGCCACGCGTACCCGGTGTGTGCACGGCGCGATACCGGTGCGTGCCGGCGCGATGCCCTGTGCGATGGCCCCGGCGCGTGAGGCTGCTTTCCGGCACGTGGCGGCGCCGAGGCGGCGGCAAGGTTTTCGGGCCACAGGAAATCATTTTTTGAGCCGTTTTTGCTAAAATAGTATTATTTTTGGGTTCTTTTTCTGCAGGATTATATTAATTTATATTAGGGAGGTTTTAACACTTTCCTTGTGTTAAATAGGTAATTCTTCGGCTCCATGCTTCGAGGAGGGCAACACGAGGGCACTCCGAGCACCGGTGAGTGTTTGTGTTTTCTTAAATGGTTTATATGCTTGAAAATAATTATTGCTTTTGATATAATTATGAGTTTAAATGTTTTTGAGGCATGTTTATATATATATATATGGATATATATATAAATATATATATAAATATATATTTATGAAATGATTTTGAGATATATGAATATTTTACGGATATAATGATATATAATCTATGGCTTCTAAAGCATGATTATGTTTGATTACAAAATGTTTAAATGTTTGAGGGAAGTATAAATGGATATTGTTCTTTATATCTAAACACATTATGTATGTTTTCAAACACACTTGGTATGCTTTCACTACGTTGTAGTACCGTCTCACGGCCGTAGGACAAGTCTCACATGTTTGGGTCACACGCACTGTACTCCAGGGGTATTGTCTGGTAAATACCTTAGTGCAAGCTTGTCTTACGCTTATGTTTATTTTTGGGGAAAAGGCCCCACAACGTAAGGACTCGGGTGTGACGCGCTATTGCGCAAGTGCTTACATGTGTGTGGTACTAGGAGTACAAATTGATTGATAACGTAAAGTGCTTGTACGGGGATTGAGAGGATGTTCCTCAACACGTACATGGGTGATTGCACATATACCCTGTGTTGGTTTTCTTATCTATACTATTGATATATTTGGTGAAATGACTTATGGAAATATGAATTATTATTTACGGATTTCACTTGAGATTTACTTTCAGTTATATATATTATAGTATGATTTGTCACATACTACAATAGTATGATTTTACAAATATACTGGATTTCAAAACAAGGGGTTACTATGTTGAAAAGAGAAAGGTGCTTCGAAAACTTTTATTTTCGTCCACTCACATCTTTTGTTTTTGCTCCCCCTTCAGGATCTAGTGATAGTGCATCTGGTGAAGTCGAGGCATACGAGTGGCAGCTCTGATTCTCTTCCCGACCATGTAGGGATTCATTTTTATTCAGTTTCTTTAATAATATCCATCCCTGTCATGGATAGAAATTCTAGGAACTTGATTTATTATTTTGTTTCCGCTGATTTAAATTAGTACGCTCTGAACCTTGTGCATATTGGCATTATTTTCCGCAATCTTTATGACAGTTTAATTTGGTTAAACTAAGTGTTGTCATGCATATAATGGCTTCGTCACTTATGAGTGTCGGCTAGCACGCCCAAACTCGGTATCCACGTGAGTATCGAGGGTGGGGTGTGTCATTTGGTGTCTGGTTTGATTCAAGCTCGATAACGAAGAAGAAGGTAAACTTTGTTCAAATTTCGTAAGTTTACATTCATAGATTTGTGCCTAGTGGTTCATATGTACATTCATTGGGTCTATGATTTGTGCTCAGTGGTTCATAAGTTTACATTCATCTAGTGTGTGAATTGTGCCCAGTGGTTCATAAGATTTGGCTGATTAAAACGCATTTCGTTTGAATTGGCATTTCGTTTCGATTGAATACTTATTTTTTCCTTAATGTAGTTAAAGTTTGATAATTTGAATTTGTGAGAGAGCAACAAGTATACAGAGGCGGAGGTTATCATCTGTGTATCGAGTGTGAGAGCAAGGACCCTTGTTATATAGTAAAAGAGGTGGAATCCAAGTACGGAACTCCCCATCATGTAATTCCACTCGAACAAAACTTTATCACCTAAACTTTAGTAATCATATCTGATTGGGTTTACTAATCATATCAGGACTACTATAGCTATAGAATCCTAGCAATACACTCTCCTTATTAGCGTACAAGTATTACTGAAATCAATCTCTGCAATCCTTAATCCCCAGGAGACGTTACATACAATTGTGCAGCTGTAATATAGTCTTACATTCTCCCACTAGAGCCAACACTTGTATACAACAAACTCAAAGCCGAATATTAAAAATTGCTCTTGATGGCCATGAGATCAAAACAAGGAAATCCATGATAAACAAACTTCTGTCATGAGTTAATATCCATGAAGAACCAGAAGGAATCACATTTATAAATTAAACACTATCCCCTAGAATACTGTCATGAATTTAACAAACACATGAAGCTCCAACAAGATATGAATGAATCAATGCAAAGTGTTAGTCTTATAAGTGCAATCTGTATAACACTAAGCATTTGGTCCTCTTAATGACTGAAACCACAGTCAAACTGTAATGCTTCTAAAGAAGCCTTTATATATAGTTGCATATCTGCTACAACAATACTCAATAAGCACTGCTGCAATTATATATATAAATTGACATAACTAAAAGCTGAAAAAACTGGGAAAATTTCCGTAGCAACTTAACACAGCAACAATCTTTAATAGTTATGATAAACTGTAAAATCCTTATTAATTACATTTAAAACTGAAAAAAAAAACAAACCAAAACTCAATGAGCTCCCACTGGTTTCGTAGATTCAAAATCAATTTAAAACTCAATTATGGTTATGTGCTTCCTCAAAACTCGTATAGCCCTAAATCGATGCAAACAAGCAAATTAACTTAATTAGACAAATACTCTGGCTGGTAAGCTATAATCACAATTTCTTTGTTTGCGCATATACTGTAAGCATACCAGATTCATTCCTTAAGATTTTGAAAAACTGTAAGAGACTAATGTCCGAAAAATTAAACTGAATTCAAATTAATGCTCCCACTAATTTACTAGATAAAAATGATTCTAAAGGATTCATTTTTAAGAGCAATCTGAATATGTATCAAGAAAAGCGTACTAATTAATGCATGTTTATCCATTTTCTTTATATGCATGGTCTTAATATGTAATGAATACTTACAATACCAACGAATAAAAACATATATTACTTGAGTATTGAGGCTTGATACATAAAATGATGTCATTGAAAACAAACATGTATTATGAAGCAATAATATATTATTGGTGTCCATGAGATTTGAACTTAGGACGCCATTGGCAAATGGTATATCTGTTTGTGTGGGTAAATTTAACTAGGAGTTGGGACTTATGAAACCTCAGTATAACATGAGGGGCATCCTTAATGGACTGAAAACAGGGTAGAGAAAAGGAAAGGAAAGGAGAGGAAACGAATAACAGGAAATGTTTAAACATCTTTAGTCTACTTGGATAGAAAGAAAACAAAATTTTTATTGAAACGGATGAATCGTGAGTGATCTTACAAACTTCTGTCTGCCTACTTTTTCAAACCTTGTATGCCTTCTTATCATTGCTTTTTTTACTTGGATGCAGCTAACTTTTTGCTTAACATGATTAACTTAATGATCGAAGTAACATAAGACACTGACGAGGACCAAACATAGTACCAAATATCTCTAAATTCTTTCCCATTGGTCAATATCAACAGTTTCCAATTTTAATGATTGTGAATGCAAAATTAAAATGGTCTAGAGAGAACCGTGCAAACAAACAGTTTTTGTTATGTATTCTTGTCAAGCCCCGAATCTAGAGTTGGTGGAAAAGATCTAGAATATTCAACATGTTTTTCTCTACAAAATGATAATGATAATTACAAGTGACTAGAGATATGTTGTTTGATTATATCATTTTGCAGAGAAAGTTTCGAATATGCATTTCGTTTCTTTTTAGTGTGTAAAAACATTTTGCAGAGAAATAAACTTTTTTGCTTTAGATTGATTGTATAACATTCTAGGATTGTATGATTTTGTTGTCTTTGATAGAAGTTGTATTGTAAGTACATTCAATGTTTATTTACAATTTATTTAGCTTGTACATGTCCTTTATTTAACAATTTGTAACTGGCTGAATTTACAAATATCGGGTTTGATTTCTACACACCGCCGCTCTAGTCCTAGTTCAGCTCCATCACAGTCGGCCGCTCAGGATGTCTCCGAGTCGCCTGTCTGGTCCACTGCCTCGGTGACGTTTCCTGTAGTGAGTGCTCGTCGGGCTCACTGGCAACAACGTCCTGAGGACGAAGGCCCTCAGGCACCCGGGAGTTCCACAGTCGACGGCGAGGGCTCGCAGACAGGTAATATACCCTTACTCCTAATCTTTTTCATTTTTGTTAGATTGTTTAATACCGTCTAGTTCATTTCTTGATTGCATGTTCAAACATTTGCTACGATTGTCAAATATGTTGGAAATGTTGTGTGGAAGTGGATATGTTGGAATTTAAGGATATGTTGGATATGTTGGAATATGTTGGAATTGTCAAATTTAAGGGAGGTAGCGCATTGTCAAATATGTTGGAATATGTTGGAATATGTTCAAATTTAAGGATATGTTGGAATATGTTGGAATTGTCAAATATGTTGGATATGTTGGAATTGTGTGGATGTGGATATGTTAGATTTATTGTTTGCAGGTTATGGGAAATGTTAGCCTTTTAGGGGAGGTTCTGCTAAACTTTCTGTAGAGTTTTAAGATGACGTTTTAACCAAGAATTTCTTCTTTGTTTTGGTAGGGAAGAAAAAGACCCGGGGCCCTTGCAAACAGTTGAAGTCTGCGGGGATCACACGGGTGACTAATGAAAAGATCATCATCACCTTCTCTAAAGAACACTAGGGTTCTTCCACATCTGACCAGCACAGCACATTGGTCACGGAGATAGGGGAGATATTGCGTGCCCATTGCCCTATGCGATGGGACTCATGGAGATCAGTCCCAGCTCAAACGAAGGCGGCGATGTGGCACGAGCTGTCGGTGAGTGTATTCCATACTTTCTACTACTTTTTTTAATTAAGTCCAATATTTTGTATATTTTAATAATATTGTTTTATATTTGCAAGTCAACTTTAATACTACGAACCTTGATGCCAAACGGACAGACTACATAGAAGGGCTCTTCAAAGATCGGTACAAAGAGTGGAAGGGCAACCTCCACAAAGTTTTCAAGTTGTATCCGAACACGGAGACTGCTTTAGCTCGAGGATGCCTTAAGGAGTTGCTGGAGCGGCCTCATGATTGGGAGTGGTTATGTAACCACTTTCAATCTCCTACTTTTTTGGTAAGTTTACACATTTATTTTATCATTTTACTCAACAATTAATATACGCACTAACAAATTTTGGGTTCAATAGAGACGTTCTCGAGCCAATTCTCTAAATATAGGTCGAAAAAGATACTTCTGCACCACTTCGGTTCGAAGCCCTTTTCCTATAGACTGGCTGACCGACGACAAGTAAAACTACTTTACATTTTTTAATTTTAATATAATTTAATATTTATGAATTTTAAATTTAAAATGAGATTTTTAAGTTTTCGCATGATCTTTTGTGTGGGTAGTAATGAAAATGTTATAAGCTTTGGAAGCGGTCTTACCATTTATTGAATCACATAAGTATTTCTAATCCAAATTCAATTTTTAAGCTGAACAAAGAAAATTCAATAAAAAAAAATTACAAGCTAGGGCCATTTATTCATGTTAGTTCTAATTATTCAAAATTAAAATAAAAAAAGTTATAAACAATGGGGTTAAATTGATTGAATTCTTGTTGAGACTTCGTCATAAATTATCCATTCTTCATATAGAAGAAAAAAGTATAGATTACTATGTACCGACTGAACCTATGATTATTCACGATTCCATAATTGAATCAATTACATACTGGTTTAATGTAGAAAAATTGAGTTTCGACGTCGATAGAACTTCTTTGCAACGTCCAGCATGAATTTTAATAAAACTATGTTTCGATGAAAATTCTACGAAAATAAGTTTTATGATTATTTGTGAGGAATTTCGCAAAACTAATTACAAGACCATGCATGCTAGTTTATATGGAAAAATGAGATTACTGATATTCCACTGGACCTTTTGCGTTCGCTGTGAGGAAAATGTTTGTGATATCCTCCTATCCCAAGATTTAATGTTTATTTATCGTATTTTAAATTTTGAGGTAATTTGATTTTTTTTTATAATAATTTTACTGTTTTGAGAAATGGAGGGTGCTTTCATAATTTTAAATTTTACTTTGCTTTTGGGATTTAATTTTGTACCAAGTAGATAAAGCTCGAGACCATAAGGACGTAGGTGCAAACAGAGTTGGAACGAAGAAGATTTTATCGTTTTAAGCAGATGGGCATTTTGGTCTTTTCTCAAATGTCTATTTATATCTAGAATTTTCTGGAATGGAAAGGACTCAACCCATACCAGACCCGATTTGAGCGATCCTAGACTCACGAGTCGCCGAACCAATCCAGTCGGCATTTTTGATTTTGGGTTTTGGCCACCAACGTGTGCCCACGGTAAACACTGGGTAGCCAAGTGAGGAGCGGATAATTATTGAAAGGGAGGTATAGGACCATGAATTTTTCAGGGCTGGAGTAAGGCGGATTGGAATACGCATACCTCAGAAGTCTGGTCATGGACTCGACAACTTCGATCAGATTAAGCTGAACAAACGGATCAGCGATGCCACCACATCCTGTTGAGCTCTGGAAAGGTAGGCAAAGGCCGCCGGTTTTGCTAAGATTGACCATGCTTCTTCCGCACAACATCCAACTGGGGATCAGACGAGTTTTCTATATTTTTGGAGATTCCTACAATCTAGGGATTGTCGCGCACCACAAGTAATCACACTTCTAAAAGAAAACAATGTATGACCTTAGATACCCTAATTTAGGGCACAACTCTGGTAACGCATATAAAGCAATCAACATATACTTTGCATTCTTTCTGTTCTCTTGCCCACTGCTTGAGTCCTAATATTGCTTTCTAATTTGATCGTCGAAAAGTCTTTGGCTGGTACCACACCGGTACCTTAGGTCCGATCACAGTTGATTGCTTTCTTACAGGTAGTCGGACTTGCACAGTTCCTCCATCCATGGCGATGAGCAAATTTGGTTCCCACATGAAGCCAATGCCTTTTTTTGTAACACTACTTTCTGGTGCCACGTGTTGATCCTGGACGTATCTCGAGATCGGGGGCATGATAATATTATAAAGTATTTGAAAGCGATCTTACCATTTTTCATGTCACATAAACATTTTGAATACAAACAAACCTTGAAAGTAGCCAGAATAGTCCGGGCTATCAACTATGTATAAAAAATTAAAACATTCTCCTATTGTGGAGCAAAAAATAATACGGAAATTTTAGAGTTGACACGTGGACAATTACTCAAAATTGACGAAGATGCCCTCATTAAATGGCAAAGTCCATACTTCTCTCCACGCCTTGCCCAACCTTCAAGACGCCCTAAGCTACTCATTATGATTTCTCCAAGCTCCGATGCCTTTGGCAGTAGAGATAAATGCAAGGAATTTAAGGAGGAATTAATAACTAAATCCCTCTTTAAATGTTTCCTATTTGAAGACTTATTCCTTTAATCAAGGAATCCTCATCCTAATTAATTAGGATTCTCCAAGGATAATTTCAAGATATTAATTATTTAATTAATAATATCTTTAGAATTATTTAATTAGGATTCTCCATTCTACACACTTTTCAAGTAAGTTGGCTCTACGCAACTCAACCCTAATTCTCTCGCTCTTTTTTGAAAACTGACTTAAGCATCGGAGGTTCATTGGTCAACTCCCCTCCCCCCTAAATTTCGTTGGGTGCGTGGTCTTGGCCTTAACCAAAAATGTTTAATTTGTTTTGTAGGTCCAAGTTCGTCAAATCATTAAGCTACCACAAATTGGTGATTTCATTGAGAACTTGAGATAAATTTCAACGAAGCTTCTGCAATTTTTTGGATTTCCCTTTCTATTTTTTGTACGCTCCCAATCACTGAAATTTTAAAAAGTTCTTTGATTCGTCCCTGGGAAAAATGAAATATGGCTGAAAATTCAGAAACCACGACAAACGACACTCCTTCTGGGCTTAAAGTTGCACCTGATGATGAAAACCATGGCATGGCTCTTAGCTCTAGGGACTAGGTTGTCCAATTGAACAACCAACACAGGCCTACTCCTACGATGCGACATGAGGCAGTGACAACAGAAGTCAGGCGCGAGGCTTCATCTGTCCTGGAGGCCTAAAACGCTAGCCCATATAGGCCTAAGTAGGGAGAGCCTAGAGCGCGCTCCAGCAGTCTGCAGTCCACGCGGGTCTTCCCGCACTCGGATCCGTGTCCTTGGGTCCAGACCAGTTTCAGATTTGGTTCAGCCAAACCGGCTATAGGTCCCCAGACAGAATCTGGTCCAGATCGGACCGGTAAGTTTAACCCATGAATCGGTGACTGAACTGGAGGTTTTCTCACCCCGTTTTTTGGCCGATTTGACCCATCCCTACTAAAATTTTGTGGCCGTCATCCATTACACTTCCACCACTCGCATAGATGTTTACCAGTCTAGTCCCTCTACTATTGACGGTGATTCACCCCTATCCCAGTAAGTTGTGGACTTGACAAACGCACTCACGTAACAGACAAGCGCTCTCGCGCAGCAAACCACTCTAGTGAGCCAACTCTTTAAGCACATTGAGACGTAGCGCACTTCCGAAAAAGTGTCCTAAATTAGCGCAGACCTGCAGACAGTCGCAAGGGCAGCCTGAGGTACCACTACCTCGACAAAGGCAAATATAGAAGGCCTAGCTAGCAGTTCAGCAAGATTGGGCTAGGAAATAAACGCAGAGACCATTTGTCGGCAAATGAAGACTCGATACCCGAGACATTCACCAAGTTCACAGTTTCAATCGGTCAAATTCTCCTTAAATTTAAAGGCGAGCCTTAGTTTAAGTTGCCACCACGTATGAAGGGTAATCTTACCAAGCTAGATCAGACGAAGTATTGCTCATTCCATCGAGGGCCAGGCCATACTACCAATAGTTGCTTGAAGTGGAAACAATGCCTTGAAAAGTTGGCAGTGGTAGACATATGCGACAAGTATCTCAACAAACCAGCAGCATGGCCTACGCGAGCAGCAGAAGCCACTTCGCCTTCAGCAGCCACCTCGCTTTCAACAGCTGTCTCGCTTTCAGCAGCTCTACCTTCTGGTACTTCATCTTCAACAGCTCCCTCATTGGCAGCTTCATCTTCTATTGCTTCATCTACAACATCTAAGAAGTTGAACTCGAGCAGATTCTCTGAAGAGACTGCAAGGGTCCCATGACCTCCAATAGAAAACACATGGCCCAACTTGTAGAAATCGGCTTGGGTTTAAGCAAGGTTACTCTCATGACTCGCCTGCTCACTCTTCAACTGCTCATTCATCTTTGGAAGATGCTCATTAAAGCTCTGCAACTCGTCAAAATATTTTTGCAATTGTTCATTGGCGAGCAGCACATCGTGAAGTTTTGAATTCTTGGACTGAAATTCCTCAGCAACCTTCTGCGGGCGATCAAGCTCATTTGTATAATCTATGATCTCTCAGTCCTTGGTAAAGCAAGCAGGACGGAGCTCAGACATAATCCCCTCTAGACTAGGAAGTCAAGGTCTTTATCCTTCTGTGCAGCTTCCATCGTTGAACTAGCAGCATACACCTTTTTAATGTCCTGTGAAGACTTCAGGATTGAACCAAACTCTGAATATGCATAAGGAAAAAAAGACATTCAATAATCCGAAGTCAACACAAATCGTCACAAGATTTCAAGCAGACGAAAGAATAAAGCAGTTCACTTACCTTTGATAAAATCTACAGGGACGCACAACTCGTTTGAAGCATCAAGTTGCCCCATCGGCTCCAATCAGCCCTAGCCGCGCCGCACCACTAGTTGGTAGCCCTAAGCTGCCACATCATCCACATGGCCCCAACCCAGTGGTCCTCAACTACGCATGGTAGGCACCCAACAACAATTCAAGAAGAAGAAAAAAAATATTTTTTCTTACCTTTAGTGCGGCAACGAAAAAGACAAAGACCACGATCAACTCTTCACGGGGCAAGTAAAAAAAATTGGGGGATAGGTTACAATTTCCTCTGATTTTCTCTTTCTTGTGTAAAAAACAAATGCCTACAAGGCTTATTTTATCCTCTAGCTATTATAGTAGAGAAAAATAAATCCTACTAACTTTTGGATTCCATCTCCTAGAAGACTCACCTTAAGTCAAAGCTCATGTTTCAACGTAGTCAAGAGAACATTTTTGGCAGTTCAACTCCACTGAGGTTTTCTACATCTGCCACCCTCCCTACAACAGCACAGCAGGTGTTGGGACATTTGTGGAGCAAAAAATAATACGAAAATTTGTGGAACTGACAAGTGGACAATTACTCAAGATTGACGAATATGCTCTCATTAAATGGCGAAGTTCACACTTCTCTCCACGCGCTGCTCAACCTTCAAGACACCCTGAGCTGCTCACTATGATTTCTCCAAGCTCCGTTGCCCTTGGCAGCAGAGATAAATGCAAGGAATTTAAGGAGGAATTAATAACTAATTCTTTCTTTAAAGGTTTCCTATTTGAAGACCAATTCCTTTAATCAAGGAATCCCAATCTTAATTAATTAGGATTCTCCAAGGATATTTTCAAGATATTATTTATTTAATTAATAATATCTTTGGAATTATTTCTTTCTCCATCCAACGGATACAACACCTTGGCTAATTGGACGTCGGCACATGGTATGGCAAACCCTACGTATGTAGCTGGCCCTAAGATTTATAAATATTCCATTGTACACACTTCACAAGTAAGTTGGCTCTACGTAACTAAACCTTAATTCTCTTTTTTTTTTCCAGAGAACTAACTTAGACATCGGAGATTCATTGGTCGAACCCCCCTTCCCTTCCCCCTTCCCCCTTCCCCACCGCGCCCCCCAATTCGTTGGGTGCGTGGTTGTGTTTAATTTGTTTTGTAGGTACAAGTTCGTCAAATCATTAAGCAGCAGATTTTTGCTACTACACCTATAATATGACATTTAGTAATAAAACTCAAATATAGAAGATAACCCATTGGATTCATAATAAAAGATTTAGATTAAGTTTAAGTAAAACCAAGACAAGTAGATTACACTCTGTATAGAGAGTAAAATCTGGTGTTTATAGCAAGTCTTCATATAATATATACACAGCGATCGAATTGAATAGGTATGTACGCAATATATATTTTACCTAGAATCTAATAAATCGGATTTAGGCATGATATGGTGTAGATTAGTATCATGATATATAGTGTTAATTCAGTTTTACTACTATAGTTGCATGAGATACATTTGAACAATTTGTATGCTGAAAAATGGAAACTAGGGTTTTGATCCTATAAATACACTCATCTCCTCCAATTCTCTCACTCCCAATAACCAACCCATCGTGAGCCTTTGATCAAAGACAAGAAAATGGCTTCTGCTTCATGCCCACGTGTTCCAATATTACTGGTTATTCTCTTCTTCCTCATGATCAATATCACTCCATCTTTTACTCAAGACACCCAGCAATTGATCGAGCGTATCTGCAGGGCAACGGAGCAGTACGGATTTTGCACCCGAACTTTCAAAGAAAACCTGAAATCCCCAGATGCTGATATCGTCGCCCTCACCCAAATAACCATAGAGCGCTCCGTAGACAATGCCACTCAAACACACAACTTCATCAGGCAAACGATTGACAGCACAACCGACGCAGCACTCAAAAGCTCTCTGGAAACATGCGAGTATAGTTACCGTTTAGTGATGGAGGCGTTTGACACGGCTGCGGTGGCGTTTTTCCAGAAGGATTACGACAGCGTGGAAAATTATGAGGCCGGGACGCCGAGAGCAGAAGCCAGCTGTGAAGACTCACTGAGCAAGACACCGCCTAATACTGTGAACCCACTGACTGACAGAAATAATCAGATGAGGATTCTGATTGCCATGGCTTTGAATGCTGTGCATGAACTAAGGGCTACAAAGCAGCACAACTAGGGTTTTCTAGAATTTGGTTTTTCTTGTTTTCGCTAATTTTTTTTTTAATTTATAAATTGTTTGGCCAGAGACTCACAGTTGTTGTCTATTTGGGCTTGATTTCATAATGAATAAATGAAGAGACTTTACAATGTTTTTCCTTAAGCTACTCTCAAGCAATGATTGTCCAAGAAATTAAAACTATGTATATATGTAAGCATGTGCAAGCAGAGCTAGCTAGCTAGCTGCGTGCTAACAGAACACACATTTTCTTTCTTTATTGTTCACAATATTTTTTCTTAATTTTCTTCATAGATATGAAAGAAAAAATATGGTACTCAATTGGAAGACATATGTAGAACAGTATCTTCTACTAATATTTGATTATTTTAGCTAATAATTAAATAATTTGTAAGCACTGGATTCACTAGTTATATATGATACATACATTCTGGATCTATAAGTTGTAGAAGTTACTTTATGATACTAATAAAGGTGATGATGCTATTTAGACACAGCAAACTAACACACTAATCGCTGACACACTCTCTAATACATGCAAGGTTCACAAACAATAGTAGGATCCATCTCTACTAGAAGGGTTTGTCAACAAGTGTGTTAATGAACTGTTTTGGTAATTAGTAGCATCCTTATGATGCATCGTCTATTTGTTTGATGCATATGAATGGTTAAATGATCTCCAAATTGATTGATTTTTTTGCAAAGATTATCTTTATTATCTTTATGATATGCTAATTATAAGTGGAGGAACAAGTATGTTCCCCTATGAGGAGGATACAAATATTATCTTTTTTCTTTTTGAAATATTTTAGAATGAGTAATGCTACTTACCATATGTTGTATACTGCATTTGTACAATCTCTAGGTAGCACCCACCAATACAATTATAGGTTCCACCTTTATTAGAAATGTGGTACAAAACTTATAAACAAAATCTGGTAAGAGTAGTTTTTTGTTTTATAATTGATTCTAATTTCTTCATATATATGCACAAACAATTTCATACAACGCATTACGTACAACGGATTATAATGTAAAATTTAGTAATAAAACTCAAATATAGAAGGGATCATCGTTGGATTCATAACAAAATATTTAGATTAAAAGTTATAAGTAAAACCAAGACAAGTATATTGCACCCGGTATAGAGTAAAATCTGGTGTTTATAGCAAGTCTTTACCTCGTATATATATATATATATCCAAGAAATCGGATTTAGGTATGATATAGTATTATTACTATTACTGCATGAGATACATTTGAACAATGTCGATGCTTAAAAATGGAAACTAGGGTTTTGATCCTATAAATACAAACCTCTACTCCAATTCTATTCAGACTATTCTCACTTCCAATAACCAGCAAACTTGAAGCCATTGATCAAAGACAAGAAAATGGCTTCTGCTTCATGCCCACGTGTTCCAATATTACTGGTTCTCTTCTTCCTCATGATCAATATCACTCCATCGTTGACTCAAGACACAGAACAACTGATCGAGCGTATCTGCAGGCAAATGGAGCAGTATGGATTTTGCAGCCAAACCTTCAAAGAAAACCTGAAGTCTCCACATGCTGATACTGTGGCCCTCACCCAAATTACCGTAGAGCGTGCTGTAGACAATGCCACCCAAACACACGACTTCATTAGGCAACTGCTTGAAAGCACAACCGACGCAGCACTCAAAAGCGCTCTGGAAACATGCGAGTATAGTTACCGTTTGGTGATGGAGGCGTTTGACTCGGCTGCGGTGGCGTTTTTCCAGAAGGATTACGACACCGTGGAGAAGTCTGAGAGTGGGACGCCGAGAGCAGAAGCCAGCTGCGAGGACTCGCTGAGCAAGACGCCGCCAAATACTGTGAACCCATTGACGGAGAGAAATAATCAGATGAGGATTCTGATTGCCATGGCTTTGGTTTCAGTGCATGAACTAAAGTCTACCCAGAACAACTAGGGTTTTCTAGAAGCAACCATTTATTGGTTTTCCTGATTTTATTTTTGTTATTCTTTTTATTAATTGCTTAGGCAGGGACACTTGTTGTCTATTTACCTTTGATCGATGATGGATAAATAAAATTACATTCCTCAAGCTGCTCTACTGAATGATTGGAAGACATTGAACAGTGTCCTCTGTTAAGTATTTGGTTATTTTAGCTATAAATTAATTGAATAATATGTAAGCTTTTTTTTTTCAAAATAATATGTAGGCATTGGATTCACTAATTATGAGCTATACATATTTTGGATCTATTAGAATAAGTTTTAGAAGTAATATCACTATGATACTATGGTATATATGGTAAATTATCTGTCCACAAGAGAAGTTGTGGCTTTAATTAATGAGTTAGTTGTATAAAAGTAATGTTAGAGAGACCATATTTTTGTACCACATTGGTATACCACATGATATGACAAACGATTTATACAACCAACATCCAATGACATAAACTCATTAATTGACATGACATGTACACATCACTTGCTACATCAAATATTTACATGGTATAAAAATGTATAATCTCTCTAAACCCTAAATCAGGTTCATGTCTCTATGCTAACAAGTTTGTGGACATTTCTGTTTGAAAAGTTCAAAACTAGAGATTCAGTATATCTCTAATATCTACCCAATGCAACTTAAAATATAAGGCTGTTTGAATTGTACTACTGATAGGTTTTGATTTTGGTGTGTAAATTTGTGACAAAGAAAAAGTACAATTCCTGTGCACAGTCGAAGTATATAAGTGAGAATTGTTGCTAATTTGTTCATGCATGCACATACACTAGCATAATTTCCTGTGCACATTAATATGCACCATCCTAAACCCACAAAGCCAATGTTATCGATTGAAGAAGACCAAATTGCCTGACCAGAGAAAGCAATTAAGTGAATCATAATTATTAAAGACTTTTTTTTTATAATAATTATTATGAAGACTTATGTTTCTTATTCATTTCCACTACTAACACTGAAAACTGCTTGTATATAAGTGGGTTTAGGATTTGACCAAAAAAATTGCGGGTTTAGGATGTTATTGTTGGAAATAAAATATGAAAAAGAGAGAGACGAGAGAAAATGGAGAGAGTGCTTGGAGGAGAAAATCAAAGTGTATATCTTTTATCACCATTTGATCCTTTTATATAGGTGGGTAAGAGTGATTTGGAGGAGATAGTTGCCTCGATAAAACCTTTCTTGGAAAACCCAGTGGGACAAAACCAAAGCGAAGGAGAAAAATCGAGCACAATTTAAGAAACATTGATAGTTGGACGTGCATAATGCTGCCTCGCTAAAACCTTCCCAAGAAAAACCCAGTGGGGTAAAAACCTGGTCGAAGGGAAAAGACTACAGTGCACATATGGCTGGTATAACATATTGTCGAAGACTCCTTCTGAATAACACCCTTTGATGTATAACTCCCCTTGAAGATAGTAAGTCTTAATTCGACTGTTGTCATTGTTAAGTTTGATATAGACGAACATTCATCTTTAGAAATAAAACTTTAGTAGAACTTGTTCTTGGAAAGTATCAGAGTTTATCGATAGTTGTGTATTCTAAAGAACAAATAAATACAAAAAGAAAATTCTAGGATTCAAAATAAACTCTGATCATTTTAACTCCATGGCGAATAAAAATCATATATACAAATAGGCTCATAGGGCTTTCAGTAGTCCTCTATAAATGTGAACTCTTTCAAGAGCGTGTTGCAACAATATAACTTTAGTTCAAACTATCAAGAGTACTCATTGAGGCAATTTATACCAAACTAATCTAAAAATATATATATGCGTATTGAGTGCATATTTTGAGCTTAGGCTCATCATTTGAAATCTTCGATAGAGTTTCATGGAATTATCTATAGTTTTAGAAATCACTTCAAGAGATATACTTAAATTTAAAAAATCTCAAGTAGTATATATATGTAGTCTCCACATACCGTAAGTCTCACGTTAAAACAACACTGTACTTATAGAAATGTGGTTGCGCCTACAATAAGACACTATGTCTCTAACAAAAAGACTTATGTCATATAGTGATTTTATTTTACTTCATTATATACACCCAATAATAACTTTTGGGGTTCAAACTATAGGTTCCATCCTTCCACGTTTTTCAATGACTCTTATAAATAGAATTTGCCTCTTTCCAATTTAGCCAACCCTTTTACAATTTGTTGGCATTAATGGAAAAACGTGACTGAATAGCCCTTGATGATATGAGTAGCTACTATGACCGAAATTATTCATTATCATCAAATTGTGATTCAACCATTCTCATTGCATTCACATGAGTAATTTAAGTATATCAACGCTTGGGTACCAATGCCTCTTTGGGGCTTCAATTGCCATGAAAAACATCTTAAGATGAATTATTTAGAGAATCTGATCATAACCTCGCATTGGGAGCGTTATTTGAATAGGGCTTGAACTTATTAATATCCACTTATAGGGAGTTCAAAACTTGGAACCTACCTATATATCTGTCGTGCTTCAGGCATGCATAACAGATTGATCTATGTCACTTATGAGACAAAAACATAACTGTCATTTCTCTCTCTAAAGGTGGGAATATTGTCTCATTAAAATGACAATCCACAAAAATACGGTATATATGAGCACAACTAAAGACAAACCCACTTGAATCCCAATTTTGATAGATGAATATCATCTTTGTGTACACAATTACTTGTTGGTTGGAAAATTAACCTCAACCAAAATGATCATGATGATGCATGTGATCAAGATGCATTTTCTAAGCAAAAATTAGCAATGAATAAAATGCTTAAAATTTTTGATAACCCATGAGAAGTTGTGTGCTCAAAATTAATCCCAAGTGACATAAAATAGCCTACAAAATTTAGAAATTGCGCTTGTAATAACAAGCGAATAATATAATGACCATCTTGTAAATACATCTAGGTCATTGGTCAAATAATCCACAATAAGATGTTGAATAAGATCACAAAGAAACTTTTAAATTCTCGAGAAGAAATACAGGGATCCAAGGTCAAAACTTGTTAAAAATCCACCAAATATTTTGGCGTGCGGCAGAGTTGTGCCCGATGCCAAATTACTTAACCATAAACAAATCCATTGAAAATTGGTTGGTTTAGGCAATGACAACTTAGGAACTTCTGGCCCTCAATTATTTAAGATCAAAGAACTCGAGGTTTCGATTTGATCAAGAAATGTACAGATTCCTATGTACTTAGTTAATTACCATCTAGGATGTATAATTTCATTCCTAGAAAAAGGGACAAGATAATTTCTTATGAGTGTCGGTAATATAAAAGTGTTTCATTCACCGAGTCCGACACATTTAAAACTCATATGGATTATATACACGCAATGAGCTATAGGCTTCTACTTGCTTGAAGATGAATGTTATGTTTATATATGAGGGTTGTAGGCCTCCCACTCATCATTGGATGAGGATTGAGAATCAGTGGACTAAAGTCCAAACCTCGGTATATGATCATAAGAGTTGTTGATTAACAAACTGAGGTCCAAATCGTATTGATGAGAGTTAGAGGGATTGCAGGTCCTGATCTCTCCACTAGTAGAAAAAGGTGGTTGGGCGACAAAAAAAATTTCGTCGCCCAAGGTACAATTTTGTCGCCTAAATATTTGGGCGACCATTAATTCGTCGCCCAAAATTCGTCGCTCAAAGCCCGTCGACCAAGACTTTGGGCGATGAAATTTTTCCTTCGTCGCCCAAGTTCACCTTTAGGAATATTTCGTCGCCCAAATTCACCTTTAGGCGACGAAATATTTTCGTCGCCCAAATTCACCTTTAGGCGACGAAATATTTTTGTCGCCCAATTAACTTTAGGCGCCAAAAATATTTCGTGGCCCAAATTCACCTTTAGGTGACAAAAATATTTTGTCGCCCAAAATATTTAACATTTTAATATTTTAATATTTTTTAATTTTTTATATTAAAAATTTTTTTTCCTTAATATTTATGTAAAAGACAATACAGTATATAATAAACAATGTAAAAAAATAAATTTGATTATATAAAAAAATGTATGTACAAAATAATAAAAATAAATTAAAATCTTAAAACGAAGTAACTAGCTATTGAGGGGGCTGAGAATCGGATGATGGCATATTCAATGAAATGTCGGACGATTGGAGGGCGGTTAAAATTTGGTTCATCCGAGCCTCCTGAGACGCGACCTGAGATGCGAACTGAGCCACGAGACGACTTTCCTGAGTCGCGAGCTTCTCCGACATCTGTAAATTGAGCCAGTTACAAATTGTTAAATAAAATGACATATGCATATTAAAGTTCAATGTAGAGATATGTGGAAACTTAGCCTAAAATGACATGCATATTGTACTTCAATGTAGAGATTTATGGAAACTCGGCCTAAAAAGAATTAAGAAATACAATGCTAGTTTTTGGTATGGCTTCATTTTTCTTGTTGGAGTAAGCAATAGGAGCACTGAAGCAGGAAACGGTCACATAAACGCACAAAAGCTAGAAGTAATTAAGCAAAACCACCAAAAAACAAAAAATGCAAAACAAGCAAGCAGATAAGTTGCAAGGCTCGTAGAAGCTAAGCATTTGAGATCAATGATTTTGTTCAATTCAACCTGTTGCATCCAACTATGAGAAGCAATACAATTACATAAGAATTCAACCTGTTATATATGTTTAATGAGATTTAATTACGGCTAGCATATTGGCCATGATTCTAATATTAGAGTGGGTGAGGGAGAATGGAAATATTTATTTGAGGTTTGGCAAATTGGGAATGGCATGCGTTTGCACATCTGCAATAATGTCAACTGCCAAGGCCGGTGACATACATCATGAATGGATGGCTATGGACGTTGCCTTTGCTACCCCTCCAAGCTAAGAAACCTCCATGACATGCCTAGTTTGTTGTATTCAATTGGATATTTTTCTTACCTTATACATATTCTATCAATTTTGTTTCGACACATCCTGTAGATCCATAATCTTCAAAGAGCCAATTTTGTTTCTGTATATGTCCTACCAATTTGGTTTGGGTGTGTGCTTACTTATTTCACTTAACTACTACTTATATATATATGGAGCTTTAACATACATTTTTATAGAACTGTGAACAATATATAATCAACTAGGTCCTATCCGAAAAACTTCTCAAAATGCTAAACGTCTGGTCTTACAAATATCTTGTGATGATTAATTAACTCTGATAACTGCAAATAACATGCCCTTAAAGCTTAATTGTAGGTAGCCTTTCATTTTAATTAGTTCATTTTACAATGATCTTTTCCTTCAAGTTTATATATAGTAGTCTATCGTATATAAGTGCTTAGATTTTTTGTATTAATTAATTGGATTCTCAAGTTAATGTTCATGTACATGTATTAAATTTTCACGCAGTTAGTCATTTGGTTATTCATTATGTTGATGTATTATGATAGATTCTAATGAAGAATATAACTTTTATTGAGGCCGAGGATACATTTGGGACTTATGCCAACATAACCAACAGGGGCCATCTCAGTCATGATTCCCACACACCAACGATGCTTTAAAAAGAACAATGCAAAGATAAATTATCAGCGGTGGCATCAGAGTACAAGGAAATTCAATTTATCATTATAGAGCAAATGCACTGCATACTGAACAGTCTGTTTATACGAGTGTGAGAATATGCATTTAACGGTACCTTGTTCATAACAGAAATAATTCCAGGATCTGCAGCAAGCATGTGCATTCTTTTCAACGCCTCTGAAGCCGGAGGGTTCAACTACAGACAATTAACTACTAAGTTGAAGTTCCACACCTCTACCAAAAATTGATAAAGCACTATCTTAGCATTTGCTCAGATATAATCTTAAAATACCTCAATTCCTGGAAGTTGAAGTGTCCGGAATTCACAAAAGATATAAGGTCCTTGCGGAAGTTTCAGACTGTGAGGCCTGCCTGACATCCGCTGCCTCAGTCTCTTTTCCTCTTCATCAAATCCAGCTATCCTTAAGTTTGCCTTTGCATTTTGTAAAACTTCATCAACCTCGTTTTCAGACACTCCCATCATTCTGATGGACTTTCCCTGAAAAAGAACAAATCAATCAGTTAGCATGCAAGAACTCTGAAAGTTCAGTTTCAGAAATTCAATCAAAGTCACATCCATCTTATCCCCTTTAATACATTCATTGCACATATTCATTAATGAAACTTGAATAGAAATTAGAAGGGCGCTAAAGTTTTCTAGTCGTCTAAGTCGACATTCGGGACAAACCCCATAGCAGGCATTTTGTCGAGCACCTTGAGTGCAGTCTCGACATCGTTCTAGCAGCATATATAAACTAGCAGCACATTCAAACTAGCAGCATATATAAATCACGCTCAATTCTACTTCAAAGAATCAAATTTCAATTTCAATTCCAATTCCAATTTCAATTTCAATTTCGATTCGAACTCCCAAATCAAATTCATACAGAAATTGTAAAATCAAGAAGAAAAATGCAAAGTTTGAAACGTACTTTGACAGAGGTGCGACGAAGGTGAGACCGAGATTCGAGGCTGGGTCTGAGGTCCGACAACTGGAGGAAGAAGGAAGAAGATCTCACGGCCTGGGTCGCGGCTGAGGTTCGATAAGCTGGATCTGAGCTCGTGGGTCAATTTCGGGAATGCAGATTGATGGATGGACGAAGAAAGACGAAAACTGATTGGTATAAAAAGCAAGGGTGAAGTTATTTCAGAGGTTTTTGGGCGAAAAGAAGTAATGTTTGTGGGATTTGGTTATGTAGGTGGAGGAAGAAGGTAGAAGAAACCTAGTTGAGGAAGAAGGAAGAAGAAACAGAAAAGAGAAGGCACGGGGCATAAAAACAAAGAGGACTTTGGGCAACAAAACAGATTCGTCGCCCAAACACTAAAAATTCGTCGCTCATATATTAGTTAAAACTTTTGAAAATAGCCAAAATTTTTGGCGGCTGGAGCTAATTTGAAGGTTTGGGCGACGAATAATTTTCGTCGCTCAAAGGGAGTTTGTTTTGGGCGACGAATAATTCGTCGCTCAAAGACAATTAAGGCAACGAATCTGTTTTTGGTGGCCTAAAGATAAGAAATTGATTCCACCGTTGTTATTCTAATCTTCTAAATAATGACTTATTGATTTCATAATGAAGTAATGTTTGTACATAATGATCTTGACAAAAATGTCTACATATTTAACGGTTCCGATCAGTCATAGAATGTCCCCATATTCATAGTTTATTGAAAAGTGTGATGAACCCATATATTGTCTATAAACTTTATAACGT
The DNA here is from genome assembly GCA_018257905.1 of Gillenia trifoliata. NCBI lineage: Eukaryota > Viridiplantae > Streptophyta > Magnoliopsida > Rosales > Rosaceae > Gillenia > Gillenia trifoliata. The sequence continues at coordinate 4,880,753 of CM031084.1, read as the reverse complement.
CCTATACAAATTTGACTAAACTATAAAAATGGGAACATAATATGAATGATCTGAACCGTTCATCTTAATGAATTTAGCAAAAGATCATGTTTTCAAAAAATAACGGCACGAAAAAAATAAATTACGGATATAATAACTGAGCGTAAACGTAAACGTTATTCGACGGTTGAAAAATAATATAGGCTTCATGGTTTCTAGTGTTCAATTTTGGAGATGACACCTAAACGAAAGTTGTAGGCCTTCTTGTTACGAGCGTTTGTATAATTTTTATAAATTTATCCCCCTTTTCATTATTTATTACGAATTTTTTAGCGTTAGGGAATTTTTAGGTTAGGGCGACGAAAATACATTCGTCGCCCAACATAGTTTGGGCGACGAAGGTGGATTGGTCGCCTGAGTCATGTTTGGGCGACGAATGTATTTTCGTCGCCTAAGATTTGTTTGGCCATTTAGCACAGAAACGTCTACTGAATCTTTGGGCGACGAAGTTGGTTTGTCGCCTAAATCATCTTTGGGCGACGAAGCAATATTGGTCGCCTAAGTCATGTTTGGGCGACGAATATGATTTCGTGGCCTAAGATATGCTGAGCCATTTAGCCAAACTTTTGTGGTTTTGGGCGACGAATGTGGTTTTGGTCGCCTGAGCCATCTTTGGGCGACGAATTGTAGTGGTGGCCCTTGGGATTTTGGGCGACGAATTTTTTTGTTGCCTATGGTTTTGTCGCCTAAAAGTAATATGGGCCACGAAAAATTGTTGTCGCCTTAGGTTTTGTCGCCTTAAGTCCCTTTAGGCGATTAAAAGTTTTGTGGCCTAAAGTTTTGTGGCCTAAACTCACTTTAGGCGACGACATGGTTTTTTCGTCGCCCATAGTCATTTTGGGCGACGAATAATTTTTAGTCGCCCAAAGTTTTGTCGCCCAAGCCATTTTTTCTACTAGTACCTAATTAGCAATAAAGTAATTGATTTCTTTTATGCCAATTTGATTAATGACATGGAGTGGCCAGGAAAAAAAATAGCAAATGAAAATGAATCAAACTCAAATGGAAAACAACTCTCGGCAACATGAATTATAATTTCATGAAGTAGCCGTCATTGAGTTTCAATATGAATTGGTGTTAACCACCAATAAGCATATATATAAGTGGAACACATATATAATCCATTATGCAGTTGAACCAATTAGAGATGAGGTAGACGCAAAACAATGCAATATTTTAGGTGAATATGCAGGTGTTTAGCAATTTAATTTGACAATACTATCATTCTTGATTCAATACTAGATATGAAAACCTAGTTAAAATAAATAGAAATATGGGTGTATATATAAAAAAAAGATTCTATAGGAAAAGCATAATAGAGTACGTGTGGTGAGTAAAAATAAAACTCTATTACCACGAGACTACTCTAGCTTGAATAAAAAAAAATTCAAATGAAAAATAAAAACATGCTGATAACATGTTGAAAATAAAATATGGAAAAGAGAGACGAGAGAAAGTGGAGAGAGTGCTTGGAGGAGAAAATTAAAGTGTATATCTTTCATTATCATTAGATTCCTTTATATAGGGTAAGAGTAACTTGGAGGAGAAGTCCAAGTGTCTCTAATTTACATCAATGATCAATAAGAGATTAACTAACAATATCATACAATTGGTTACGAATATGGACAACCACATAGACACAAATATTTACAACAGTTACACATATATTATTAATGAATTTTGGATTTAATTGAACCAGTGAAACTGTGAAACAGCTGCATATTCTTGATTCATTCACCTTTCCATTTATTAAGCAAAGGTAACGTATACATATGTGACTATTATAATATTTAAGTTATTACCAACCCCAAAACGAAATCCCATTGAAGGGCCACACAAAAATGGTTTCATATAGCTCTGCAATCTCTGCTATATGTGTAGTTGTTGCTTCTCTTCTCATCCACTCCTCTTATGGAGTATCCAATAAGGCCTTGACCAAAATTTGTTCAAGACTTACCCCAGATCCAGATCAATGAGTCACAATTTTACAATCTGATTCGCGGACCGCGTCGGCCGACCTCCCCGAACTCTCGCTGATTTCTTTAGACCTAACAGGGAGGCAAGCTAATCACAACCTCAGGACTTTCAGCGAGCTTAGCAAAAATGCCAATGAACCTAAATTCAAAAACGAATTTGATGCATGTGTTGGAGTTTACAAGGACATAAAGGTCAAAATCCAGCATATTTGTTGTCAAGGAAAGGACAATACAGAAATGTTTCAGATTTGTCTCAAGCAAAGGAGTTAGCATTAAGCTGCGGAAAGGAATGTCAACTCAGTAGTTGTTAATGAACTTGGATCTTCTATGGTTTTAAGGTTGTATACTTCAATTAGTGTAAACCGATATATTGCTCGCACAAATGCGTAGACTTTTAGTCGTTGAAATCTTGTGGAAAAGCAAGTGTAACCTTTTTACTTGCTTCAAAAGAAAACCTATAATAATAATTACGCAAGTGTAACCTTGTTATATTCTCTTTCTTTTTCCATCGATCTTGTGCTTCACAAAATCTTTATGTTTTTAGGCACCACAAACTTTTTCTTGTTTAGGGTAGGTCAATTTAATAATTAGTACGAGGTCAATACACTAAGGTCTCGTTTGGCAGCTCGGACTGGACTGACTATTTCAGTTGGATAGGATAATTTGTCATCGGACAGTGTTGACTAAATTAGTCGGGCGTTTGGTGTAGTATCGGACTAATATCGACTATTTATACTGGGTTGGCCGGCCCTAGGTGTGTGTGAAGAACACAATTTGTTCTTTATACAAACTCACTCAAATCCTCATCAAATGCAAGAACTACGAAAAGTTTGATCTTCGTAGGAGACGAAGTACGTAGGTAACCTTCAATTTGATTCAAGGTGCAACCACAACTCCTCCAAGCAAAGGTGTTCATCCAAGATGAAATTGAAGGCCCTCTTGGGTATTTAGTCTTTGCTTATGCAAAAAAGATTCTACAAAGGTATAGGATGCTACAACTTACTAATGTGATTTTGAGTTGTGTCTTGGTTCACAACATTTAGGCTTCAAAAGTCATGAGCAAAATTTTATTTTTGAGTACTAATTAATATGCTAACTAAGAGCCTTTAATTTGTTAATAGCATGCTTAAGTGTTGCTCAAATGAACTTGTAATTAAAATATTTTCCTTCAAGCTAGACCAAGAGAGTGAGAGGGACGAACCCTACTAATTATACGAAGGTTTTTGGGCGTATAATTAGTCGGGTGTGAGGAGTACTAAATGGTGAGCCCGGTTTAAATAGTCGGGCGACTATTTTAGTACGAAGCGCACCAAACACCCGATACCGGATTATTAGTACTATCCGGTGCACTATACGGCGTACCAAATCGACCTAAATCAAACAAAACTTACATACTAATGCCATTGTATAGTTGTCAGCCACTTTCTCACATTTTTTATATTTTAGAATAGGTCAACCCAAATATTTTAATTCGTTGTAGTTTTTGTTTTATAATTCTGTAGATTTAGACATGGCTTTGCAATTTCTTCTGTTCTATAATTGTGTAGATTTAGACACTGTGTTGTAGTTCTGTTTTACTATATTTAACTTAGTCATATCTAATACTCGAATTTTAGTATTATTTTCAAGCTTCTTTGTACTTTAATCTCATTCATTTCTTTGAGTGGGTCATGTTTTACGGAATTTTATTATATATAGTCACATTAGTCACATTTAATACTCGAAAGAGAGATGACCTTTGGATTTGTAAGAGGTTAGGTCAACCCTAAAGGATGGGAGACTTAGGTTAAGTCACAAACAAGCACATTATAATCAGTATCGAGAAAAATCTGGTTTACATAGTCTTTAATTCATATATGCAAATTGAATTGAGTAGGCAATATATATTACTATATATTACTGAGAATCCAATCAATCGGATTTAGGTATGATACTACTATAATTGCATGATATTCAGTAGAACAATACATATGCTGAAAAAGGAACATTAGGGTTTTGACTCAATTGATAAACCCTAAACCGTAAAACACCAGTCCTATTAATACACACTCCTCTCCTTCGATTCTAATCTCAATTCAATTATAACCATCCTTCTTGAAGTCTTGAACCAAGAAAAAAATGGCTTCTGCTAATAAGTTTCACTCATGCCCAGGTGTTCCGATACTACTGGGTCTCTTCTTCCTCGCAATCAATATTATCCATCCTCCAGCCAAGACACCCAGCAACTGATCGACCATATTTGCAGGCAGATGGAAGAGTACGGATTCTGCAGCCAAACCTTTAAAGAAAACTTGAAATCTCCAGACGCCGATATTGTCGCCCTCACCCAAATAACCATAGAGCGTGCGACAGACAATGCCACCAAAACGCACGACTTTATCAGGCAACTGCTTGACAACACAACTGACCCAGCATTCAAAAACGCCCTCACTTCATGTGAGAATGGTTACCTTGTAGTGATGGAGTCGTTCGATTTGGCTGCGTTGTCGTTTTTTCCAGAAGGATTACGACAGTGTGGAGAAGTCTGAGACGGGGACGCCGAGAGCAGAAGCCAGCTGTGAAGAGTCGCTTAGCACACAGCCTAATACTCAGAATCCGTTTCATGACAGAAATAGGCAGATGAGGATTTTGATTGCTATGGCTTTGGTTTCTGTGCATGAACTAGGTGTCAAGCATAACTAGAGGCCTCTTTGATAATGCTTCTAAACCCTAAACCCTAGCTAGCGCTTGGTTATGGAAGAAGAATACATTAATTTTGGTTTTGTTTTTTCTTATTTGGTTTTTTTTTCTTTTTAAAATTTTTTGGCCGTAGTTATGCATGCGATTGATGCAAAGATAGCAAGAAAAATAGATTATAATAAGGGATATGAGACTTGTATTATTCTCACCTATGATATGATCATATGATTTGCCCAAGAAATTAAGCAAAGTGCACGAGAGAAATCAAAAGCAGAACTAGCTATGCAAAACAAACCACACATTATTGTTTTTCCACTTTTTTAATTGTTCAGTCTTCTTAATTTTTTTAGGATTAACTGCATTTTACACCATAAGATTTGGGGGTCATTTGCAAAATGAGCCACGAGGTTTTAACTTCCGCATATTACACCACGTGGTTTCTGAATTGCACTAATTTAATCAATTCGTCAATTTTACCGTCTAATTAGACATTAAGTGCTGACATGACATAGACTGAGCCCACATTCGAAGCACACGTTGATCGACCATCAATTTTACTGTTAAGTACTTTACTCTTTTAATATTTGAATCCTCTTATGAAATTGACGGCCAATGTGTACCTCAAATATGGGCCCAATCTATGCCACGTCAACACTTAACGTCTAACTAGATGGTAAAATTGACGGATTGATTAAATTGGTGCAATTCACAAACCACGTGATATAATATGCGAAAATTAAAACCTCGTGATTCATTTTACAAATAATCCCCAAATCTTATGGTATAAAATACGGTTAACCCTTTTTTTTATTCACAATCTTCATGAAAGAGAATCTAGTACTCACTACCTAGTTGGAAGACATTAGTATAACATCTATTTTATTATTTTACATTATGATTATTTTATTTTATTATTTTGTTATTTTGTTACAAGACCATCTCTAAAAAAAGGGGTGGGTTTGAGTATATTTGTTGACTTTTAAGGTCTAAGTCTGTGCATTAGATGAGAAAATAATAGAATGAAAACTCAAATTTTAGTCTTAATAATTTTTTGATGTACTTAAAGATCGTTGAATAATATATTTTCATGTTGATATGGACACCATCTTATACTCAAATCTTATATCGAAACCAAATTTTCTACTTCCTTTTCTTTCCTCCCAAAACATATATATATATATATACATTCACCACCCAATAGTGGTCATCGGAAGACATAAGACCGCAACAAAAGAGCCCTATAACTTTCCAAGTCAATCCATTCCTTCTGCCTAATGTGATATTAATTAACCATGTGATAATTATGTCGTCGAAATTCCAAAACAACCTCCACCAATAAAAAAAATTAAATGAAATTATTTTTATACAACGATATATTTACATTAAGGGTGGGGGAATAAAAAAAATTAAGGGCTTGTTTGAAAGTGCTTTTAAAATGACTAAAAGTACTTTTGGTAAAATTATTTTTAGGTTTCAAAATCACTTTAAGTGCTTCCTGCCATAAGCACTAGTTATGTGCTTCTTGCATGAAGCACTATACTCTAAGTGCTTTTCTAGTATTCACTTATATTTTTACTAAGAATTGATTCCAAAAGCACTTTCATCAAAAGTGCTTTTAGTCATTTTAAAAGCACTTCCAAACGAGCCCTAAATTAAATGTAGGGAGAGTTTCTAGGCTGTTTAAGGGCTTGTTTGGAAGTGCTTTTAAAAAGGCTAAAAGTGATTTTGGTGAAAATGCTTTTGGAACCAATCCTTAGTAAAAGTTCAAGGGCTTTTGGAACCCAAAAATATTTTCTCTAAAAGCGCTTTAAGTCATTTTAAAAGCACTTTCAAACGAGCCCTAAGACTCTTCGGTTCTCTCTAGAGCTAGAGCTAGAGCTTTGAACTTGACCAATTTATATATGATGATTCACTAAACACATTACGTTGAGAGTTGAATCCCACATCAGAGAAATGAGGAACCTTGCATGTGCTTATAAGTAATTGGGCTACTCCCAATATTGCCAATTGGTTTTATGGTGGAACCCCAACTTCTTCATGGTATCAAATCAGGTTATTCTTCGTGTGAAACCCAACGGCCACACTACTCCACCTCGCCCAATTTGTGTTGTCCACATGTTAGGCTTGAAAATTTGCCACACGTGAGGGGGTGTGTTGAGAGTTGAATCCCACATTTTTATTATGGAACCTCAACTTCTTTATGGTATCAGAGCAGATTGTCTCTCGTGTGAAACCCAAAGGCCACATGTGCTCCACATCACCCGATTTGTTAGGCTTGAAAATTAGCCACATGTGAGGGGGCATATTGAAAGTTGAATCTCACATCGGGAAAAAGAGGGACTTTGTATGTGCTTATAATGTTAAAAAATGGTATTGCTAGGGTTTTGATGAATGATATAATAGCAAGAGTATGTGGAGAGAATTCTCAATATTTTATTAATTTGCTTTACACTAGAGTACAATATTTGTATGATACAAATAGGCTATTCTAGGAAGTCAACTCTATGAGATATCAATACATGATTTACACTAATATGATCTTACAATCCAGGAGAATCATATATACTAATTGATATTGTCTTTCAATACTCCCCCTCAAGGTGGAGTGTGAATGTCAAGAACACCCATCTTGCCAAGAAGAGATCGGAATGTAGTTAGCTCAACTGGCTTAGTAAATATGTCGGCTAGTTGTTGACCAGTAGAAATGTAAGCCGTCGTAATAACTTATGACTGAATCCGTTCATGAACAACATGGTAGTCGATTTCTATATGTTTGGTGCGCTCATGAAAAACCGAATTAGCAGCTATATGAAGAGTAGCTTGATTATCACAGTATAGCTTCGTTGGTCCAGGGTGATTAACTCGTAGATCAACTAATAGAAACTTCATCCATGTAAGCTCACATGGCAGAGGCCATGTCGATTTCTATATCTTAATCTTCCAAGATCGATACAAGTGCACATCCAAGGAATGTACAGTAAAGCTGTGACAGACCTTCTCATAATGGAACATCGAGCTCGGTCCGCATCACAGTAAGCACTCAACATCAAGTTTCTGTTCGACGGAAAAAGACGACCTTGTCTTGGTGCACCCTTTAAGTAACTCAAAAGATGATGAACCGCATTGAGGTGAGGCTTTCTCGGTTGTTGCATAAATTGACTGAGAATATGAACTGAGTATGAAATCTATGGCCTAGTGATTGTGAGATAAATAAGTTTCCCAACAAGTCTTCTATATTGTGAAGTAATTTTTAGAAGTTGTCCTTCCATTGGAGATAATTTCAAGTTTTCTTTCATAGGAAACTTTGCGGGTTTTGCACCAAGTAATCCAGCTTCATCAAGAATGTCTAGAGTATATTTACGCTAAGATATGGAAATACCCTGGGAAGATCGAGCCACCTCCACACCAAGAAAATATTTCAAGTGTCCAAGATCCTTAATTCGAAAATGAGTTTGAAGCAATTGCTTGAGATTACGAATGGGCCACCTCATCATTGCTTGTGATCATGCCATCTACATAAATTAGTACAGTAGCAAAGGAATTTCTACGCACCTTAGTGAACAAGGAATAATCTGCCTTGGACTATTGGTAGCCGGCTTAGCGTATGGCAGTGGAGAATTTGTAAAACTAGCTGCCTGCGAGAGGCTTACTTAAGTCCATAAAAGGACTTGTTGAGTCGATATACATTGTGCTCCTCATGTCGATGAAGACCAGGAGGCAGTTGCATATAAACCTCTTCATAAAGGTCCCCATATAAGAAGGTATTTTGGACATCCATTTGATGAAGGGACCAATTACGTGTAGAGGCAACAACTAAGAGACATCGTACTTTGATCAATTTGGCAACGAGGGCAAAGCTCTCCTTGTAGTTTATACCTTCCCATTGTGTAAAGCCTTTGGCAACGAGCCAAGCTTTGTAACGCTCAATGGTGCCATCAAAATTGTATTTAATTTTGTAGACCCACTTGCAACCAATGGCGCGATGACTAGGAGGGAGACGAGTGAGGGTCCATGTATGATTTTGTTCAAGACCAAGGAGCTCGGAGTCCATAACTGCTCTCCACTTTGGATCACTACTGGCCTGCTCAAATGTGGTGGGTTTCGACAAGAGTGGAAATATTGCAGATAAAAGAGCGATGTGAAGAGGAGAGGTGAGCATATAAGAAACATAATGAGATAAAGAATAGTGTGTACCTGACATGGAGGAGGTGGCATGGAGTGGTGTGACGGACTGAAGCCTTACTGAAGGCTTTAGAACGTGCCCAGAGTGATGGTTTGAGAATGGTGGAGGTGGTGGTGGGGGTGTAAGGGTTTGGATAGGTGTAATATTGGTAGTAAAGAGGAGGGGAATTCTAGAGTAGGTTGTGGCATAGGTTATGGAGGAGATTGTGGCGTATGATCTAGAGAGGGTGAAGGGGGTGGAATATGGGTTTGTTGTGGTTGACATGTTTGGGTTGATGAATTAGGATCTGGAGGTGGCATGGAGTGGTGTGATGGACTGGAGGGAGTCTGTACCAGTTTGGGATTGCTGAAATTATTTAAAAAGCAGCTTATTAAAAAATCTGGTGTATTAGATGTGTTTGGTAAATGAATGAAAATATGCTTTTGTTTCAAAATCACCGGTCGCTCACAACAGAAATCAAGCAAAAAGAAGAAGCAGTAGGAGGTGCTTTTTAAAACCGGCTTTCTCTCAAAACGTACAGGCGAACATGAGAGTTTAATGAAAATTTTAAAATAGCAATAATACCCTGGCTTTTTAATAAAAATTACAGCCAGTATCCTCGCTTCCCCTTCCCCCTTTCTGCTTGTCGTCCTTCAAAACGAAGGCTGGCGACCTTCAATTACCTGGAGAAATCAACAATATGCTATAATTTCTTCAATTAGAGGATGCTTTGCTCGTTTTATGCTGAGTATTGTTTAAATTTTGAGCTTACAGTGCTCACGTGGGAACATAGAGAGAGATTGAAGGTTTTATAGAAAGGAAGAACAAGGAGAATAAAATTTGAGCTTTGTGTGGGAGAGAGAAGGTGAGTGAGACTGCATGCGACAAATTCATCAAGTTTCTGACTTCAAATGGGGTCGTTGTGGTTTGGTTTGTCTGGGTTACGGAGATTGGACATTGGAGCTCCTATCTAGCGAGAATTTAGAGATGTAGATCTGATGAGAAATTAAAAATATATTGCACTGGATGTGGGGAAACAGGATGAAAGAGAGAGATTTGGTGGTTAGGAAAGATTGTGCCATCGGCATGGAGGTAGCGGTGGCGGAAGGGGGTTCTGCAAAACCCAAACCTTTTATATCTCCATCTTTATTGTTTATCTTACGTTATTTATTTTTTATGTTTGGTAAATAGAGGGGTCAAAAGATCCGGAAGAACATAAAACAACTAACAATTTATGTTTTTCTTTTACTTTTTTTGTTTTGAGGTATTTTTATTAATTAACTTCAATATTGAAAATTTTCTATTAAACTATTTGATGGTCATTTCTTTTAGTTAAGTGAAGACAAGAGAAGATAAACTTTGGAAAAAAAAATGGAGAAGATAAGATTATTAAAAAAAAAAATTTATTATCCAACATTATATTCTTTTTAGTCATTTAACATAGTCACAACAGTCTTATATAAAAGTTTACCAAACACTTACAAACTTCTTTTATTGTTAAAAGCACTTTTATAACAAAGAGTTTATTAGGCATTCAACTACTTTATTTTACAGCTGCTTATTTTCACAGCACAGCAGAAGTAGCTTTTTTCAAAAACCATGTAATATCAAACTAGCCCTCTGTGTGGCAAGAACAAGTTGATTTGGATTGGAAGTATTTGGTAGTGTGGTATCATGAGGAGTGGGTAACGGTTAAACAGGGCTGTCATTTTGGTGATCAAGTGGATGAGTGATGAAGGGAAAAGTGGTTTCGTGAAAAACATCCCTGGAGAAAGATTTGTGTGTGGCAAGATCATAAACACGATAACCCTAAAGAATAGCTAACAAAAATGCATCTCCTAACACGTTGATCAAATTTATGGTTGGATGTGAGGTTCGTGGCATAACATAAACAAGCAAAAACCAGGAGGTGGGAAAAGTTAGGAAGTTTATGATGCAGAAGTTCATAAGGAGATTTGTGAGAAAGGATGGGTGTATGCAAACGATTAATTAATTAGCAATAAATGTTTGTATGCTTTCCCCCCAAAAAATGAAAAGCAAATTGGCTTGAAAACGAAGGGCTAGACCAACATTTAAAAGATGTCAATGTTTCCACACTCAACAACCCCATTTTGTTTAGGTGTTGACGGACAAGAAGTCTGGAAACAATACCTTTGCTATCAAAAAATGAACACAAGGAAGTGAATTCGGCACCATTATCAGCCCTAAGTGCTTTGACCATACAATTAAATTGTGTTTGTACCCAATCAATGAAAGACTGCAGTAATGCTTGTGTCTCAGACTTAAAGCGCATAAGATGCATCCAAGTACTATAACGAGAAAAATCATCAACTATTGTAAAAAAATATAGCCCCCGAATGGGAATTGACTCTATGAGGTCCCCAAATATCACAATAAACCAAATCAAAAGGTGCTTTAGAAGAAACAAAACTTGACGAAAAAGATAAACGAATTTGTTTGGCAAGAAGACAGATATCACATGTATGATTTGAATCAAACATTATTTTTGGGACTTTCTTGGTCAATATTTAGAGAGGACCAGTTGAGGGATGCCCTAATCGTCAATGCTAAAGGTTTGAGTGACGGATAACGTTGTGAACAAGGCTAAGGTTTTGTTCTGGCGCCAAGTAATAGAGATTATTATATTGCTTGCCCAGGCCAATCATCCTCCTCGTGTCCATGTCCTGTATCACACAAAAATCGGGAAAGAAAAGTAATATGCATCTTAGTGCCCCAGTAAGTTTGCTGACAGATAATAAATAAACTCGAAATTTGGGCACATATAACACTTCGTCGAATTTTGTATGTGAAGTAACTTGTATGGAACCAATTGATTCTATATTAGCTTGTCCTCTATTTGGCATCCGAATAGAATCTAAGGTAGACAATGATTTCTTGTCTAGCAAATGAGGAGAATGAGATATATGGTATGTTGCGCAGCTATCAATGATCCAATATAGCGTTTTCTGTGAGGCAACTTCTGTCATATTAGAGGAAGGTGTATTCCTCTGTGGTAAACTTGGGAACGTCACAAGATGTTGCTTTGTGTCTTGTGTCAGCGTCTTTGGTGGCCTCGGTGTTTGTCTTAGCATGGTTGGCAGCAGACCTTCTCTTGTTTGGAGGCTTCACTGTTTTTCCATGGTATTTGTGGCCAGGTGGAAAACCATGGAGGAAAAAACACTTTTCGACTGTGCGATAGTCTTGATCACAATATGAGGAGTGAAGAGGTGATTTTCCTTTTTGTGTCTGATGGGCTTGTGTAGCAGGTTCCCTGTTATTTGTTACATTCATGGCATGTGAATTAATATTACTACGATTAAGGGATACCTCTACTTGCTTTTCTTGTTGAAGAACAAGGGAGTATGCTTTTCGAGTGTCTCGGAGTGGCTGCATCAGCAATATTTGTCCACGCACAGCGGCATATGATTCGTTTAGTCCCATAAGGAATTGCATTACCCTTTATTTTTTATCTCGATCATTGATTTTCTTCAATCCCCCACAAGTGCGAATTGGAGGTTCATTGTAGGATGCTAATTCATCCCATACTGCCTTTAGTTTCGTGTAGTAAACTGAGATTGATTGCTGCTCATGTCTGTGTTCGACGATATCTCTTTTTATCTGATTGATGCTCGAATCATTCCCTGTGAGAAGCGATCTCGTGGGTTTGCCCAAACGTCTACCGCCGATGTGTAATAAGAAATGTTGCTTGCAATGTACTGAATTCAGAATCCAAGCAAGGACCATATCGTTGCTTCTTTGCCATGATGCAAACTTCTTGTCGATTTCAAATGGTGGTTCAATGGTTCCATCAATCAAACCGAGTTTGTTCATCACGCTCAAGCTAATTCGCATAGCACAACTCCATGTAATGTAGTTGTCTCCTTGGAGCGTTTTGGAAACCAAAATATTCCCAGGTTGATCAGAAGAAAGTAAAGTAAAAGGATTTGAGATAGCATTGGACATCTTTGTTGATTTTGTAGTTTCTATTTATTCGCCCATGGTGGCGATGTGGTGTTTGTTGAGGTTACGAAAGTGATGTGGGTATTCAGAGTCACCAAAAACGGTGCTTTGATACCATGTTAAAGAATGGTATTGTTAGGGTTTTGATGAACGATATAATAGCAAGTAGAGTACAATATTTTATTAATTTGCTTTACAGTAGAGTACAATATTTATATGATACAAATAGGCTATTCTAGGAAATCGACTCTATGAGATATCAATACATGATTTACACTAATCCGATCCTAAAATCAAGGAGAATCAAATATACTATTTGATATTGTCTTCCAATTACTTAAGCTACTATCAATATTACCAATTGGTTGTATATGGAATCTCAACTTCTTTCACATTACTCACGCCATGGAAACTGCTTTAGGGCTCGTTTGGAAGTACTTTTAAAATGACTGAAACCGCTTTTTATGAAAGTGCTTTTGGAACTAATTCTTAGTAAAAATGCAGGTACATACTGGAAAATGGTGCTTTTGGAACTCAAAAACAATTTCACCAAAAACAGTTTCATTCATTTTAAATGCACTTCCAAATGAGCCGTTACATTTTTTAACATCAGAAGTTCTCTGCAAGGGCAATCATGGCCATTGGCCAAAATGAGACGTTTAATAAAAAAAGTATTGGGTTTTCTCTAAAATACATTGATAAATTTGGGTGTATATCAACTTTTCTATTTAATAAATTACGTCGACTCTTATGCACCAACAAGATCGTCAGAATTGGGGATTATGTGCTGATTCATCCAGAAAAAGATGGTGAGCTTCCACGCGTGGCCCGCATCGAAGAGATCATGGCGGTGAAGGTGAAAGCAAGGTTGTTCTATAGGTCAGAGGAGGCTTTTGGGCGCAAGTCGTTCCATGGTCGCAATGAGCTCTTCTTGACCAATCGTTATGAACTTGTGAGCGCTAAGAGAATAATCAACAGTTGCACGGTTCACCCTCTCATGAACTACTAAAAATTTGATGATAATGTGCGATATGAGGATTATGACTGGAGATTATTCTCTGTTGTCGTGTTACTCTCTCTCTCTCTCTCACTACTTTGGTGGCATATTTCGTATCCGGTACTTCATCGGATACAATATTTGTCGAATACTTATAATGGATATGTGACCGGATACAAGTATTCGTTTTTTAGGATGCCGTTGCACTTTAAATGAGAAATTAAGAGAAGAAAATTAATAAGGAACAAAAATTTTGTTTAAAGTTGATGAATAAAAAGAGCTTTGTCTCTAATTGAAACAATGAATATAACTCTCACACTTGAATGAACTTGAATTTGGATATTTTCATGTTAAAAATGTTTTAAAATATATATTTTATTAGCATATCTATGGCGTATCGTATCCTAGTTTTTAGAAATGTTACGTATTGCAGTATTGTGTTGTATCGTATCGCCGTATTCGTATCCGTATCCGTGTTTCATAGGTTTTTTCAGTCGAATATTATATGTGTGTTTATTGATGACATTTTGATGGGTTTGTTTGTGTTTTGAAGGCATTGCATTTGTGAAATGCCCTTTAAAGTTTAACCCAGATATCCCCATGATGGTGCATTGTCAGGATTGCTGAGACTTGTAAAATCTTCAACCTCTTTACTCTTTTTTAGTATATTTACGTTGAGTACATAATATTTGTTTAGACACACAAAACTGATTATATTTGCTAACACACTCTCTAATACATGTGAGTCTTAAGACATGCTATAGTAGTACGTACTCACCCCTATTTGGGAGTGTGTCAGCATGTGTGTTAGTTTTGTACGTCCAAATAGAATTATTATTGATTAAGGTTTAATAGATGGCGCATTCATTGAATCCGTTATGTTGAAACAATCAAATGTTGTTGGGAGAAAGTTTGGTTCGTTGTTGCTGCAACAGTATTGAAACCCTCTTTTTTCATTACGTATCCTAATTAATGTAATATATGCTTCTTATTTATCTTGTTTAAAATCATATGAAAAGCTCATGAATTTTTTTTACTTCTTTGTGTGGGCAGGCATGAGTCCTATTGATGAAGCAAAAAAGTTAGATCGATTGGAGTGCCCAAACTGTGAGTACGAGAAAACACACGTCATCATAGATAACATGCAGAGCAGATACTAACCGAGCACAAATTATACTTGTAATTGCACAAGAGTTCAACCCTGCATCTGTATTTTTTCCAGGTAAAGGTACTAATTCTACTGCTGGTGAAGCTTCTCCTTCTGCTAAGGTGGCGAATCCCGATGGCTCGAGTTCTACGAGGAATATTGCTCCCATCGCAGAAGTCCCCATCACTCTTCCCCCAGTTTCAACTCCAGCCGAGACCACCATTGTAGCTCCTTCCAATGCCACACAAGCGTCTTTATCCGACAGGGTGGCTGCCACCAGGTACAGACTGATTGCTCTTCTCAATTCTGACAGTTTTGACGAGGATCTTATATCCTTGGAGAAAGACATCAAATTCGTATATGATCACGGCGCTGTACGAGAGGGGTTATTTGATGAAGTCTTGTCGCATATGATTACTGCAACCACTGTCAATGTACCAAGAATTATTCACCTTCACATCTGTCACTGCATTACAAACATAAAACAATGATCCAGTCTCTCCAATTTGCTTTACATAATTAGCCTTTTGCATTCCCTTGTTCTCATTACAATCCTTCACAGCATGACCTGGTTTCTCACACACTGTGCACTTAGGTTTCCCTTCATACCAACATTTTCCATAGTGAAGTTTGCCACACCATTTACAATCTCCCTGAGCATTGTTTTGTTTCTGAGAATAATTAGGCCTATGATCCCAACCTCTCTGAGCATTATTCTGCCTCTGAACATAATTGGACTTGTGATTCCAATTTCTCTGAGTACCATTCTGCCTATGGTCAAAGTTAGACTTGTGATCCCAACCTTTCCCTCTTGATTTCCAGTTATCTTGAGATTTCTGATTTCCAGAAAATCCACCAATTTTAGACCCCTTTGATGTAACATTTAAGCTTGCAAACGCTTTCTCAGTAGAAGACTCAGCATGCAAATCAAGTCGTTGCTCAAATCCCTTGAGTGAAGCAACAACTTCTTGGACTTCAAGAGTTTCAAGATCTCTCGAATGTTCAATCACAGAACATATTGTATCATATGATTTTGGAAGACTAATTAGTACTTTCTGCACAATTCTCTCCCTAGAAAGTTCCTTTCCATAACTCCTCATTTGATTAATGATATCAAATAGTCTAGTTAGATACACAGATAGGGGCTCATTATCTTTCATGCGAGTATATTCAAAATCTCTACGTAAACCTTGCAGTTTTATATTTCTTACTTGTTTATCTCATCGGAATTCACCCTTCAAGACATCCCAAGCTCCTTTGGAAGTTTCTTCATTCACGATTCGAGGAAAAATCTTCTCCGAGACAGCTCCCTAAATCATTCCAAGCGCTCGAGCATCTCTCATCAAAATCGCGCTATGAGATACTTCCCCGGACTTCTCCTTCTTCAACTCATCGATTACAACCTTCGTAGCCTTCAGATCTGGAGATTCATACCCGTTTTCAACCAGCTCCCAGAGACCATACGATTTCAGTATAGTCGTCATACGAATCCTCCAATACTCATAGTTTTCTCCATTGAACATCGGAGCTCTAAGCTCGGCACTGCTTGATCCAGCCATGTTAGACTTGGATACCAGAAACCTCGATTTCCATATTTGACTTGAGCTCAAAAATGTAGCTCAATCACATTCACAGATTCCACGCCCAGTTTAGACGAAGGAACCTGGCTCTGAGGCCATGTTAGAGTTTGTGTATTTAGTGAGTATTTTAATGAAGATTTCCTGCAACCTTTATGATAAAATGGCAGAGTGAATGAGAAAAGAATTTTAGAGAGAAGATGATGATATTGGGAACTGGCTACAGTGCTCGCAAGCATTGGATGCTCACACCGATCTCACTCTTTTTCCCCTTCTCTCTCCTCCCTCCTCCCACCTTTTAACGGTAAGATCGGTGTGAGCATCCAATACTTACGAGCACCGTAGCCTACTCTGATGATATTGATACTGAAAAGTCACACACTCACAGTGGAGAGTTTGTTACCAGTATATATGGAAAATGAAGGAAGATCCTTCACTCAACAAACTGAATTACAATCTCAGCCCTTAATTGGTATCATCCTATGAGATGATGCCACATGTCTTAATCTATCACTTAAGCTAGATACAAAGGAGTATTGCCACATGGACTATGATCCAAGGGCCTACATTTAAACAAACACTAAAAGAAAAACATTTGAAATTGTTTCTTTGGCTCCAGGCTTTCGGCTGAAAGGATTACACACCAACATTGAGTTCAAAGTCTCGGGACTGGCTACAGTGCTCGCAAGCATTGAATGCTCACACCAATCTCACCCTCCTTCCCCCCTCTCTCCTCCCTCCTTCCTTATTTTAACGGTGAGATCGGTGTGAGCATTCAATGCTTGCAAGCATTGTAGTCTACTCCCAAAGTCTCGGCCCAAAGAGTTTCTCCAAGTACTATAAACTAGGTTAACTTTTTAAATCCGTCCAGGTACTGCTGCCAACTGGCAAATTTAAATTCTTTTGATTCCAATGTTTTGAACTACATTTTAAAAGTATTCATGCCATGTACTTTGGCGAATTATATTATCCAAGCTAATCCTCTATAACAAACGCAGCGTTTATACATTCTTTTTCTTGTACAACCCACCTGAATGCATCATCAAAATCCCAATCTAACCAGAAGGCAGAAACACAACAGCTGTTGTATTCTTGAACTGGAAATGAATGCACGGGGATTTGGGATTAAAACTTGAGTTAGTCAATGCCTATATCTGATAGATTACGAACACCAAAGTCGAGGTGAGCTCAAACCGTACAAAAGATATTGATCGTAAACCACAGATACCATACAAGTTCTTGGGCAGTTGGGCCAACAGCCAAATAAGATACAAATTCTGAGGCAGATTACGGGCCAACAGTGCAACACGATCCTTCTGTACTGCCTGTGTTGTTGGATATCAAAGAGCTCGCATCGTATAGGCATCTCCATCTCATAGAAGGGATTCTTCAAGACGTAATCCGTGTACAACCTATAGATATGTTTCAAGAGACCTATGCTGTGTCCCAGGCTCAGATACAACAAAGAATCCTTGTCCCCAAAGTGAAAGTATCTCATCACTTTCGCAATCCAAAGCATCTTAAAAATTTCCAGTAAAATTTTCACTTCCCAGGATAAACTGAACAGCCACAGGAAAAGAAATTGCAACCTCCTACTCGATAAGAATGTCTCAATTCAATAGGAAAAAAGGCTAAGCCTAAAAAATAACATTATAACAGAGACACAATTACTCTATAAAACAGAAACAACACAAGTATTCAACGCTGAAACAGACGGTGTAACTTCGTGCTGAACAAATTCAAAACTAGGCAGATGGATCCGAGTCAACATCCAGGAAACTAAACCAACACATTTGCCTCCAGGAAATTTAAGTTCAAAGCAGTTGTCAAGATGTTGTATAACTTGTATCATTAGAGCCACTTTTGCTTAGGAAATTGGTATCCTAGAAGAAAGTAACTAACTATGAAAATCCAATATTCACTAGAAGAATATGACGCAAGTTATAGGGGATTGCTAGATATAAAATAAAAAACTAGATGGAGCAAAAGAAACTTCACTTTTTACCAGAAACAAAAAATATCCTAGTTATGTAGAAAATCGATATCATCACACACTAAATCACGGTAGAAGAAACTCATTGTGTAGCCCATCTTCCAAGATACAAGAAACCACTAGACAGATGTTGCCTAAATCGCACACCAAATTGCATACAAGAACAAATCAACTCACTCAATAACAATCTTCCCAAAATCGCACACGGTTACACCAATGGCTTACAAGTTACAACAACACCATCGTTATACTATGTCAGCCACCAAACAAATTGATCCGCCAAAAGACAATCTTTAGTATTCACCTCACTTATGAATTTATCCCCCTTTAATACCTATCTATCATTCACGAGACTTGAACCTAAACGATGTAATGCACAACACAATTCACAAGTAAGACTCACTAAACTTACCATTTACGAATTCACAATCAATGGTATTTAAGTGGAGACTTCACAATTTCAGTTGCCAATTGGTTGTTAACACAAATCTTTCTAGTTTGTTGACCACAAAATTCACCAAATTTTGCGAATGTAAACGAAACCCATCAAATTACAGTACAAATTCTGAAAACACAAAAAGTTCAAATTTTGAAATGTACCCGTGAGTGATTGGAAGCAATTAAGATCGAAAGTGTCAGCTTGGAGGAGTTCGATTCCGAAACAGCCCGATACCGGCGACAGTTGTTGAGTATGTGCATCGAGTGCCACACGCTCGCAACCCTCAAGGTATCGTTAGTGTCCATACGTCCCGCCGAGCCATAGTCCTAATTTTTGTTTCAAAACCAGAAAGACCCATCAAAATTCGTTAACTTCATGTTTGGTTGCCGAGAAAACAGAGGAAAATAAATGAGAAAATTGAAGTCTCTTATGATTTTGAAATTTTCTGGGTTTTGTTACCTTGTAGTAGATCAAGCCGCCTGATTTGTTGGATGACGTAGAGACTGTAAATTGCTGCCATTTCCAAAGGGCTTTTCGGAACCCAAAACAAGTATCTGAGCAACAAAAGCTAGAACCCAAGAAAGAACACCTTCAGTCCAGATTCAGGAGAACAGGAGAGACTTGTGTGCGGGCATCACCAGCCAATAGCGCGTGAAGCCATGTGAGCAGTTGAAAACTCATGCAACAACATTGGAAAATGGTATACAAAACCGTTGTTTAATCTTTGTCCGTTCTTCCGTTAAATTTATTCAATTTAATGATTAAAAAGAAAAATAAGTCGTTGGCAAAAGGTTTTTAAAAAGAGTGTAAAATTGTCTTTCTAAAATGCTTTCAACATTAATAAAATTGTTGAAATATTTCTCATTCGTTTCTAATTTTTATAAAGGTCAGCTCTACGAGCATTTAAATACGACTGTTCGCATTATAAAAATATTGTGGAATGCGTTCCGAGCAAAGAAGGCCCCGTAACTTGTAGCGTTGTGTGTTAATCGTCTAGTGCCATGGTCGCATGTACTGGTTGGTCTTACAAATTCCAGCCCATCCTTGTTTTTCACTTTCTGGGCCTACTAAGATATAATGCTAAATTTAAGTAAATTCCACTTCATAAATTCTATCAGTTCAATATCCATTCCTCAAGCCAAAAAAAAAAATTTTCTCAAACTTCAGGTGCTCTCTCTGTCGAGAGACTTGAGAGAGAGTATCTTGTGATGCAACGATAGTTTGCCCGACTGCAAACTTGCAAAGAGATTGAGAGTGTCTTGCAATGCACCTAAGAGTGGCTTACAATGCATTCGAGTTTTGAAACCTCCGTGCCCGGCCACGATAGGGTTCTGGGTGTACATAAGTTCTTATGATCATCTAGTCATCTAGGTACATTAGCCCAAAAAAGGGTCCGACCCGAATCAGTGTCCCGGATCAGGAGCCTCCAAGTTAGTTGGCGCCGAACCTTTATACTTGTGTGAGTAGCAGCGACGTGTCTGCTTTTCATTGGATGACATGGAAAACTACCAACTACCGAGTTCGTAGCTTCGTTCCGAGTTTGTGACTGGGAACTGTCCACGGCTCATCCACTGAGTCGACTTCAAAACTCGTCCATCGCCGAAAGCTTTAAAGACACCGTCACGTTCATGTCGACACGGACAAACACTCTCTCTCCTAATCTCATCTCATCCTCTCTCTCTCTCTCTCTCTCTCTCTCTCTCTAAAAATCATCGACAATGGATGTGAAGCTAAACTCCGAGCCATCAATCGAGATCAACGGCCTAAAATTCACCTACCCAGGAATCAACGGCCATCCTCCGCCGGGCTCCAAGCCGCTGATCGAGGACTTCAACCTCACCCTCAACGCCGGCGACAGATGCCTCCTCGTCGGATCCAACGGCGCGGGAAAAACCACGATCTTGAAGATCCTGGGAGGAAAACACATGGTCGAGCCCCACATGGTTCGCGTACTGGGAAGGTCGGCGTTTCACGACACCGCCTTGACCGGCTCCGGCGACCTCTCGTATCTCGGCGGAGAGTGGAGGCGAGATGTCGCTTTTGCAGGGTTTGATGTCCCGATTCAAATGGACGTTTCGGCCGATAAATTGATCAATGGGGTTGCGGGGATCGACCCACAAAGGAGAGCAGAGCTGATAAAGGTTTTGGATATCGATCTTTCATGGCGGTTGCATAAGGTGTCCGATGGTCAGAGAAGACGAGTGCAGATCTGTATGGGGCTTCTGAAGCCATACAAGGTACTTAATTTCCATGACAGTTTTGGTGATGTATTTTTTTATGCACACCAAATGTTTGATGTTTTGTCTCTGAAACCAAATAGGTTCTTCTGCTTGATGAGATAACGGTGGACCTTGATGTGCTAGCAAGAGCTGATCTTCTCAAGTTCTTGAGGAAGGAATGCGAAGAGCGAGGCGCCACGATCATATACGCTACGCATATATTTGACGGGTTGGAAGATTGGCCCTCGCACATTGCTTATGTTGCGAATGGGAAGCTGCAGCTTGCAATGCCAATGGAGAAAGTTAGGGAGATTTCCAAGTTGTCGCTAATGGTAAGTAAACTGGGTACTTTTAAGAAAGCGCCATTTGCATTTGATTGCCAATTGTTTGATTCAATTTACTGAGATTGGATTTGGGTTTGATTTGCAGAGGACAGTCGAGAGTTGGCTGAGGAAGGAGCGCGAAGAGGAGAGGAAGAGAAGAAAAGAGAGAAAGGCAAAGGGTCTTCCTGAGTTTGAGCAACCAAATGAGGGAGGCAGTGATGTTCGTTCAGTGAACAATGGTTGGGCAGCAGGACGCCTGAATTCCACCATTGCCGGAGAAGAGAACTTTATCTTCAGCTCAAACAGAGTTCTCAGGCAATAGTAAATACTTTGTGACCCAAAACCATTGTGATGGTATCCTCACTCTCAGTCGTCTCGGTGTTCTTCGTTCTTCTGGGCTCGAATGACAACAAATTTAGAAGCAGACAATGGATCATGACGTTTTGGGATTGTAATTTGTTTGAGGTGTGTGAATATGTGAGGAAATGCCGAGTTTGGCTTCTCCTCCATATATATATTGGATTATTTGCTTGTGATGGAGGTCAATTCACGGAGCTCTGGGACTTGAATCCTTCATCTTTCTAATTGTTTGTAGCTTGTATTCAATTCTAACATGTATACGATCATATATCTGAAAAAAAAAATTAATAAAGTTATTACTTTACACTCACTGTTTTTATTTTTCTGTTGAAAATCAGAGTTGCATTAACAATTTAGGATCCAATTGGCCTAAATCCCTTCAAATTCGACGTTTGGAATTTGGAGATTTCGCGCAGCTTTGGTATTCGGTTTTGGAGCTTTGACAACTTGTTTTAGGATTTGATGTTGGAGGTTTATGACGGGGCAACCAAGGCAGGGCATGAGCCCTGGAAAGCAAAGCTATCAGTAGTAATACAGTACCAACATGAAATCGAAAACATTAATCATTATTCATTGATAAGACGATAGCATTATACAACCGATTAACAAGAAACTTAGAATATAATGAGCTAAATTAATCAAACTAATCATGGATTAGTAGCTGCATTAAGCAGCTAATGCAGGTGCTTCTTTAATCTGATGTTGGATAATAAGCTGCCATAGCGATGCCACAGAGTCCTTCCTTGGCTGGCACGTCTCTCTGCAATTTCATGTATCCATTATCCCCCCAATCTTCTCCCCAAGAATTCTTGATCATCCAATACTTTTTCCCATCTTCCTCGCCATATCCAACGATAGTCACAGCATGGGTTAAGTTTGTGCCACACGGACCACTGAACACACCTTCCGCATAATTCTGGAAAAATTCTGCATTATCATCAATGGCAACAGAAACTGGCTGGTTTGCAACAGCCTGCAGCAGAGCCGTCTCGTTGTTTTCAGTCACAAGCTCGAATCCTTTTACGGTTATGGCAGCATCAGTGCTGTTGTAATCATCAGCCTTGCAACTTCCTCCATCTGTACCCTTGTAACCGTAATCAGCATACGTTGTCAGGCTCCTGTTTCGCTCGATCATGTATTGGAAGGCATAACCGACTTCGCCATAATGGCAACCATCGTTCACAAGACCAACGTCGCAATCAACAAGCTCTTGCTCTGATAGCGAAACAATGTTTCCTGTTTTGAGAAAGGTAAGCCCTTCTACGGCTGCCACTGCCGCGAATGCCCAGCCACACCCTACAAGTAACATCATTGAGTGAGAGAAAGAAGTGATGTACATGTAAACAAAAATGTAGATGATAGTCTAATAGCGAAAATTCTTTATATTATCGGACTATAAACTTAGATTGAGTATCGGTTGAATGCGCTATCCAGATTCAGATTTTGGAAACAAGCATCTTATGTTTTTAGACAATCCAACAAGAAAACATATTACATGGTATATATAAAATGATCATAGAGACATTTGCTTAAAATCTTTGCATATATACTTACCGCATTGTCTTTGGTCTTTGACAGTGGTCACAGCGCCAATTGAAAAATAATCCTTAGATTTTGGCACATCAGTGACATTTTCATATCGAAAATTATTATTCGGAGCTGCTTTCACAGAGTTGGACATGATCACTGGGCGTTGTCTCCTCTTGTAGCCCTTGCGCATTGCCTGAAATTCCTGGTTGGTTAGGTCCGCAAACTTATTGATGCCCAGCGCGTATTTGTTTTCTCCCTTGTTTTTGTTAAAACCTTCGATGAACTCCACATTGGACTTGAATATGTTGTAACGCCTCTTCTTCTCTTGCGCATCCCTGTAAACACGTCCATGTCGAGCCATCCACTCCTCGTGCCTCTCGAACATGATTTTGTCGTCGCCGGAAAGTTGACGGCTACAAAACGCCTGAGAGGAGCAGAAGGCCAAAACGAGCACCAGCAATAAGGCGAGGGATTGGCCATGGTTTGTGATGAGTAGTAGAGCCATGATCGATGGTAAGCACTTAGTTAGAGTTTAGATCGGTTATCTTGGTATACAACACATTCAGCATGGCGTGGGATTTTATACACAAAATTTTACATGCAAAACAAAACGGCCATGAATTTTCTACGCGTGCAATAAACTCCCCCAAAATAAATCTTTATTTTAGCGTGTAAAATGGATTTACTTTCAAAAACAAAAAATAAAAACTTGTTCATCACAAGATTATCCTCTTTCGTGTGCATTTCAACTTATCCATTATACCAAGAACTTGCTTAAATTTGGCGTATTTTTCAAATTTTAGATTTATAGTACTAGAGGAGGCCTACTTATCAAGTTTATATCTAGCTTTTTACAGTCGAATATGGTCGAATATATGAGATTTAATACTAATTCACACAACTAAGAAATGCCAACTTGATCTCTCCATTATTTCAATCAGTAAGCCTAAGTGCCTAGCAAATAATGCAAATTATGGAATGGGACCTTGCTCTAATATTAGAATGGGGTAAAGATTATTAATCTAGGTAATTGTTTTTGGACTAAGCGGTAAATATACGACACTGAAGAAGAAAGTTTTCAACACCAATTTCTTCACGCTTCTTTTTTTCTCTAATGTTGACTTAATTAACATTTTTAATGATGATGATGATGGATTGAGAAGGATTTAGCTGAGGGTCAAAGCGGTAGGTTTTGTTTTATAATGATGGGTAAAACTGTAAAAATAATTGAGTGGGTGAATTAGTGTTGATGTGGATGCATGTTTTCTTGAACGTGTTCTTTTTCTTGGGACTGGCTACAGTGCTCGCAAGAATTGGATGCTCACACCGATCTCACCCTCCTTCCCCCTCTCTCCTCCCTCCTCCCTCTTTTTAACGGTGAGATCAGTGTGAGCATCCAATGCTTGCGAGCACCGTAGCCTAGTCCCTTTTTCTTTGTGTTAATCTGGAGTGGAGTGAAACCAGTCTGAGATTCATGAACTTTTAACTTTAAGTATTTGTTCAAGCATTTACCTTCTTTTTTGATAATTTGAAAATTTTCTTCTCCAGTGTGGGATGTGACCTTGCTATACAGTGGTGGTTTAGGTTTAATAAAGCAGCAGCTAAAAATAAAATGATCAATTTATTGTCGTTGTCGTTTTATAGGTTAATTACACTTGCGGACAAACTATCTGCGACATATTGATAACTATATCAATTAAGTTTGCAATATAACAGTATGAACAATATAGACTCTATGGTCACATATTGTAAAAATGTGGTTAAACGCATTGTAAAAAAAAACTTCTGTGTATTAATATGCATGTCACGTAACATGCTCATTTTTATTGTTTGTCCATAAATCTTTAATGTTCGTGTGTGGTGTCGTATTGAATTTGCCACTTCTATAGAGCCTTATCTTATTATGAAGTTAAAGAGAGCTTTATTGCCTAAAACAAACTTTTGTGTATTAAAATGCATGTCACCTAAATCCAATTTATTTACACTTCAACTCTTTACTTTGTACGTATCCACTTAGTACTACGATCTAATAATATTCTTTTTTACTTGTAAGTGAGAGATCTTAGGTTCGATTCTCGCCAAAGGTGAATTAGAAAAATACTCTTCACTTTGTATGTTTTTACCCATTTATTAGGTCAAAGTGGTAGGTATTGATTGGTGGTAATTAAAAGACTGGTCTATATATATGGTATGGATTGGTGTGGGTAAAACTGTAAAATAATTAAGTGGTGATGCGGATGTCTTGAACTCACTTAGTTTTCTTTGTGTTAATTGTGAAACCAGTGGGTATATGAGATGTACATTGTAATCTGTAATGAGACATGAACTGCAAACCCAAGTATTTGTTCACGTATTTATCTCAGAAAAAAAATGTTACGACCCATATCCGGGTTGTAACATTTTTTTTTTTTTTGGAATTGCGTTTTGGTCTCATAGAAATTGAGGTGAACTTGGTTATAATCATATATTTGGCCAAGGATTATTGTGTATCATGTTTGGGTGCAATTACAAATTCATATATCATGTTTGAAACATTACAATGTTATACATAAACTTACTAACCGTTAAGTATTCTGTTAACTTTTCCGTTAAGTGATGATGTGGCCAGTGTAGGACCCACAACTTTTATGATGTGGTTGTCTAATTGGTGCCACGTGGATAAAAACAGAAGGACAAAATTGAGGACAAAAACTTAAAAGTTGTGAAGAACAAACCAGAGAGAGAGAAGAGGAGAGAAGATGTATCTTTTGGAATAGAGAATGTGTGGTGTGGGTGGAGTTAATAAGAGAAAGAGACTTGGTAAAAAAAAAAGTAGAGAAAGAGAGAGTTTGTGATGCTTCGGTGTGTGGGCCTAGGTCATTGCATTAACATTTTCTTTTTTCTCCTTCCCCCAAAAATCATTTCATTGTTTGTAAAATTAAAATATTCATTGTTTATTTGACAAAATCCTTCATAACCCAAAGATAACTGTATATATAACTTTTGATTTGTATCTATAACTTTTATGTAACATTATGTCAAACTTTTTTGTAATTTAATCCGCGAGGGATATTTTGGATACGTGCGCGTTATTTTGTATACTGGACCGTATAATTTTTACTATTTTGGTGGGTGCGCAGTGCCCCCAAACTAAAATAACTCTCTCTCTCTCATTTCTTCCTCTCTCTCCCCGTCACTTTCTCTCTTCCCTTTCTCACTCTCTCCCCCTCATCGACTGTGCACAGTGCACATCGTCAGAAAACTGACGAACCGAGGCTATCCAAAGTCACCACCTTTTTCGTCTCAACACCCTGAACTCAATGGTGCTAATCGTTTGTCCAAACTCCCAGCCGTTCGACAGAAATCACACACGGAAGAACCGAACCTTCCCGGAGATATTCTCACCAATCCAGACGGAGGTGAGGTTTCTAACTACTACCATTGGATTCCTCTCGTTGAGTCGATTAATTTTCATATGTCATTTGCTTGATTTGGTGGAGTTTTGACATAGATCGAAAAGCTACAATAGCCGCAGTCTTTCGGGGGAAATACAAGCCATTTTCTGAGTTTTTTGGGCCAAACCAAAGGTATACCGTCATTTTACTCATCCCTAGCTTCATTTTGACATAAAAAAACGTGAAATTTGGCTGAGAAATGAAGAAGATATGAAGGTTTGAAAATTTTCTAAAAACCGGCCACTTTTTCGGCTATTGCATACGACGGCGACCGGCGGTTGACGGTAGCGAAGCTCCGGCAAAACCCGAGGTAAAAGGAGGGGGAATATTCCTTGAAATATTTCGTTAGATTTAATGAAGATACCGGCATCTTCCGTTAAATCTAACGGTTTCAACTAACGGCGTTAGTTGACCATCAATTTGACCCAGCGTGTGAGCCGAGAGTGGGCCACCCCTGTTAAAACCCGTCCCAAAATTTATGTGAAATTACCAAAATACCCCTAGTGTCAATGTTGACTTTTGTTGACTTTTCGGGACGACTTGTAAAAATTTATTTCTTTACATATTCTTGATGTACTCGTCGACACGAATGCGTGGGCACAAGCGGAACTCAATTCGGAGTTAAAACGAACATTTTACGAAGTTTTAAAGTGTAGAGGCATTTTAGTAATTTTTCACTCCGTGTGTGGGAATTAGGGTTTTTGGCTGACTGCACAGCAGCCAACCCTCCCCATTATTTTCTACACGTTCTTTCCCTCTTCCTCTCTTTCTCCCCCATTTTCTCTCTCGGCCAAAAACGAACCGAAAAGCCCTAACCTTGGACGAATCACAAAACCGTCAAACCGTCGCCCAAAATCCATACCATCACGATCGTCTCATCATTCTGGACGGGGCTGTGATTTTAGAATCTCAAAACTCGAACCCGAACGATCAAACCGACGTCGTAACGGTTTTGGAAAAACTACCCATCGATTTCCTGTGCAAACCAGACCAAGGTAAGCCTCAAAACCATTACCATTGGTTTTATTGGATTGAGTAGGTTCAAATCGATATAAAGAACGTTCAATTTGGTGCAGTTTTGAAGGAGAACAGAATTAGGGTTTCCCAAAGTTTTCCGGCCAATTTCAGGCCATCTCCGGCCATTTTTCCAGCCCCAAATTGGTATGAAAATATTCTACTCGTCAATACCTTCATTTTGATATATGGCACGTTAATTTTGGCCAAAGAACGAAGAAGATATGAATTTTTAAAGTTTTGGACATTTTCGGAAAATTTTCCAGAAATTCCAGCGAACCAAACGGCGGCGGCTCCGGTGACCGGCGCAAGGAAGAAGACAGAGGAATATTCCGTTAACTTTAACGGTGCTGACGTCAGCAGGCGCGTGGCTGACGTCAGCCGCGCGTGGGGGACACGCGCCAGCGCGTGGAGACACGCGCCAGCGCGTGCCGGCGCGTGCCAACGCGTGGCCGGCGCATGAAAGCTCCTCCCGGCGCGTGGCGGCGCGTCCGACCGTTTCCCGGCGCACAGCGGCGCCGGCGGCGGTAGGGTTTTCGGGGCCCGGAAATCAATTTTCAAGCCCGTTTTCGCTAAAATAATAATATTTTTGGGGGATTTTTCTTTATGGCCTATTTTTAATTTATTTTAGGGAAGTTCTAATTTGTTCCCTAATATTAAATAGGTAATTCTTCGACTCCGCACACCGAGGAGGGCAACACCGAGGGAGATTTCATTCCCGATTACCAGTGAGTGGACTTTTGCTTTATTAAATGGCTTTTATGATTGAAAATAAATATGAACTTGGTTTCTTTGTGGTTTTAAATGGTTTTTGAAGTATGATTATTTATATATATTCATTTATAAATATATATACATGTTGATAATTGTTTATGCAACCATATTTAATTTATTTATGGTTACAAATTGGGAAATGGATTTAAATGGTGATTGTGGTATTATACCAAGGTATGGATATACCTTATGAAATGGTTTACACTATGATCTTACTTTTGCATAAACATGAAATGGTATTTGATATGTGATTTTGAGAAAAGATATTTTTATGCAATATTAAATATTTGGGAATTATGAAAGGAATCTTGTATCCTATATCTAAACACATGAGTATGTATGTATGTTTTCAAACACACTTGGTATACTTTCACTACGTTGTAGTACCGTCTCACGGCCGTAGGACAAGTCTCACATGTTTGGGTCACACGCACTGTACTCCAGGGGTATTGTCCGGTAAATACCTTAGTGCAAGCTTGTCTTGCGTTTATTTTTGTTTATGGGGAAAAGGCCCCACTACGTAAGGACTCGGGTGTGACACGCTGCGGCGCAAGTGCTTACATGTGTGTGGTACTAGGAGTACAAATTAATGGATAACGTAAAGTGCTTGTACGGTGATTGAGAGGCTGTTCCTCAACCCGTACATGGGTGATCGCGCATATACCCTGTGTTGGTTTTCCCTTATATATTTATTGGAATTATGAATTGTGATTTACGAATATTATACTTTTAAGTGTTTCAGTTATACTCATGAAGTACCTTTTGAACTATATTATGATAGTATGTTTCTACGATTATACTGGATTTCAAACAGGGGGTTAGTATATTGAAAAGAGAAAGGTTTTGCGAAAACTTTATTTTTGTCCACTCACACTTTTGTTTTTGCGCCCCCTTCAGGACATAGTGATAGTGCATCCGGCGAAGTCGTGGCTTTTGCGTGGCAGCTCTGATCATCCATCCCGACCATGTAGGGATTTATCTTTCCTTTCAGTTTCTATAATAATATCCATCCCTGTTATGGATAGAGATTCTAGGAACTTATTTTATTGTTGGTTTCCGCTGTTTCAAAATTAGTACGCTCTGAACCATATGCATATTGACATTGAATTTTCGTAACTTTATTACAATTAAATTTTGTTTCCACTAAGTGTTGTCATGCATTTAATGGCTTCGTCACTTACGAGTGTCGGCCAGCACGCCCGCATTCGGTATCCACGTGGGTATCGAGGGTGGGGTGTGTCAACCCGTGTGGGGGCGCGTGGGACCGTCTTTCCGACTTCCGTCGACACGAGATAACTCGTAACGACACGTACTACCTAGAGGCAGTATGTGTGGTATTTTTTGAAGTGTTTCGGACCTCAGTATTGAGTAAACAAGGGATAAGTGTCGTTTATTAGTTTAATTAGTAACATTTATGAGTTTAATCATTATTATTGTCACATTCTGGACCGACTCCTCCGTAGCACGATATTATCTGCTTTGTGCCACGCCCTCACAGTTTTGTTTCTGGGAACTCACGAGCAACTTCCCAGTGGGTTGCCCATCTTGGGATTGCTCTAGCCCAAACTCGCTTAACTTCGAAGTTCTGATGAAATCCGAAGCCAGCGAGTTCCCAAAAGGCCTCGTGCTAAATGGAGGTGGGCATGTACATATCAGGCACATCACCCCTCTCTGTTGGTCGATGTGGGATGTCACAATTATAGTGATATCTCATATATGTGAGACTTATCCAGAGGACTACCGGGACTACCTAGGACAGGGGGCTACCACTCGACTACTTACAAGTGAGTGAGTGGGTCTTTGTTTTGATAAATATATTATTACGTATGGTTTTCACTGCTTTCTTTAAATTGTAAGCATGACTTATATAATATGTGATTGTTGGAGGTAAAGCATCCGCATTATATTTTCCATACATTTCTTTTATTGTTGCTCATTAATATATAGATGTAGAACACCCAGGTATCAGTACTCAGTCCCAGGGCCAGGACTAGTCTTGACATTTGGAGGTTCACATTCAATATCGCTACGCAGCTTTGGATTCATTGTAGGTACTAGCCTGTTCTAAGTTGCATTAGGCAACTAGGACTTGTGTGTGAGGCGCTTTGCACACAACGATTAGCGTTATGACTTGGGTCATTATAGTACTCAGCGCATTTTTTTGTACCTAGCCTGTTCTCGTAGCTTATCTACTTGGGCATGTGTGTATACATATGGGTTTGCAATTTAGTCTTGTTTTCTAAGCATTGGTTTTCAAGGAGTAGCTGTACTATTATTATAGTATTTTGAGGATCATACCGAGGAGTATGACGTATTTTCAAAAATTATACATGTTTTCCAGCGAGGGGATGGTATGCTCTTGAAAACAAAGGTTTTATCAAATTTTACTTTTTGACCCATTCACTTTTTATGTTTTGTGCCCCTCTAAGACTTAGTGGCGGGCTGGAGTACCAATGAGACGAGGGCTTCCTTCGGCTAGTGGTAGTCCTAACAGCTTCTGCGGAATAAGTAGGATTCGTTCCTACCCTTAGTTGACACATATCGATCCTGATACGCCTGGTGTCGGGAAGTGCTAGCTGACACGTGTTAAGTGACGAAAGCCAATTATGCATGTGATTGAGAAAAGTGAGTAAATTTAGAGTTGGAAGCAGAAGTAAAAGTGCGATGATGGGTAAAACCCATTATTACAGGTGCATAACAGTAAGAGCATAGTAAATAGTGCAGAGAAAATAAAACATTCACATTCTCGTGAGGATGGATAAACAAAAATTAACTAAAGGTAGGAACGAATCTTACATAGTCTAGAGAGGCTGTCAGAACCACCAACCACAGCCGAAGAAAGCCCTCGTCTCACTGGTAATCAAGCCTGCCACTAAGTCCTGGAGAGGAGCAAACATAAAAGGATGAGTGGGTCAAAAAGTAAAATTTGATAAAACCTTTGCTTTCAAAAGCATAATATACCCTTGCTGGAAAACATGTATAGTTTTTGAAAATACGTCATATTTCCCAGTATGATCCTCAAAATACTATAAAAATAGTAATACTGGTACTCTCCGAAAATCAAACTGAATGCTCAAAGCACGGGTACTCCCCGAAAATTAGACTGAATGCTCATCCATATGTAAACACACAAGCCCAAGTAGATAAGCTACTAAGACAGGCTAGGTATATAAGAATACGTTGAGTACTAGAATAACGCAAGTCTAACGCTAATCGTTGTGCGTAAAGCGCGTCACACACAAGTTAGAGTTGCCTAGTGCAACCTAGAACATGCTAGTACCTACAATGGATCCAAAGTTGTGTAGTGGTACTGAGTACTCATACTTGGGTGTTCTACATCTACAGATGAGCAACAGTATAATAAAAATGTATGCCAAATATAATACGGATGTTCTACCTCCAACAATCACATATTATATAAGTCATGCTAACAATTTAAAAAAAACAATGAAAACCATACGTAATAATATATTTATCAAAACAAAGCCCATTCACTCACCTATAAGTAGCCGGGTCGTAGTCCCCTTGTCCTGGGTAGCCCCAGTAGTCCTCTAGATAAGTCTCACCTATATGAGATATCACTATAATAATGATTAAACTCATAAAGGTTACTAATGAAACTAATTAACGACACTTATCCCTTGTTTGCTTAATACAGAGGTCCAAAACACTCTAAAAAATATCATACGTACTGCCCATAGGTAATACGCGTCATCATGAGTCGCCTCATGTCAACGGAAGTTGAAAATAGTGCCCCACGCGCCCCCATACACGGCCCACTCGCGGCTCACGCGTTGGGTCATACCGACGGTCAACTAACGACGTCAGTTGATGTCGTTAGATTTAACGAAAGATTCTGGTATCTCTGTTAAATCTAACGAAATATTCCTAACGGCGTTAAAGGAATATACCTAAGAATAATCCGGTTTGCTGACGTCACTACCCAGTTTGGATCGGGTTCAGGCCGGTCTGAACCGGTCCCCGCTGCAACTCGCGTAGGTCACCGCCGTCTGCACTCGCTGGAAAAGTGGCCGGTTTCTGGAAAATTTTCAAACGTCCATAACTTCTTCATTTCTCAACCAAACTTCACGTTCTTTATGTTAAAACGAAGCTAAAGATGAGTAGAATGACGGTATACCTTTGGTTTGACCAAGAAAGCTCGAAAAATGTCCTGTATTTCCCCTGAAAGACAGCAACTACTGTAGCTTGTTTATCAACGTCAAAAATCGACCAAATCAAGCAAATGAAATATGAAAATTCATCTACTCAGTGAGAGGAATCCAATGGTAGTAATTATAAACCTCACCTCAGTTTGGAATGGTGAGAAAATTTCTAGGAAGGTTCAGTTCTTCCTTGTGCATTTTCCGTTAAACGGCTTGGAGTTTGGACAAACGGTTAGCACCGTTGAGTCCACGATGTCGAGACGAAGAAGGTGGTAACTTTGGATCGCCTCAGTTCGACAAGTTTTCGACGATGTGCACTGTGCACATACGGTTTGAGTGAGAGAGAAAGAGAGAGAGAGAGAGAGAGAAAAAGTGACGAGAAGAGGGAGGAAGAAATGAGAGAGATAGATATTTTGGCCTTTTGGGGGTATTGTGCACCCACCAAAAACAGTAAAAATTACACGGTCCCATGTACAAAATAACACGCACGTGTCCAAAATATCCTCTCGAAAATTATTTTATAACAAACTGTTTACGGGTTGTTACATTAGTTATTAGTCTTCTGTTTTGTATATCCATCCTCACAAGGATGTGAATGTTTTATATTCTTTGCACTATTTACTATGCTCTGACTGTTATGCACATGTAATAATGGGTTTTACCCATCATCGAACACTTTACTTCTGCTTCCAAGTCTAAATTTATTCATTTTTCTCAATCATTTGCATAATTGGCTTTCGTCACTTAATACGTGTCGGCTAGCACTTCCCGACACCTGGCGTGTTAGGATCAGGATGTGTTAGATTGGTATCAGAGCCAATGAGGCAACGCCTAGCTGCAGCAGACCGAACAGAAGTAACCAGGGAGCCAAAGCAGGTCGTACAGAACTGCAGATGCAGGGCCGAGTCACTAATATCACTGCCCAGAATGCTCAAACTAATCCTGATATTGTCATGGGTATGTTGAATATTTTTGGTCACTTTGCTAGAGTTCTAATTGAACTGGGTGCTTCTCATTCGATCATATCCCTTCAGTTTGCTCAAACCACTCAACCATACTCTACTCCTCTTGAGTATGATTTGGGTATCGTTATGCCTAGAGCAAAAGTCTGTTATGTTCAGTGTGAGTATCAAGGATGTCCCCTCCTTATTAACGGTGAAGATATGTCAGCTAATTTGATTCCTCTGGATATCAAAGACTTTGATGTTATCTTAGGAATGGATTGGTTACATTAGAATCACGCCATGGTGGATTATTAGTGCAGGGTTGTCATTGTCCAGAGACCTGGCAGGCATGTTGTGACTTTCACCGACGAACGTAGCGGTCTACGACGTGGACTCATCTCCTCCATGAGGGCGAAACGAATGTTGAGGAAAGGTTGTCAGGGTTACATTGCTCATGTTGTGGTGAACGACGAGAATCCGGCATGAGTCGAGGACGTGCATGTCGTTAACTAGTTTCCTGATGTATTTCCTGATGATCTAGTTGGACTACCTTCCGATCGTGAAGTGGAGTTCACCATCGATCTTCTTCTAGGTACCAATCCCATTTCTCTTACTACCTACCGCATGGCTCCTGTGGAGTTAAGAAAATTAAAGACACAGTTGTAAGAGTTAGTGGACAAAGGTTTCATCCAACCCAACTCCTTGAAGAGCTCCGATCTTGTTTGTGAAGAAGAAGGACGAAAGTTTGAGACTTTGTATCGACTACAGGCAACTCAACTGAGTGACGATTAAAAATCGTTATCCTCTGCCTCGTATCGATGACTTATTTGACCAACTTTGTGGTGCCCAAATTTTCTCGAAAATTAATCTAAGGTCCGGTTACTACCAACTGAAGATTAGAGGTGATGATGTTCCTAAGAAAGCGTTTCGGACTCGATATGGTCATTATGAGTTCCTTGTGCTACTATTCGGATTAACGAATACTCCTGCTGCGTTCATAGAATTGATGAATCGAGTATATGTATATAGAATTTGATTTGATAGTTTATAAAAAGAACAGGTATTACATCTCATCTACATTGTGTTTATTTGACTCGAACATTTTTTTATGGATATTTGACTGGAAACGGTATTTGACTGGAAATTAACATTGAAATCAAAGAATCAAGCAAAATAAAGGTCATGTCGCCAAACGGAAAAAACATTGGAGCGTTATGTGAGACCAACGAAAAGAAATCATCAAAACCTACGAAATGTCCAAATTTCATGTAACAATTTCAGGTTCTAAATTTCATGACGGTCTTGGATTTGAGGTATTTGAATGATAATGTAAATACCAACATGCATGTAATGCAAAGCAATTAGTATTCATTAATTTATAAACAACAGCACTTTACAACCGATGAACAAGAAACATAAAGAAAAAAAAATCTGCTAATTAAATTATACCATCCTAATTAATAATCACGAATTAGCAGCAGCTAATATTGCAGGTGGTTTAAGAAGTTACTGAAAATATGACTTTGACTGCGGTAAAGTTTTCAGGCGGTTGGATAAGTAGCTTCCATAGCAATGCCACATAGCCCTTCCTTGGAGGGCACGTCTCTTTGTAATCTCATGTATCCACTCTCCCCCCAATCTTTGCCCCAAGAATTCTTGAGCAGCCAATACTTGGTCCCATCATCACTAGTACCGTACCCAACTACAGTCACTTCATGGGTTAAGTTTGTACCACATGGTCCAGTGTACACACCACCCGAATAATACTTGAATTCCTCTGCATCAATATCAATGGCAACAGAAACCGGCTGGTTCGCAACAGCCTTCAACAATGCATTTTCATTGTTTGCAGGCACATCCTCGTAGCCGGTTATGGTTATGGCACCAGATGCAGGAGCAACACTAGTAGTTTTGCAAATTCCTCCATCTTTAGCCTGGTAAGGGTAATCATCTTCAGTTGCAAGGCTCCTTTTGCGTTTGATCATGTAGTCAAACGCAACATCTGAATTACCGCCATTGCAGCCGTGATCGTAACTATTCGTGTCACAATCAACTAGCTCTTGCTCTGACAGCGAAACTATGTTTCCTGTTTTGAGTTTGTTAAGCCCCTCTACTGTTGCCACTGATGCGAACGCCCAACAACTCCCTGTAATATCATTGAATTAGATAAATCGTTCTCTTGTCAAGCAATGTAGCATCATATTATGCTTACCCTATTAAAGACCATGAATTAAGACCATTGATTAAATTGAAATCTGGCAACATAAACATCTTACGTTGTCTGAATATAATCAGTATATGAAAGAAAACATTCCACTATATATGCATGTATAACCTCGTGTAGATAACTAGATATTGCTTAATAATGCATGCATACCACAGTCATATCCTTGGTTTTTGACCGAGGTCACAGCGCCAGACAATCGCCAATCCATAGCAGATGGCACATTACTGACATTTCCATATCTGAAAGGAGATGCTATCAAAGAGTTGGACATGATCCCTGAACGTTGCTTTCTCTTGTAGCCATTGCGCATTGGCCGAATTTCCTCGTTGGTTTTGTCCGCAAACTTATTGACGCTGAGTGTGTACTTTTTTCCGTCCTTGTTTTTGTTAAAAGCTTGTACAAATTCCACATTGGTCTTGAATATGTTGTAGCGCATCTCCTTCTCTCGTGCATCATTATAAGCGCGTCCATGTTGAGCCATCCACTCCTCATGCCTGACAACCGTGATTTTGTTCTCGCCATAAAGTTGGCGACTACAAAATGCTTTCGAGGAGCAGAAGGCCAAAATGAGCAAGAGATATGAAGCCAAGCGGAGGGATTGGCCTTGGTTTGAGATGAGCAGAGCCATGATGGTAAGCACGTAGTTGGAGTCTAGAGATATCTTAATGTGCTAAAGAATTTTCCCTAGGATTGGTATTTGCATGGGATTTTATAGACCAAAACTTTTACATGTCAAAAACGGACATGGGATTTTCTACGCGTGCAATGACACTATATACTCCGCAAATGGATCTTTTTTTTTTTTTAGCGTGAAATAACTTCCTAAACCATCAAACGCGTCGGATCATACCTTCACACCAGCAGAGAGCCTTGCTGCCCCACCATTGCCTTGTCGCACCATTGGAATCTTCCAATGGGTTTGTTGGATTTTAAGTTAGTCATGATTCTGCCCTCTCCAGTCAACCGCCCAGTTAAAATTAGCAAACCCTCTTCGGTATCTAGAGGGTAGAATATGAAGAAATAAAAATCAACAAACCACTAATTGGATTGTCATTGCGGTGTGATGGTGCGACGGAGAGGCGGTCCTGTGGCAGGTGGTGGAGCAGCAAGGCATGGTGCTGGGGGTAGCGATATGATGGTAGCGACCGCAAGCTTGGTCGTTTTATAATTTTCTTCTTAAAATATGAAATTACAATTGGAATTTGGTCGATAATTGTAATAAAAATATAGGATTTTTATCACGGTTGGTCCCTGGAATTGGACCTTTCAACCAAAATGGTCCATAAAATAGAAAATTTGCAAATCAATTTGGTCCTTATGTTGTCATACCATTAAATTTTATGTTATGTGTTGATGTGGCACGCGAATGGATCCTACCTATCCAATCATATGATGCCACGTGAATTAACTAGTGTAGCCTTTACCCTCCCTAGATTAGTGTCACGTCCTTGAATAAACTAAGTCATTATATCATGTGTTAAAGTTTCAAAGAGACGGCCCGCGGTTCATTTCTAATATCATCGATATTGTCCCTACTTAATCACTTGTGCAATCAATAGGTGTGGGATTTTTATGCTAAAGGCATCAATGCAATTAGAAATGGAACCATTTCATTTAAGTTGTGATCTGTTTTGTAAGACGGCGGATGTAAGACTTTTTGCTTTATTCAGCAATTAATATGCCTTTAGTGCTGAATTGCCTAGTGGACAGGGCATTCTTCTTCATCTCATTGCATTTCGGGCTCAAACCTTCTTCCCTCAACTTAGTATAATTTAGAGTAGAATTATCTTTTATAATTAAAATAAAAATTTTGCCTTTAATATTAATCAATTTAACGTTCACTGATCACATTAATTGATTGTTATCCTAATTAATTGTAAATCCCTTTTCTCTTCTCCTCTTCGTGGGATTCCAGCAAAACAGAAAATCTCCAAGCTTTATGGAATTCAATTGATACAAAATGAGAAAATGAATAGGATTTTTCCAGCATTAACTACTCGGGAATATGAATATCGTGACATTCAGGAATATGGAATCATCAGAAAAAGTGAAAACTCACGTCGGCAAGAAAAATTGAGCAAATACAGTTCATTCTATGCCATTCAAACCAAGTACGCACACAAACGAAATTGAACAAGTAAAATTCAAGTACGAAAGTTTGATACATGCTATTTTTTTCCAGTCACAAGCTTGACAGATCCTATTTATTTTTCTCATCTTTGTACCAAAGTAAAATTGAGGGAGTTAAGACAAAATGAATTTTAGGAGGTAAAAAAACCGAGATAGAATCATAGTATTCAGGCAAACCAAAATCAAACCCTTTTGTTTCTCTATTTGATGAATAACACAAGTTTAACCCTTTATATTTGGCCATTGGGCTAAAGCACCATAACATTGAGATTATTCATCATAACTTCAACTCGCTAAAACCTTTGTACATTAGAAGATAATTTTTTATATGCCTTATACGGGATGCGGGAGGCACTTTACGAACAATGCAATCTTCCACAATCTTCCTTACTATCTTCAGTCCTCCAACTAGACCGATAGCGGCAACCAAGTCATCCTGTTCAATTAGAAAAAATTAAATTCATTTTATCAGTTTACCATACCAGGAAATGGCCTGGGATGACCAGAAAAAGCAAATTTACAATTACAATTGAACCATCAAAAGAAGAGAGAACACCAACATTGGGGCGGAAATAAATTTCACAGCCTATCAGGGTTGACAGTTCCTGCATCATAATTATATTGACGGAAATTAGAGAAAAGACAATAAACAAGAACTATATATATATGATTTAGAACGCTTAATGCACCTTTTGTGGGAGAGTCATGAGAAGTTTCTTCCGCTTAAGATATTCATCCTGCACATCAAAGAAGAGATTAGAAAAAGCATGAAGGTATTGGGTCTAACTCTTATTTTCACCAAACCTTGCCCAAGTGTAAATCTTTCTAAGGTCAAACAAAAAACCTAATCTCCGCGTTACAATCTTTCTGAAACTAAATGGTCCAGCACAAAAAGTACAGAAGAATGCTTAATTATAAGAGCACAAAAGCTAGGAGTTTAATACTTTAGATTGGTTTTTCAGAAAAATTGACAAACGAGGTTGCAGGTAAAACAAAAATGTAAGTAAATTTAAGCAATACCCACCATCTTGATCCTGAATCTTGAGCAAAGTCCAAAACTATGATACCCTGTGTGGATGATGTCGCATGGCACTTCGTTCAACACTCTTAATGCCTGAAATCAAAATGTTGCAGAAGTTTAGTAGAAGTAGTTTAAAAATTAAGTTCGATTAAAAAAGAAATACTTTGAGGTTTCAAGGAAAAGTTAATGTCCATAAGTTGTTATAATTAAAGATGGAAAAATTGAACCTGGATTTTCATTGGGATGTAAACATTCTAACATGAAAAAAAAAATTAAAAGAAATATATATATGTGTGATTATAATTACTATTGATCCTCAACCAACATTATTGACATGTGTTTGCCTTGTTCGATAATGGATTTACTTTGAAGGAACATAGATAAACACCTTCCAACCTTGCAACTACTTATGGTCATTTGAACTTATGGAGTGATTCAGAAGTTAGCGATAAGAAAAAAATAATGAAAGATCAGAATTTGTACCCGACGCGGAGGAACTCTCACTTGTATAAGTAGAAGAAGATCGCTAGCCTTGAGAGGTGCCTTTCTGAGCGTAGTCCGGGTTGTTGACAATGTGATGAAACAATGATCCTAGAAAAGTTTAAGATGTGAATCACACGTTGTGACTAAGCAACCTTCAACTTGTCTTGCTGCTCAGTCACAACGTCGGTGTTGCTAGTATTCGTCGTGGCAATCCTGGTTGTTGATTGTTTGTTGGGGAGTGATTTTTACATCTTTTTTCTCTGGTTACATGCTCTTAATTATTTATGGCAACCGGATTGAGTGAATCAAAGAGAATCAACGGATATAAATATACAGAGGAGTGAAGGACGAGAAAAATGGTGCTCGAAAATCATCTCCCCTTTTTGTTATATTACTTGTTTCAAACCCTAGACAATAAAGAGAAAGACAGAAAAGTTGAACCACGTGGTCGGTTTCGAATATAACTTATTACAATAAGCGAGAGATGAGATCACATAGAAACTAGGGATTTGAGGGTAAAGGTTACTAAAAGCCCAAAGGTACGTGGTTGGGCTCAAAATGTTCGGGTTTAGGGTTTAGAGAATAAACAAAAGTACAGATATCGGAGGACGAGAAATGGCCTAATTCTTCTTTTGATGGTCGATTCAACCTCTGATAAAAAAGATATACCTTGGTTACATTTTATCTCTTCAACAAGGTTAGTAATGAGCATAATGGCCATATTGTTCCAATGGAAAGAAACCTACGATTAGCTTTTCGAGAAATTTCAAAACAAACAATTTCAACGAAATCTTTCAATTTCGTATTTTAGTGTTCAACTCTATATATTCCTCTATCTATAGAGGAGTCCATGCAATGAAAAGACAAATTGCTAATGGGTCTTCGATGTGAATTTGTACCGTATGTGATTCAATTTTTTTTACCACAGGGGATCATATTGCCACCACACGAATAATTGGTGCAATTGTGCAATTAAGAAAAAACAGTAACTAGTCGATGAAATCTGTACGAGGGGTCAAAACTTCTCAACCCAATATCATAAAGCTTGATGCCTAACAACTGGTGTTAATCTGATACGGGCTTAAAAAAAAAAAAAAAAACTGAAAAATTACTACAGAAATATCGTGAATTGAATTCGACATTAGGTGACAATGAAAAATTACCACATCTTCTATGTAACATCAAGATGCAGTTTATCCTGAAAATAAATATGAATGACAACGAGGTCATTGGGGTTAATGAAAGACGATGACTAACGTGCATATGACCATTCTATCTAGCATAGCAACATTAGTTTTTGCTTTGTTATAGAAGGTCATAAGTTCAAATCTTGCAACCGCTACATTAGTTTTCACTTTGTTATAGAAGGTTATGAGTTCAAATCTCGCGACCATGATATTCAATATCTGTGTAGTCGAGTATTTTCTTAAGTAGCGGTCCTAGTGAACTCATAAGTGTTTTTCTACATTTCCATTTCCATTGCGATGAGAAATGAGGAAAATAGAAGTGGAGAAATGACAGTTAACGAAATAGTTTAGTTTAATAGCTGGCATTTACCATGACTGATACACAAACTTTAACCCGTCAAAAACTGTTGCACAACAGACTAATATTTATTTGACATTTCAAGTTAAAAGGCCGACCGTTACCCGATAACAATGGAGCTGTAAAGATTCAATATCCATTCAAAGGGGGAACTATAAACCAAAAAGATTGTACGGAGACTGTAAAAATCTTGAATTATTTAAATCTACAGGGCCAAACGCCATCAATCACTTTGTAATAACAATCTAAACAAATACATTCTTGGGACAGTAAGAAATCCATAAACAAAAGATAATGGACAGAAGATGATAAGGGCATTCCACTTTTGACACAAAGGTTGCCGAAGTTCTCCGATCGTTCGCTCAAGCCTGCACGCAAAGTAAATAAGCAGGCGAGCAGACATTAGTTTCGAAACCATTGTCATTTTGTACGCAACAAAGCAACAAAGAGAACTCACCTTGTTTGCAATATTGTTGGAGAGCCAGTCGAGACCCTCATAGAGCCCTTCACCAGAGGTGGCACATGTACTTTGGATGTACCTGAAAGGACAGAACAGAATGTGTCAAATATGATCAACATTTCCATCACTGCTGTTTGTGTGAGAGAAAGAAAGTAATTGTATCAAGGGAGTATTCTTCAACGTACCAGTGGCGTTGACGAAGAGAGTGGAGGCCAAGTTTGTCGGTGATCTCAGCCGCATTCATTGCATTTGGAAGATCTTGTTTGTTAGCAAATACAAGCAGCACTGCATCCCTCAACTCATCCTACATGTTCAAGGACTGACATAATCAAGTACATGAAATAAAACGTTTTGAGAAGTCACATAAAGAAGTTCAAGTGAACTTTCATATATTGTCAATAACCTTGATGAAGGCCGATGTATTGCTAATTATTAGATTAAAAAATCAATCAACGGAATAAAAACCCACAACACTTTGTAAAGTTTTAGTACCTCATTCAACATCCTGTGCAGCTCATCCCTAGCCTCAACAACACGGTCGCGATCATTACTGTCAACCACAAAAATGAGCCCTTGGGTATTTTGGAAATAGTGTCTCCACAATGGTCGAATCTGTCCCCACAAACACATAATGCACACGTGAGGCGAAAATATTCCAGAATAGAACAGGAAAGCAGATCTAACATGTGTAAAGTTATCAAAATGTCTGTCAAAGTATGGAAAGCATTTCCTATGAACCATAAGGAAAAACTAAAATAGTTGACACAAGTAAATGTAGCTTATGATTATGTTATGTGCTGATGGAGAACAACAAATCAGCACGAGACCGTCAATAAGCACATGTAAGAAGATCTGATATATTCTTAAAGTATTGTATCAAAAAAAGCATATGCTTTTAGTATAGAAGGTGTCTGCCAGCAAGGATAGCGTCCCTATATATATCATAAAGAACAACTAAAAAGACAAGGTGGCACACGTAAATGTAGCTTATGAATATGTTAGGAGCTGATGGAGAACTAATCAGCACACGACCGTCAATAAGCACATGAAGCCAAACAAAATTCATGCAAAGCTTGTGCCCATGCCTCAAACACAAATGCATACAAGTTCTGAATAAATAATCACACTACAATCCATAAGCACACCATACGTTTGTTCATCCATGCATATATAAAAGAAATGCACAAATAAGTACTTTCATCCATGCATGTACATGTAGGGAAAAAAAATCTTCGCCACAGCACAGTCCAAGGGCAAGCTGTGGATAACCCTGGAGAAGTAGCTCAAACTACCATCCTAGTCATGAAACATCTGTTTGGCAGATGACAGTCTATGAGGACAATGTGAAATGTTTGCCACAAAGTGAATAGCTTTTCCTTGCAGTAATAAGGAAAAACTTGAAAGACAAGGTGGCAACAATAAATGTAGCTTATGAAATTGTTGTGTGCTAATGGATGAAAATCTAATCAGCACAAGACCGTCCATAAGCACTTTAAAACTAACGTAAAATTAACAAAACAATATACAAGTGTGTATCCGTGATAAGTAACAGTTACCGCATGCATACATTTAAAATCTATTTAAAAAAAATATCATCCAGAGACGTATGTTTGATATACAATTGGATTTCTATAAAACAAATGTAAATACATAATATATGCAAAATGCGTCAAAGATTCATGTCATGATGTAATTTAGATCACGAGTTAGTGGTTCCACAAACCTTGTCCTGACCCCCAACATCCCAAACCGTAAAGCTAATGTTCTTGTACTCCACAGTTTCAACATTGAATCCTGAACAAAAACACAGATGCAACTGGTTACAACCTAAAACAGTATACGAAAATAGTCGTGCAATAGTCATGTTAAATAAAAGTAAAACTGAAACAGGCTGTGAATAACGATACCAATTGTTGGAATGGTGGTCACAATCTCTCCGAGCTTGAGCTTGTACAATATGGTAGTTTTACCCGCAGCATCGAGACCGACCATAAGAATTCGCATTTCCCTCTTGGCAAAAAGCCGACTGAACAACTTGGTGAAAGAC
Organism: Gillenia trifoliata; assembly: GCA_018257905.1. Classification (NCBI taxonomy): domain Eukaryota; kingdom Viridiplantae; phylum Streptophyta; class Magnoliopsida; order Rosales; family Rosaceae; genus Gillenia; species Gillenia trifoliata. The sequence goes on along the minus strand of CM031084.1, from coordinate 4,837,110 downwards.
AACCCCATTTTTCAAGTTTCAGCTGAATACAAAAATCCAAAAGTCAGATACCAGTTCATCTAGCATTAAGGCACAAACTTTCAGCTTGGATTTGAAAACGAATTACAATATTTTTCCTAAAGATCTGAAATTTCACCAAAATCCAAATGTGGCAAAAAACAAACACAAATCCTTTGTCTGACCAAAAATTTTCTAAAGATCTGAAATTTCATCAAAATCCGAACAAGCACAACAATGATAGATCTACCGCCAAATGTAAAAGCTACCAATCAAATTAAAATTAAAATATATATATATATATACATACATTAACCTAAAATTTCACCACAAAAAAATGAAATAAGATTGAAGCAGATGCAGATCTAAATCGAAAACCAGATCCAGATTCAAAAATCAGAAAATATGCATTCACCATAAACCAAACAACACTAACCGATTAATTCTAAACCAAACCAAATCTGACCTATCAATTTAAATAAAAACGTATAGATATATGATGTCAGAGAGAGAGAGAGAGGGAGAGAGAGAGAGAGAGGGAAATACCTTAGAGGGGGCAGATCTGAGAAGCTGCCCTACAGAGAAACAGGGACGAAGAGAAATGGGGCTCGAGAACGGACGATTTGGGTATTTAACTATGCGGAAGATAACGATATATTCAACACCGTTTGGGGGTCATGAAGGATTTGAGTCGCGTTATTGAAACGTGAGGGTGCCGTTAGGGTTCGGTGAGAGTGTATTTATGTTGTATGGCAGGGTGTAGGGTTGAAAATGTGTATGCTCCAATTGATTGGCCTTGAAGGGAATGAGTTCTTTTTTTCGGAAGTTTCAGCAGTGCCCCTGAACTTTGGACATTGTTTTACTTTGGTCTCCAAACTTTAAATTTGGTATTAAGCCCCCTTAACTTTCACTTGTTCCAAAATCCCCCCAATCCTGAATTTTATCATAATTTTTCATTAGTTTCATCGTGTGTTATGCACATGACCAACTTTATACGTCAAAAAGGACTAGGCTCACAAGAAAAATTAGTAAACACTTGAAATTTTGATCATGGAGTTATGAGAAAATTTTAAAGGAACTGAAACTTACACATGTATTGTAGCAAATCTGAAGGCTTCTATTTTACAAAATAGACAAAACCCTAATTTGACGAAGTAATTAACAAACTTATTATCGAGGGACATTGCACCATGAAATTGAAGGAGATAGAGCATGGCCATGGCTAGAATATTTGGTTCATTTGGCAAATATAGTACCACTGCTTGATATAGTTCAAAGTACTTTTCATTAGACAATCGCACTACAGTACTTGGACAAACACATACATATAACTGATAAGACATGAGATTAGGGTTCATTAATGCTGCTTGAAGAAACTTCCAAATTCATGGACTGACTTTTAATTAGATGGAAATGAAATGGTAGCATAGAGATTCAATGTAACAGATATTGTGAACTTTTGGATCTGCTGTGTTGTGATCTGTTTGTCTTGATCGATCTCCTCTCTCTATCCCATAACGTCACGGTTGCTTTTCGAATGCACTTGCAGCTGCAGTTCCAAGTCGTTTTTCTCATACGCCTTGGCCTGATCTGTCGTCTTTGTCATGCCTGTTGCTTTTGTTGGCTTCTCATCCTTCGTCTCCTTATTCTTCCCCCACAGAACAAGATAGAGCCCGGCAACAATCAAAACCGACCCTACAGCACTAAATCAAGTACAATATGAACCAAGCTAATTAGTATATTTCTGGGACATTATCCAAGTGAATTAATTAATAGGAAATTTGGTTTAGGTCATTGCGTAAAAAAAAATAACAGAAACTATATATACGTACGTTCCAACGTATAATTTCTCATCAAGCAAAGCCCAGCTTGCAATGGCAACAACAATGAGGAGCAAGGGACTAAACACGGATACGTAAAGAGGGCCTTTTCGCTGAATACTCCATGAAGAGAGGAAGAATGCTAGTGCAGAACCCATAATTCCCTGTAATTAATTATTATGATCATGATCATTTAGTATGATTGGCTAACCTAATGATTAATAATTAATGAATAAGTTTAAGCAAGAGATAGGGATAGTGCATACAGCATAGAGGGATGCAATAAGCCTCACGGGATCTTTTAGTGACCATGAAGCCGCTTTGTGATCAGCAATTACAGCAATGATCCCACACTCAAAGCTGGCCATCAAACACATCAATGTGGTGCTTGTGTAAGGAGCTGGAAAGCTTTCCCCCACTCTAGCCTGAAATTAAATTGGAGGATGGGAGCAACTATTATTAGAGTTCATCAACGATAAAACAACTTCCGGTATAGTTTAGCATCTATATCTATAATTTAGCCAAATAAAAAGTGTAACACTAATTCTATACACACCAAAACTTAATACAGAAATTGCATGGGTGATGATGATCAGTTACTTACTTGGATTATGAACCAGAATGCCCAACCTAAGGTGCTTAAGATGACAAAAAGGGGGCCTATAAAGGAACTTGATTTGGTGCTGGAACTTGCCTCTCCCATTCTCTGAGCATATGTCCAGTGAATTTTGGACTCACCTAGACCAATGATGTGTCCATGGTAAAATGAAAGTAACATGGCTCCAGATACACACACAATTGTTCCCATCACCTTAGATAGCCCTGCTTTGCTCTTGAGTTTTGCAGATTCTTGCCTGCAAAATTAAATTAATCATTCCATTAGTGTTAACATAATTAATTAATTAAGCTCAAAAAATAACATGTTAATAATTAGTACAATCTAATAGTATATACAGTACCTGAAAATGACTGCAAGGATAAATGTCATTGCTGGAAGTGTGTTTGTCAATGCGCATGCAATCGTTGCGGTCGAAGTCTTTAAACCAAGAAAATAAAAAACCTGATTTGCAGTTGCCCTGCATTTCAAATTCATGTTATTATACTTAATTATCAAGTGAATTGTTTGATTTCCAATGATGCACATCTGCATAATTTATTTTCATGTTATTAATTAAGAACAAATTAACACTTACCCAGTTAATGAGCACAGAAAAGTCTGGAAAAGAATAGGCATTGTGATCTTGGGTCTTGTTTTCCTATTAGAAAAAGAGAAGGAAAATAAAAAAAACATGATGTGTGTAAAGGAACTTTCTCTTAATTGTAATGACAAAATTAAAGAAACTGGTATTAGTAATTAATTATCTATGCTTAATCGTAGGAAAATAAGGGCCCGATCAGTTTTAAGCACTTCTGCTCAGAATTGTTTCTAGACTTCTATAAGAAGCGCTTCGAAATTTTTAATAAAATCCAAGTGCTTATGGGTAAAACATTGAAGTGCTCTCGAAAATATGTTGCAGGTGTTCATGTAGTCAACACTTATAGGTTATTGTTAACCCCCCAAATACTTTTTTAACTTTTTTTTTTCTGTAAAACACTGTCATAAGCGTTTTGGTTATCGGGAAGTGCTTCTAATTAAACAAGTCCAAAATTATTAAGTAGAAATTCTTTTTCTAGCTGTATACATGGATGATATTATTAATAATATTGCATGCAGCCATGAGAGGCCGGGACCAAGGTAACAAGTAGCTATGGCCTAGAGCTAAGCAAAGAAGAAGGAAAGGACAAATGGTTAAACGTGACATGGCAACCATGCAAGGGTGCTGCCACCTTGAGCCAGTTACGAGTGGCACGTTAAATTAAGCCCCCAAAAGAGACAGACTGCAAAAGAAAGTTGACACTTTTCATGCATGGCTTTGGCTGGCTTTCTGCGTTTATTGCGTGCCTAGCTCAATGCCAAAATCAGACCTAATTAAATTTGTTCACCAGAAGGTTTCAGTCTTCGGATTTTCCAAGAACCACTTTTAATTAAAAAGTTAAGTGCTTTTTATTTGTGTAAAAAGCTAAAATCCTCAAGTAATGAAATCAAATCGGGAGTTGGAAGAAAAAGTAGTGAAGAAGGAAAGGAAATGCTTAGTAAAGTGCAAATTATTTAGTAAAATATTTAGTAAAGCGCAAATTATTAAAACTCTTTTGTAATCCCAAAATATTTAGTAAAATGCCAATTATTACCAGATGAGTGCAAAAATTACTACCCAAAAACATGAGACTGATTCAAGAAACAATTTATTTAATCATTTAAAAAGAAAAACAATTTCTATTTGGTAATAGCAAAAGTAAAAGAAGATAAAAATCTAATTGAAATGAAGAACAAAGCAAACATGCAGTATTCATTCAATTTATGATCTGTACAAACATTCTGTGTCTCTCCTCTTTTCTTCTATACCATTTCTTTTCAGTGAACAGAGACTTAAAAAATTAGTTGTTTATACTATATAAAACAATCCTTTTTCTATAGAATAATAAGAAAAATCCAGGCCAAGGCTTAATATATATATATATATATATATATTGAAAACTTGAAACCATTTCGCTCATATAAACTAAACAAGTTACATGCAGAGAGACAAAATTCCATTAAAATGTTCAACAGAAGAAAAACATTCGACCACAAAAAACAGAAAGAAAACAAATTTTTTGAAAGAGCCGTTGGTGCATGAAATCAAACTCAAACCCTAGGAGAATTTAGTGACATGCAACAAGATTAACATATGTGCACTTTACCATTCCATAAAATAAGCAAAGGGAGCAATGACAACGGCGGCGAAAACTTGACGATAAGCAACAAGAACAAGAGGGTCCATGTCAGATTCAATAGCAAGCTTTGAAATAATGTTCATTCCTGCATAGCTCGCTTGGACCAACACCATGGCCATGAATGGCATGTAGTCGCTATAACCAGCCATTTCTGCAGAACCCTAGCTACTTGTAATTTGTACTATAGAGAGAGAGAGAGAGAACTCCCGCTAGTACCGCCAAGGTTTTTCTGAAGAAAATAAGACACAGAGAGAGACTGAGGGCAAAGTATTGAAGAGAGAATGAGAGAGATCGGAGAATGAGAAATGCGGAGGGCAATATATACAGCTGGGGAAAAGAAGCGAAACAGAAAGTAGAAGAGAGTTTTGCGTGGAAATAAGAGAAAGAAACCGTTGAAGATTGATTTCTTGTAACACTTGGGCTTGTGCATGGCTACATATCTAAATGTGACTGCCACTACCACATAAAGACGCTTTCAGTTTTTGTCTTTTCAGCAATTATTAGGTAAACGTCACCCAAAATTGAGGTTGGTATAGGCGTAGCGATTTCAAAGTACCCATTAGAAATTCCCATGTCACGATTTCTTTAACCTTGGCATTCGAATTCCTATATTCAGTTTTCTTCTTTCCAATACTGCTCAATTTGTTCAAATGTTATGTGAAAGTACCCATTGTAACTTTCCATTGTCGCGATTTCATTAACGCTTCTATTCGAGTTCCTGTGTTCGGTTTTCTCCTCCGTGCCGGATGTATATGTATTGAAATGTTAGGTGATTTATAATAAATAAGAAGTCTTTCTTATTCAGCCAGCTAACCGATGCTTGCGGTTTTGTGCACCAACCACGAAGATCACATTCACATTCTGACATCAACCACAAAGAATGCATGTATTAACTTTACTTTGTAAGGCATAACCGGTATTTACATACGTATCTACCAAACTTGAGCATGTTTAGCTATAACTGCAAATAGCATGTACATTACTTTCCTATAATGTATAGGGCCTCATCACTCATTATATAAGAGTCCTTATCAATTTAACATCAATCTCTACCGTTTGGATATGGAGATGCGACAACAAGAAAAACATCAACCCCGCATAACGTTTGAATGGAGATTTAAATTTTGTTTGAACACAATGACTTATTAACAGTAAAGAATGATGGATTTAGGCTAATTCACACAATAGATTAGATAATTTGGTATCGAACTCATTATTCACAAGAGTTGAACTTAAGACCTCTTACTTACAAGTGAAAAAGAATACCACTAGAGTACAATACTAAGTGGCAGATGGAGAATCAAGTTTCAGATCACTTATTAACTCCTTACAAAGAAGTAAATAACCGTTAGGGTCATGCATGATATTTTGGGAACCCAATGCAAAAATAATAAATGAGACCCTTATTAGCCCTTATTAACATATAGAAGTAAGTAAAAAACAACAATAAAAGTTTAGAGTATAAGGCTATCTCCAATCTAAAAGGCTAAAGTTAAAAGTTATAAAGTCATATGTGACTTTCAGATGTGATGGTGCAAGTTATAATATATTCAATGCATATAGAGTCAAATTTAACTTTTAACTTTTAACTCTTATGCATTAGAGAGAGATACATTCAATTTTAGAGTTAAACATAATTTTGTATCTCTACAAGGTGGGAGTCACACTTTTAACTCAAAAATTATACCCACAGTCATATATAACTTTGCATATAGCATCAAAGTCATATATGACCCCAACTTTTTTGGTGCATTGAGAGGAATTAAGTGGAATATAACACTAAAGTCATATACGACCACAACTTGTCATTCACGATAACCAACATAAGATATCTCACTTATAAATAAAGATGAATATCACTAAATTATAGTATCAGTTACCATTTCCAATATAAAATTACGTCATCCAAGTTTGGGCCTCTGCCCTCATAACATACAAGCTGAGCTGAAGCATAGGTAGGGCCATAAAACTCAAATAGGCCCATAGATAAAATAAGCATGACCTTACACATCATGAGGTCAACGACCACAAACAACATGTTACAAAATGAACGTTAACCGTGATCCGCATGAAATCTCGTACACCAAGCTTGAATTGCGGACTTCTTTTTATAAACATTGTGTTGGTTTAGCGGCTTAGATTTGAAGTGGATTCTTTGCGTGACTCAGTGACTCGTTTGAGAACGAACACAGTTGAATAATTGTTATGAAGAAATGAAAGGCATAATAAAGGAAGACGAGGACGATCAATCTTTGTTAGAGAGTGGAAGAATTAACCAAAGGAAAGATAAAAGAGTTATTGGGGAGGGTGCTTTTGGTCGACCTCGTCCTACAGCTTTTAACCTAGCTTTCCATCAACAGATCCCAGAGAGAAATGCAGCTGCAAACCATGAAATCACTACACTTGAAAAGAAGGTATTCCTTTTTAACTTTGCATATTTTCTTTCTTTTGATTAAAATGCATGTTTCTTTTTGGTGTTGCTATTGACCTTCAACATCGAATTTCATTTATTTTTCGGCAATCTCAAATCATTAGTTTAATTAAAAATAAATGAATTATGCACCAAGAATTGGAAAACAAAAATGTATAGCATTCAAAGAGCTCGTTTAGTGACCGTTGGACGCATAGGTTTGCCAAGTTGACTTTGTACTTTGAGCATTATTTCTTTTGGTTTGAAGAATTCCTGAATCTTATCTGTGATGTTTTATTTGAAATTGTACTTCTTAATTATCAATAAATTGCTATCATTTCGTCTTGGAAAAAACTCATTTAGCGAATTGGACTAATGTTCTGACCAATATTTTATCAACTTATAAATACTAAGACTAGACTCATTAAATTCGACACGTTCAACGTATGGTAGCACCAAATATTTTATGTACCTCAAATAAGCAGAGTTTTTCTACAGTTTTTTTTAAGTGGTGAAAAGTTATAATTTTGTTTAGGAGAGGGAGTTAATTTGAACAATGAGTATTATTTTTATGTATGTCATAATGTCAGCGAGCAAAGCTGTCGGTGCATTAGAAAAAAAATATGTTTGGCTCTTTTTATATAATGAGTTTTTCCTACTTACCTGAAATCAGTGTTGCACACATACATTTGAAACTACAATAGAAAGAAGTTTTGGGAAAAAGATAATTGGAGCAAAGATTCTTAAATTTTAGCACGGTTGAAGTTTTGGTCTTTGAACTAATAATTTATGAGTATTGATTTTAAATTTGTTCATTGTTCCACATTATGACAAGTTCATGGATTAATACTCACGGATTTTTAGTTCAAGAACCAAAGTTCCAATTGAACCAAAGTTCAGAAAACATTGCTCTAATTTTCTCTTGGTGAAAATATGTGAAATTAGTTGTTACACACTAATTTTGATTCTTTACAAATCTTTCTTTATTTCTAAAAATCTCATTGTAAACTTATGTGGAGAAAGAGTGCCCAATAAAATATTTAGAGTAGCAATTATAGCACAAAAAAAATTGCTAAGTAATATATAGTACTCACACAGACAGACACTGAAACACATATTGAGTGAGATATGTAGAGAGAGAAGAGGCAGACTCTTCAGTGAAGTGTGAAGTGAGTAATAATTAAGATTTGTGCATTTTGTACAGGAGGAAGGTATGGCTTGGACTCAGTCACTGGGTCTCACTCTCACGTTCTTCGGCGCCGTCCTTTTGATTATCCTCTCAGCCTCCGTCGATGGCCAGCGCAATCCGAAGCCAATCATCTTCAACTTCGGCGACTCCAACTCGGACACGGGTGGACTCGTCGCCGGACTTGGCTACTCCATCAACCCCCCCTACGGCCGTACTTTCTTCCGCAGATCAACCGGCCGCCTCTCTGACGGCCGCCTCGTCCTCGATCTCCTCTGTAAGTAGACCCCCACCCCCGACTTCCAAAATTCATACATTTTAAGTAGCGTTTTAGCGACACAAACATAGTTAGGACGATAAGATTAGGAATGAGTCTCGATCACTTGGTCTGGTCTTGTCGTGAGTCTCCGCCCGTTGCTACCATTCACCGGATTTGATTGATCCGACACTTCATTGAACGAATTCACTTCGTGGCTTGATCTACTAATACAAGCGTACGTAGAGAGAGACGTGATGCCATTAATCCATAACTATGTGTAAGCCTCTCCACATAACCTTGTATTAATAGTGCGGATGCCATGGTGTGACATGCGTGACCGTTTTATTTAAGTTCTCAACTGTGTCGGCAGTTTCGAGGGTGTTTTTTGGATGCTACTGTTACGTGGCGAAACGACGTCGTTAGTTGAGTAAGCTAAACAGCTATGGCCCCACCCCTCAATTTCCGAATAGGGACTAGTTTGTAATTTGCAGTCCCTAAACACAAAAATTAAGGTGGGATCAGCTTGTCTGTACACATTTGTGTTGTCATTTGCCCCTTAAGCCTCTTTATATAAACTCTTTAATTAAAGTCTAATGTTTACTTGTTTAGACTAATGTTTGACTAATGTTGGTTTTCTGCACATGTAAATTATTAATACAATAATTCAGAATGTGTGTCGGTAGGCGTAGCAAATCATGCGCCACAAACATTATGATTATAGTTGTTTGTGCTATTTAATTAGTAAAAATACTAAACCGAAGCCGATTCCAAAATTTTGATCAATTGCATTCAAGGGTGATGTGCTGTACCATAGCAAATGCCTTTTCGATTTTGAGTAATTCTTAACTACATCTGAGAAAGTTTGGCTTGCTTTATAACTTTTAACTTTTTATTACCCTAAAATGGTCAATTTGAGCCCATATCGTAGGGCTATGGGTTCATGAGCTTTGCTCTCATGCGCATCAAAGGACAGAAAAAAAATAGTTGAGATTTAACTCATTTTTAAAAAAAATGTGCAGAGGAGAATTTTCGATGAATTTATATCATTTGCGATCTTTGATATTTATCACAAGATGTGACATGTCGATATGCAGTTTAATAAACTGAATGCTACATAGCCTTGTATATTTATATATCGTCTTGCTTGTGGTTATGACAACGTGTCAGGGAAGTGAATTATAAAATTGCTATGGAAATGTAAACTGAATGCTACATAGCCTTGTATATTTATATATCGTCTTGTTTGTGGTTATGACAACGTGTCAGGGAAGTGAATTATAAAATTGCTATGGAAATGAAGATTTTCTTTTCTCGTGCAGGCCAAAGTTTGAATGGAAGTCTGTTGAGCCCATACCTAGACTCTCTGGCAGGGTCCAGGTTCACAAACGGGGCAAACTTTGCAGTTGTCGGATTCTCTACCCTTCCCAAACGTGTCCCGTTTTCGTTGAATATTCAGGTCATGCAGTTCATCCATTTCAAGGCTATTGCAGGTATGCATATATAATGTAACCATCTGTATTTGGAATTTGAATTTCCTTTCGTGCTTTGATTGGATATTGAGCTTGTGAAAGTGTTAATGTACGTTTTTTTTGCTTCGGAGCGCTATATGTATGAACCAGCTAGCTGATTGTGCTCCTTAATGTATTTTTAGGTTCTAAACATTTGATAAGTGATGAAGGTTTCCGGAAAGCACTTTACATGATCGACATTGGACAAAATGATCTTGCTGATTCATTTGCTAAAAACCTTTCGTACGCTGAAGTGACAAAGAGAATCCCATCAGTTATTGCAGCAATCAAGAACGCCGTTCAGGTGAGTCTGGTGTCGTATATACAACGATCATACAAAGGCAGACTGTTAAGAGAATTACAGAAATTGTCAGCAAAAATTACTTTGTTAGCAGTTTGTGTCATTTCAGGGATCAAATGGACACTGAAATTTCTATCACATGAATTGTAGGCTTTATATGATCATGGTGGGAGGAACTTTTGGGTACACAATACCGGGCCATTGGGTTGTCTCCCTCAAAAGCTTTCGTTAGTCCTGAAGAAAGATTTGGATCCACATGGATGTCTTTCAAGTTACAATGCGGCTGCGAGGTTGTTCAATGAAGGATTGCGCCATTCATGCAATGGGATGAGGTCTCAGTTGAAGGATGCTACTATAGTATATGTAGATGTCTATGCCATCAAGTATGATCTCATTGCCAACTCCACGAAATACGGTAAGCCCACTTATATATGCTAATGCAAGTAGTTAGCGAGTTTGTTCAATCTAGTTTAGGTATGGTACAATTTAATTTGAGAAATATTTTACCATGTAGGTTTCTCTAGCCCGCTAATGGCATGCTGCGGCAGTGGAGGCCCTCCGTACAACTACAACATCGGTTTGACATGTGGTCATCCTGGTTCTAATGTTTGCGATGAAGGATCCCGATATGTGAGCTGGGATGGAATTCATTACACCGAAGCTGCAAACACGATCGTAGCTTCGAAAATAGTTTCGACGAAATATTCTACGCCACGCATTCCATTTGATTTCTTTTGTTGCAGTTAGTCAGTTGTAGAAAATCAGTAGTAGTGCAATTGCTTGCGCAAGTCTTGAACTTATTAGTGGTTTAGCTTCCACTCCCTCCTTGTACTTCATTGTCATGACTCAAAAGTGTGGTTAACCTTATGAAAGATAGTTTTGAAATAGTTAAAAGAGTGCAAAAGTTCTTGGGTGCTCCGGAGTACGGGGTACTCCGGATTTTTTAACCGTTGGATTTTGATTTTTATATTTTAAAACAAAAATCTAACGGTTAAAATACTCGTAGTACCCCGTACTCCGGGGTATGCAAGAAAGACTCTAAAAGAGTGGGGTGCTTCTTCTGTGCTCCGGGGCAGGCCATACCCCGGTTTTTAAAAAATCACATGCATTTAAAAAAAATAAAAGACAACCTACAATTGTAGGTTACCAGTTCAAAGCATTAAGAAAAAAAGGAAAAAAAAAGCATTTATACCCATAAATCTCTAGAACTCCAATACCTTTCATCATCGTCAAAATAGATTTGGGCATGTTAAAGTGCAGCTGCAACGAAGAATTCTGATGAGAATTCTTCGTTTTATGGTTGAGAATAAATTGATTCTAGGTTTAGGGTTGAGAATGAATGAAATTGGTATTTGTATGTATTTATTTGTGTTATGATTGAATTGATTATGGGTATAATTCAGAGTGGAATTTGATATTCTTAGAGTCTATCTAGACTGGATTGCTATGGGTATAATTTAGGAATTTTATATAGCTAAGTCAATGAAAGCGAAAGTTAAATATAGAGATATAGTTTGAATAATTTATTTCTCCCATTTTGCACGAACAAGAAGGTTGCTTTAGGGTTATATCACACTTTCCCAATTTGTTTGCACTGGTATTTAGTTTGATAAGTATTAGTAAGTTATCGTGCAATTGGATGAACTGCATGCAAAATGAAGTCATTGTCTGCCAATTGCAGACGATATATGAATGTAAAAATTTTGTAATGTGAATATAATTTTTTATTCTCGTATTAATGACATGTAAATGTGAATTTGGCTAGGTCAAGACTCCAAAATAAGGGAGGAAGGCAAACAGTGATAAAAAAGAAAAAGGCAAAGATGAAGAATTAGTGGTTGTTGGGAGTGAAGAATTATGCAGAAGAAATTAGAAGAATATGAGTTTCTGTAAAAAGACCTCGTTGAATTCTACAGAGGTATAGTAGGTTTCAATATATAATTATGTGATACAAATGATACACTGAATCAGATACAATTGTACAACAACAAATACATTGAATATAATAAATACAATATTGACTAGCATTGGAATCATCAAAGTAAGTTCAGTGTCTACTATGTGACGGTGTTTACGCTTCGCCAAACCATTTTGCTCTGGGTGACGAGGACAAGAAATACGATGGTGGATACCTGCATTGTTGAAAAAATTCTTAAATTGTCGACTAGTGTATTCGCCTCCCCCATCAGATTGAAACATTTTGATTTTAGTAGAAAACATATTTTCAACAAGGTTCTTGAATGTGAAAAAATAAATTGAAAACTTTAGATTTCTCACGCATAGGGTAGATCCATGAATAATGAGAAAAACCGTCGACAAACAAAACATAATAACTAAAGCCGCTGATGGATTTATTAGAGGAACTCCACACATTGGAGTGGATAAGTTCAAAAGGAGCAGAGGTAACAGACGAAGATGGGCTAAATGGAAGTTTAACACTCTTCCCTAAAGGACAAGAATGACAAACAAACCGAGCAAAAGACTGTTTGCCTGAAGAAGGCAATTTATTTTGATTAAATAAATACTATAAAATGCAAGCAGAGGGATGATCAAGACGCGAATGCCAAACATCACTACCAACACGAACACCAATGAGAGTGTCACGAGCATGAAATGCATTTGATGAAGATGGAAAGGGATAAAGGCCATTCCTACTCTTGCCCCAAAAAAGGATCTTCGTTGTCTCCAAATCCTGAACAAAGAAACAATCAGGAAATAAGATTATAAAACAATTATTATCTATCATAAAACGATTGGCTGATAACAGGGAAGTGGAGGCATCAGGACAATGAAGAATATCATTTAGGTTAAAGGTTTGATTGTTATAAGAAAAACGAGTGGAACCAATGTGACGAATAGGCAAACCGGATCCTCCAAGCACACCACCTACAGAATCATGGCCATGATAGGCTTGAGAAATGGACAAATTACTCAAGTCATTGGTGATGTGGGACCTGACGTCGGAGTCCAAAAGCCAAGGATGAGTGCCAGAATTAGAGGCTACCATTGCAGTGAGACGTGGAGGTGCTGACACTGTTACAACTCGTCCCAAAATTTTATGTGAAATTACCAAAATACCCTTAGTGGTAAATGTTGACTTTTGTTGACTTTTCGAGACGACTTGTGAAAATTTAGTTCTTTACATATTCATGATGTACTCGTCAATACGAACGCGTGGACGCAAGCGGAACTCAATTCGGAGTTAAAACGAACATTTTACGAAGCTTTAAAGTGTAGGGGCATTTTAGTAATTTTCACTCCGTAAGTTGGAATTCGGGTTTCTGGCTGGCTGCTGTGCAGCCAACCCTTCCCCATTCATTCTGTACGTTTCATACAGCCTCCCCAAAAACCTCCAAAAACCTCACCGAAACCCTAACCTTTGGACGAATCACAAAACCGTCGAACCGTTGCCCAAAATCCATACCATCACGATCGTCTCGTCATTCTAGACAAGGCTGTGATTTTAGAATCTCCAAACTTGAACCCAATCGATCAAACCGACGTCAGAACGGTTTCGACAAACTGTCAGTCAATTTCCTGTGCAAACCAGACCAAGGTAAGCCTCGAGACCATTACCATTAGTTTTATTGGATTGAGTAGGTTCAAATCGATATAAAGAACGTCCAATTTGGTGCATTTTTGAAGGAGAACGGAATTAGGGTTTCCCGAAGCTTCCTGGCCAATTTCAGGCCATCTCCGGCCATTTTTCGGGCCTCAAATTGGTATGAAAATATTTTACTCGTCAATACCTTCATTTTGATATATGGCACGTTAAATTTGGCCAAAGAACAAAGAAGTTATGAATTTTTGAAGTTTTGGAATTAATTCAGAAAATTTCCCAGAATTTCGGCAAACCAGACGGCGGCGGCTCCGGCGACCGGCGAGGGGAAGAAGACAGAGGAATATTCGGTCAACGGTAACGGAATATTCCTGACGGCGTCATAATATTCCATCAGAAAGGTGTATTCCGTTAAAACTAATAGCGCTGATGTCAGCAAGCGCGTGGTTGACGTCAGCCGCGCGTGGGATGACGTCAGCAAGCTCGTGCAGCGCGTGGCAACATGTGCCGGCGCGTCCGACCGTTTCCCGGCGCGTGCGGCGGTGCACGGCGGCGCTGGCGGCGGTGGATGACGGCGGTAGGGTTTTCGAGCCCCGGAAATCGTTTTTCGAGCCCGTTTTCTCCAAAATAGTATCATTTTTGGAATATATTTCTATAGGGCCTATATTAATTTATATTAGGGAGGTTCTAATTTTTCCCATAATATTAAATAGGTAATTCTTCAGCGCCACACTTCGAGGAGGGCAACACCGAGGGAGATTTCACTTCCGATCACCTGTGAGTGGACTTTTGTTTTGAATAAATGATTTATATGCTTGAAATATTTATGGTTTGCTATATTTATGATTTCTAATGACGTTTGTGATATGAATATATATATTTCTATATATATATATATGTGTGTGTTTTCTGAAATGGTTTTGAATGGTGATTTCGATTACGTACAAAAGTATGAATATTTTATTATGAAATGGTTTGAGATATGAGTATATCTATGGTTATATTTTATGAAATGATTTTAAGGGTTGATGATATTTATATGGTTATATTGGTATTTAATTATTGGCTTCTATGCATGAATATGTTCGATTACACAAGGATTAAATATTTGGGAAATTATGAGATATATGATATTCTTCACTTTTACACATGATGTATATATGTATGTTTTCAAACACATTTGGTATGCTTTCACTACGTTGTAGTACCGTCTCACGGCCGTAGGACAAGTCTCGCATGTTTGGGTCACACGCACTGTACTCCAGGGGCATTGTCCAGTAAATACCTTAGTGCAAGCTTGTCTTACGTTTATGTTTATTTTTGGGGAAAAGGCCCCACTACGTAAGGACTCGGGTGTGACGCGCTATTGCGCAAGTGCTTACATGTGTGTGGTATTAGGAGTACAATTTAATTGAATAACGTAAAGTGCTTGTACGGGGATTGAGAGGCTGTTCCTCAACACGTACATGGGTGATTGCTTATATACCCTGTTTTAGTTTTCCTATATTTATATTATTGGTATATATGATGAAAGGACTTTTGGAAATATGATTTGTTATCTACGGATTTTATATTGATATATGTTTCCAGTTATACCTATATACTACATTTTTACGTATACTACGGTAGTACGATTTTACAATTATATTGGATTTCAAATAGGGGGTTATTATGTTGAAAAGAGAAAGGTATTTCGAAAACTTTTATTTTTCGTCCACTCACACCTTTTGTTTTTGCGCCCCCTTCAGGACCTAGTGATAGAGCATCTGGTGAAGTCGAGGCATCCGAGTGGCAGCTCTGACTCTATTTCCCGACCATGTAGGGATTTATCATTTTTGTTATTCAGTTTCTTTAATAATATCCATCCCTGTTATGGATAGAAATTCTAGGAACTTGATTCATTATTTTGTTTCCGCTGTTTCAAATTAGTACGCTCTGAACCTTGTGCATGTTGACATTAATTTCCGCAATCTTTATGACAGTTTAATTTACTTAAACTAAGTGCTGTCATGCATTTAATGGCTTCGTCACTTACGAGTGTCGGCCAGCACGCCTGAACTCGGTATCAAAATTCTTCCAAGATATTAACCAAAATATACTAAGAATAAGAATAGGGATAAATATATAATATAAAATCTACTCATCAACAGTCAATTTCAAAGAACTCAAAGAATGAGAGCGTTTATGTTCTGGACCATCTGCCATCATTTTGCCACGCTGGTCTAAAGCCCGTTGAACACGAAGTTGGCCATGTACATCCATCCCTACAAAATAAGATAAGGATGTTAAGATAAACAACAAGTGATCAAGCTTCGCACGCGTAAAGCTGTTACACGCACGTCGCTTGAGGGGGCAACTGTTGAAATAAAATAAAAAAATCAGTCACAAACGACATAGAGCCCAAAGTCTAAAATGGGTTAAGTTAACCATGGCTTACCATACCAATTAAAAGAAGTAAAGCCCATTAAACTTCAGTGGTGAAGTCAGGATTTCTCGGGGAGGGGCGAACTTAAAAGAATGCAAGGTTAAAGAAAAATGGCAACAACTAAATCTTTTTATATGGTAATGTCTTCCATAATTAATTAATACAAACAAATTACAATTGTTGCCGGCGAGGTTTCATGTCATGAAAACGTCGCATAATAAGCTCATTATCATGTCATGAAAATAGCATGTGCAACATTGTGAATTTGTGAAGTGTACGAATTTGATCTAACAAGAAAAACAAATAAATCCCATAAAGAGATTGATCATTCAATAGAATCAATACCAAAGAATTAATAGGCATTTTGATCGATTCTTCTTCAAAGATTAAGATTAAGAAAATAAATGATTTTGATTATTATATATGTATGGTAAAATATGTCACTCACAATTGGATGGATTAAAATGTGCACTTCTCAACTAAAAAGTAAGTCTTTTTCAAAAGAGAATAGGGCTATTTGGGCAAAACAGAATCTTGGCAATGTGAGACGAAAATCGAATTTTAAGGTGTAAAGTGGCAATATTTTTGTTTGAGGGAAAAAGTGACATTAAGTTCAATTTTTTTTTTTTGAAAAGGGATTAGTTGGTGGCCAAGTCACGGTAGTTCATCTTTCCGAGAGCCGAGAAGACTCATAGAGACATTTCAAAAATCGAACTCAGAACGAATCGTGTGGAATACGAGCCAACCACTAAACCAATCCGTGGTGGTTTCAAGTTTGAGGGCATACAAAAAAAATGACCCAAAAAAACAAAGTTTGAACTATTCTCTTGTCACCAAAAAAAAAAAAAGGATTTAAGTACAAGGCATGCCGTTTGGAGATAGATATACATGATACAACATACAGATAAAACAAACACGGCGTCGTTCCATTTTGGATTTTGACAACAGCACCAGCACGCAGAGAGTTTCAGAGATGTGGGTTCAGCCGCTTCCAGTGGTCATGGCGGTGAAGCCGTGAAGCTCTTCTCACGGAGGTAGCCGCTCAGCCACAGCCTCCCACCTGCCCGAGCTGCGCCGCTCGCCACGCCATCGCTCCTTCCTTCCCAGTTTTTGGTCGAACCAGGGGGATTCAAGGCGTCGCTCTGCCTTTGTTTTCCGACGAGCAGAGGGGCGGCCGCGTGGGTTCGCTCTTACGTAGCTTCGCCCATGATTGACTTAATCAGATGGCACAAAATTGAGGCAGTTAGAATAAAAAAAAAAGGGAAGATTATTTGAATGGATAAAAGCTCCATGTCCACATACATGATAAGTATCAGGTGGTTTCAATATTTTGAATTAGTTAGCAAGTCTCAATCCAAATGAAATGATCAACAAGTTTCAAAATTCAAATATTTTCCCCTTCTAATCCACAAAGGATGGGGTTTCATGCCTATAAAGGGCCAAATAGCAAAAAGAAAAAAAGGAGAGAAAAAAGGGCAGAAAAAAAAAGGGCAGAAATATTGAGAGAGGGATAGAAGAAAACACTACAGAAATTTAGAGGGTGTGAAAGGTATAGAGAACAAGAGGAAGGACACAGGCTACAAAAATTCAAGAAGAAGAGAAGCTTTGTCTTGCAAGGTATATAATCTTTTCGTATTCTTTGTTTAAATGTACACTCTCCAAATATTTGCAGATTTTCAAGGATACAAAAGATGTCCATGAAAAAGCTTTGCAATCAAGCCTCCGTGTTGCCAAATTTGCTTACAATCTTCGATCCAAAAGTCTTTTCTGGTCTCAACCATTCTCCCAAGCCCTTGGGCAGAAGAAGGTCACAACAAAGGTTGGGTCCTAGAGGAATGAACTAGTAGTGAAGAGCGATAAGAAGTGTTCCCGTAGATGGTGTACCGTTTGGCCTCATAAGATTCTCAAAGATGCAAGCAGCCCCTTTCCACTCCAAAAGCCAGGCATCATGCGACCCGAATCACTGGACAAAAGAATCATAGCCAGCAGTGGATTTGGATGAACAAAGTCGAAGAAGGAAGTTGCACCAAGAAAAAAAAAAGGATACTTCTAGTAAAGAAAGACATAAGCAACCTTGCTGCCGCTATTGTTTTCGTTTTGCAATCGAGAAGAAAAAGAATTTTGATGGCAATGCCCTCAAAGAAGAAATGCCACAAGTCAAGCTCAAAGGCGCAAAGCCAAATTCAAGTGTCAGTAATAAATTAGTGGGTTTATCACAAAAATGCCCGCTAATTTTATTTGACAATAAAATGGTACAAAACCATTACAATGGGTCATTCACCCATTCAATCAAACTTTCAAGTTCTTATGAGTCAAATTCATGTTCAGTTCAATCCAAGGGATCTAAACCCTTCCAAAATTATGAAACACAAATTCTAATTAGTAGGTCATTCACCTATTAATTATTTTTACGAACTACGTCCGGTTTGATCCCGCAATGGGTACATAGGCAATCTAGTACAAAATTCTAGATGCAACCACAAAGCCCAATCACAAAATCGAATCCCTGGTTTATTCCAAACCAAATTCACTCAAACACTCCAACCCAAATTTTTCAAGAACTACGAGTGGCTTGATTCCATCTTGGATACGTAGGCAATTCGGGATTTTTCTCGAGTGCAGCTGCAAAAATCAAATTAACCGACCATCTCTTTTCAGTTAGTATCAAAAGGTTTCTCCTTGAAGCAGAGGAGTATAATTAAGAGGCATATTTATTTTGAATGGGTCGAACTCGAAATTAATAAAACCTCATTGACACAACGATGGTGGTGAAATTATGTTGAGTGACAATTTTTCGTCAACAAAAATCAATCACCCTCCATCGAAACCAAACTACAATGAACAGACCTTACATTAAAATCATATACTATTAATTCATAAGTTTTAAATTTGACAAATTGAAATCATAAGATTGCTGGAGAAAAAGTATATATATTGTACGCAAAAAAATAGGAGAGAGAGATTAGGGTTTGTGGGGGTGTAGAGAGAGTATGTCCTTTTTTATCTTTTCATACCATTAAAAATTAAAAAAAAATTAATTTAAGTAACGTGGTCAATTTAGAGGAAGTATTGTGGTGTATACATAGAAAAAATCTTTTATTTATTTATTTATAGCGGTCGTCTTACTCCTCTCTTTCACTCTCTGCCTAGGGTTTCAAACAAGTACTGAAACTAAAAATTAACAACCACGACGAACAATAACTTCGACGGCGAGGCTGTGCAGCAAGACAAGTTGAATATGAAGATGCCGATCGATGGAGATGGACAATTCAATTCCAAACGACGTCAGCCACATAGAAATCAACAAGTCTGAAGTCATCAATTTTGGGAACATTTTTTATAAATCCAAAAGTACCTTCTTTGATCCCACGTTCTTATTTTTCTTATTTATTTATTTATTATTCTTCTCATAAAATTACTGAAAGAGCAATTTCGTTTGTTTATCTGATCAAGTTTTTTTTTATTTATAATAATTTTATTATGAGAATTCTAATGAAAAGATATTAATCCCAAATTTATAGCCTGATTTTAAACCCTAACTTATCCCTGAAATGCAAGTCTAAATCTAAAACCCTAACTGAAGCCTGGCGGAGTGGAAGGGCCTCACAATCATAGTTTGAAATATCGCGCGACATCGCGCAATATCGTGCGTTTTGTCGCGTAACGGAACCAATTTCACGACATCGCGTAAAATTTTCACGGAAGTCTCAAAAAACGTACGCGATAATTACGCGATGAAAACGCTATTTGTAACTTTAAAAAAAAAAATTAGCCAAAAAGGACAAATCCCTAGTTTTGGTTCGATTGTTCGAACTTCGAATACCCCTTCTCCAAATTCTCCACAGAAGACCTTCCTTCCACATACGACCTTCCTCCCCTGGTGTGCCTCTTTCCTCCACAGACGACCTTCCTTCCTCCACGACCAGCCTTCCTCCACGACCAGCCTTCCTCCACGACCACGAGTCCACATCCAGCCTTCCTCCCTCCCTCCACGAGTCCACGACCGACCTTCCTCCACACAATCGGCCTTCCTCAACGCCCAACCTTCCTCCACGATCAGCGTCTCTCCTCCCGTCCTCCGTGCCTTTGTCAGTCTCAGCCAAAGGTAATTTTGATTCTTGAACCAATTGATATATATGCTTTTGCTGCTTTTCTTGTCGTGGGTATATCCTTTATTTATGATTAGTGTGTTGTAGATACTTGGGATTTTGGTAGATCAATGAATTTTTGTATGAGAAATGTCTAAGCAATGCTAGACGCAGATTGATATTCTTTATCATTACAAGTGTAAGGCACATTGTCTGTGGTTGTAAAATAACATTGCCTTTTAGCCATCTGTGTTCGAGCCTTGGAGGAAAAGGATGATAGAAGTTGTAGTCATCAGTAAAAAGTAAAACTCCCATATGAGGTTCATGTGCCTTTGTCCTACCCTGTTAATTGATATTCAAATCCAAGTGGAAATGTTTTGATTTTGGAACTAGTTCTTTGGTGTACTACTGGCCTTTTCTTTTACTATTCTTTACTGGTTTTAGAATTAAGTCGTCTCTCATGATTGCTCTATGGGGCTTTTTTGGCTGCACCGTGTATATACCGTCTGGAAGGGAAGGAAGGAAGTTCAGATTTTATGGACATGGGTAAAAACTCCCGTATATAATCCTCAGGTCCCTAACAAGTGCCATAAGGGATCATTTGAGTCAATTGGGGTTTTATGTCCTGCCGTGCCAATTGATAACTTTAAATTTTGCTGGTATTGCATATATGATTGCTCAATTTGTCCTTTTTCTTGTTTTTTTGGCAGTGGGTTGTTTATTTTGTGAGGAAATATGTCAGATTTTGCTCACAAATGGGCTAAGAAAGTTGAAGGACACAAGACACACATAAGGTGTGTTTTTTGTGATCAACTATGCACCGGAGGCATCACTAGGCTTAAGCACCACTTAGCTCAAACCCGTAAAGATATGAAGCCTTGCAAAAATGTTCCACCTAATGTGAAAAAGTGTGTGTTGATGCTTTGACAACATATGAAGAAACAAAACAGAAAAAAAAAGTGAAATGCTTATTGAGATTGGGCAAGGAGATACGAGTGAAAGAAACATGGAAATGGAATTGGATTCTCAATCAAATGATTATCGAAGAGGTTGGAGCGGTAATGGTAGTGGTAGTGGTAGTGGTAGTGGTAGTGGTAGTGGTAGTGGTATTGGTAGTGGGATTGGAGTTAGGAGTGAGAGTGGTTGTGGTAGTGCTCCAACTCCAAGTTGTGAGACTTGTCCAACTCCACCACCTAAGCCTAGAGGACCAATGCATAAGTATGTGACATCAGAAGCACGACAAACTACTGTGAATTCTCAATACAAGAAGGAAGAACGAAATGAAGTGTGCCGAAAGGTTGGGCGTTTCTTCTACACTAGTGCGGTTCCTTTCAATGTAACTAATAACCCATATTGGAAAACTATGGTGAAAGGGATTGCGAATTATGGTCCCGGATTCGAACCTCCTAGCGCCTATGAGTTGAGAACTTGGATTCTCAAAGAAGAAGTTGAAGATGTGACACGACTTATGATAGAGCATCAAAAAGATTGGAAGGGACATGGATGCTCCATTATGTCGGATGGTTGGTCGGATCAAAAAGGCAAGTGTTTAATAAACTTTCTAGTAAATAGCCCTCGTGGGACTTGGTTTATAAAATCCATTGATGCTTCCGCTGCAAAAAAGGATGGGGATTTGATGTTCAAGTTGTTGGATGATGTTGTTGAACAAGTTGGGGAGGAAAATGTCATTCAAATAATCACCGACAACGCTAGCAATTACAAGTTGGCGGGGAAGAAGCTTATGGAGAAGAGAAAGAATCTTTGGTGGACTCCATGTGCAGCTCATTGCATTGACTTAATGCTTGAAAGTATAAGTAAGTTAAAAGTATTTGAAGAAACTATTCAAAAAGCAAAGTTAGTGGTGAAGTTCTTATACGCTCATATATGGGTGCTTTCTTTGATGAGGAAGTTTACCGGGGACAAGGAGCTTCTTCGTCCCGGGGTGACACGGTTTGCTACATCTTTTTTAACTCTTCAAAGCATCTACAAGCAAAAACAAGCTCTTATGTCAATGTTTTCCTCCAAGGAATGGAGTGAGAGTTCTTATTCCAAGTTGCCTTTGGGTGTAGCGGCTCGTAAAAATGTACTCTATGATAGCACCTTTTGGCCTCACATTGCTTTTTGTGTCAAGAGTTGCATGCCGCTTGTCTCCGTCTTAAGAGAGGTGGATTCCGAAGCAAGACCTTCCATGGGATACCTTTATGAGCTTATGGATGTTGCAAAAGAGAAGATTGCCTTTAATTGTGGTGGAGTTGAAAAAAAATATAAACCAATATGGAAGAGGATTGATGATAAATGGGCTTCACAACTCCATCAACCTTTACATGCGGCGGGTTATTATTTGAATCCCCAATTGCGTTACGAAGACACTTTCTCTAATGTTGAAGAAGTTAAGGCCGGCTTGTATTCATGCATGGATAGGATGATGGATAGTGAAGATGAGCTTCTAAAGGCGGATTGTCAGTTGGATCTTTATGATCGTGGAGAAGGAGAATTCGGAAGTGAAAAAGCAGTGAAGAGTAGAAAAATGCGAACACCAGGTTTTAATCTCTCTTTTATTTTTCTAATATAACGATTTATAGTTTTATATACCTTGAAATATTTGTGATGTCTTTATATTGTTGTAACTTGTACTCACAAATCTTTCACTTTTTTTAGTGAATTGGTGGTTGCGTTTTGGTTCGAAAACACCCGAGTTGACAAAGTTTGATGTTCGTGTCCTTAGCCTTACTTGTAGTTCATCGGGTTGTGAGAGGAACTGGAGTACCTTTGACTTGGTAAAATTCTCTTCTCAATTTGTTGTTCTATAATTTTTTTGTTACTTTTTAAAATATTTTTGAATTCTAATATTATATTTATTTACAAATTACAACTTTAGATTCATACAAAGAGAAGGAATAGGCTTGAACACAAGAGGCTTAATACACTTGTCTTTGTGAAGTATAATTTGGCTCTTCGAGAGCGAAGCATTAGAAGGCAAAATATGGTTGATCCGATACTTATAGATGACATTGAATCGGATGATGAATGGATAACTGAGGTAGAAGAACCAACTCTTCCAGAAGATCCTTATTGGCTTGAAGAAGATGGCATATTTGATGACGCGATAAGAAATGTGCCCATTTCGACATATGATAGTATCTTACCACACCGAAAGCCTCGTGATCCTATTGCTCCTAGCCCTTCTATCCCTCCTATTGCTCCTACTCCTTCTATCCCTTCTGGGTTCCAACTTCCTAGCCTTCCTAGAGCTTCTACTCGTCCTACTCCTATTACAAAACAAAATTTTGGTGAAAGCTCAAGTAAGTATGGAGTAGCTCTCTACTTTTAGTTTTAGTAGTCTAAGTTTAAAATTAAATATTTTTTTAACTTCATATCCTATATTTATGCATAGGTCGTGGTGGAAGGAAAAGGAAGTTTAAAGTTGTTGAAGAAGTTTATGAAGAAAGTGCGAATTTGTTTGATGTTCCTTTAGCCAACGATGACTATCCATTGAACGAAAATGATTATACTGCTAATGATATTTTGCAACAAATTGAAGAAGAGGAAAATGAAAGATGTGGTAGTGACAATGATGATAGTTTGCTTGGTGATGATATTCTTGATAAGGATGATGATTTAAATGAGTAAAGTTTAGTTTTTCTCTTTGTAATGGGTTTATGAATATTTGTAACTTTGTGAATGATCTTTAACATAAGATCATTATTATGTTTGGCATATTTGGACTTTTATTCAAGTGTTTTGTGTTGTTGAACATATTTGGACTTTTATTCAAGTGTTTTGTGTTGTTGAACTTGAACAATATGTATTTTGATAGTTTATTATGCATTAATGTGAAATTATGTGTTTTGGTGCAAGTATATATATATATATATATATATATATATATATATATATGTTTATTCAATGTTGATTACTATTTTACGCTATGCAAGTCTCAAATAGCTTACGCGAAACTGCTACATAGCGCGACATTGCATAGCGAAACTTCCCACACGACGCCTTAGGCAATGCGATTTCAAACCTTGCTCACAATACATACGAGTGTGTGTATTTATATATGTGTGTGTATATATATAAGAACTGAAAAAATTGTACAAACCCAAAGACCCGAATATGAGGAAAAGAATAAGCAAACAAAATTTTAAAATGCAAGTAAAGACTAAAGAAAATACAAAGAAAAGTTGATAGAAAAAGGAGGGGAAGGGTCTGCACAGAAATAAGAAAGATGGGGTGAAAAATGAGGCCAAAACGGAAAACGAAGATTGGATTGAGAAGGGGAACATTTGAATTTAAAATTTTAAGGGTATTTGAGTGATATGAAGCAGCATCAAGCATCTGTTATGGTAGCAAAAAAAAAGGCAGGATGGGCCTGGGACAATTCAGGTCCCTTAGTGGCTCTGCCTCTGCCTAAACTGCTTAAACTTGGTTGCTTGATCATCGGTGATCAAATGTATGTTCTTTCACATCACTTAATATCATGTTTACCGATCAAGTCGTGAATAAGGAATGTCAGGGAGAGAAGGAATGAGAATAAGATCTACTACTCCTCTAAACAATTGAAACATAGGAGAAGTCAATAATGAAAATAACTCAATACACATTTCAAATAAGTAAACGCTCCATAAGTGTATTTAGGAGATTTTAATTGTTTAATAAAACTTGTTTTTAGAACAAACTGTCGAAACTTTGGTGTACGTAGGTGCCATATCGTAGAATTTTGCAGTGAGACTCTTCTAGTTCTATTCTACCCATATGTGAAACTATGCAACTCTGAAGTGACAATTGGGTCCTCCGGACCCTTTTTCCCAAAAAGACTAATTATAAACTCATATATAGTAAAGTACATGGTAAAATCTCACATGGCCTCGCTATTATGATTATAACTATACATTTGATCATAGATATCATATGAAAACTATATATATATATATATATGGGTTAAGATCTGGGGATACGCGCTTTTGACACATTCCAATACCATTAAGACATTCATTTGTAGTGAAGAAATGTATTTCAACTATCCGAATAGTCTATATTTTAGTACATCATTCATAGATCATCCTTGCAAAAAATTAGACAAATCCAAAACCATTAAGACATTCATTTATAGTGAAGAAAATGAACAAATACAGTTCTAAAAAGAAACACTAAATTTAATCCAACGGTCATATGGTTTCGGATTTGGGTAATTTTTGGTAGACATGATCTTTGAGGTAAGACATAAAAATAGATAGTTGGATCGTTGAAATACATTACGTACGGAGTGAACCCCACAAAAATGTGTGTCTGCAAATCCTATATATATAGTTTTCATATGATTTGTCCTACTACGTATGCTTTGTTATACTGTATGCTTTGTACAGAACAATTGTTATGTCAGAATAAAATGCCCTTTTCACTATAACTTCGGCATGTAAAGCAATTTTACCATGTGTAATCTTTGTAGCATAACTTTCGTGTACTTTCCATTGCTGAGATTTCTAAAGTATGATTTACTATCATAAATACGTAAAAGACCAAAATCTTACCTATTACTCTATGCGCCTTTGCATTGCATTTTGCAGTTCCAGAATTGCAAGAAGCTTGGCCGGCGATGGAACCTGCACTAGAAGAGAAGAGAATGGAATCATTTGATGCACATGCTAAATTATATTGTATTCTTTCTTTATTATGGTTAGGATGAGTATTGGATCAGCTTCTCAACAACCAGGAATCCGGACTCAGAGTCAGTTCAGAAGGAATTCTTATCTTCTTGAACTTTTGTCATTAGGAGTTCCTGCACGTAAGGTACAAACTTATGATCTTTTTTTATTGCTTTAATCAGTAAACCTATGAGCTATTATTCAACTTCAATTTTACCTTTAATTATTATAACATGTGGTTACTCTTTTTTTTTTTTGTTGGAAACCCTCCAAGTATTTCTTTTATCATCCAACTGATTTTGTGAGCTACTTCTGATAATTTGAGGGCTCAACATTTTTTATTTCAGGCATTAAGAGTAATGTACGGAATGCCATGTGACATTATCTTCACTGGGTACAATAAATCTGGGCTTTGCACAAAATTTGGTATCAATCTGGTGGGTATTACTTCATATTTGATTCTAATGTTGTTAAACTGTTAAACTCTTACCATTTAATTATGTTGTTATAAGCATTATTCTACAGTTCTGACGGAAGATGTTTCATTTTAATCAGTTCTGTAACATGGCATTTAGATTTTTTGTATGATGTTAGAAAGGTTTAGAATGATTAAAATTTAGTAAAACAAGAACAAATGTAAAATAATACGAGGAATATGAACTTTCTGGTGCTCTGCTCCCTTCTCCATGAAGAGCCTGACCTAAGATCTCTCTTGCAATGATGCAAATGTACAAAATATTAGTTTTCTGCTTTCCCTCATCTCCATATGTTGTGCAGGATCAATATCGTCAAAGGAAGAAACTTCTTATGGGTCTCCCTGTACAGGTGCATAAAGTGTCCAAAATCATGTTTAATTAGTTCTCACCGGTTCGTCTTTTCTCTAACTTTTTACAATGTAATTGGGATTCAGGAACTTGAACAAGTGCTGGGCTGTGATATTTACGTCTTCCTAAAGGTGAATTATAGTGTTCCTTTTTGCTTCTATAAATATATTTTTCCCACCTCCCGGTGAAGTGAGAATTTAATGAGTTTAATTTTTTGCAATTTGCCTATGTACGATCAGAGAGATCGGGTTGCTGCTATGGGTTCAGTTTCAGGATTGAAGTTGGTAAGGAGGATTGTGGCCGAATGCATTGTTCACAAAATGCCTCCTGCACCCCGTGTCAGGAAGTTTATAAAATATGTTCACACGATCAAAGGTCTTGAAGGGTTGAGTTTATGACGAATAATCCTCGAGGTTGAGAATTTGGGTTTTTCTCCAGTTGTGGTGGTTCAGTCTACGAGTGTAACGATTGTCTAATCTCTAACTAATGAAGGATTCTGCTCCTACATTTGAGAAAGATCACCAACTAGGATTCTGCTCCAGTTGTGGTGGTTTAGTTATATGGGATCTATTTTCCATTGTGAATGATGTTTAATCAGTGTCATCTGAGTTTCAAGTCATCCCTCTCCAGTACCGGACAACTTTCCTTATTTTGTTACATTTGACAATTTTCTTTTGCATACTTGAACAACTTTCCTTATTTTGTCCAAGTTGAAGGTTATTTATAAAGAAAAGTTGTCGCTTTCAGTCCTACTATTTTTTGGGAATTAGTAGCTAGGGATATCTTGCAAGTACTTGAAAAGGATCAAATCGAAATTGACACTCCAACATTCCATGTAGAATTTAGTGAATCTGATAATTGCATTGAGCTTGAACATATACAGGTATACTTGGAGTACAAAAGACCACTTGAGATACAAAAATACAAAGCCGATGAGGATTAAGGACTACAGTAAACACAAACCTAAGCCTAACCCCGCAACTATGGAACCAATAAATTTAGGACGCTAGGGACTCGATATGTAACAGTGTGCTACACCCTTTGAACTACTCAAATTGAATTGCATCCCCATAATTTTGATTATAATATAATCGAAATTATCGATCTGAATATTGAAAAAATCCCTCCAAGTTTAGACAATATATAGTAAATACAATAACAGAATTCTTAATTTATTGGTTAGGCTAATTGTAATTGAACTATCTCTTTGGACAATAAATCCCTCCATGTTTCAAGTCATTCTTCATTGTTAAATGTCTCACCTCTGTCAATTCTGGTTTATATTAAAAAGACACTTCTAGTTTGCAAGTTTTATCGATCATTAGATGAAATTTGAAATAAACTTTGTTTTTTATTTGTTGTGAATACAACAGTATATATTTGAATTAAGAATTGGTTTAAGTCACACAATGAGATGACCATAATTAGGTATCTAACTCGTTATCTTTGAGAGTCGAACTTAAGACATTCCACTTACTAGTGTCAAGAAATATCATCTAGACCGTAATGTTTATGACAACTTTGTTTTAAGAAAGTTGTAAATTCTTGAAATCTTATATATGTATATATGCAAAAAGAAAAGGCGGGGTCTGGAAGTTCTTCTCATATTAAAGGATGGCTTAATGGTGGCTTGTTTGGATTTTAGTGAACCTAAAATGGCTGTTTGGTTCCACTATTCTTGAAAGTTTTAGCTTCCCCAATTTGGAAATATTAATTTGGAGATTTAATTAAAAACCACACTCTCGTAGAAAATATTGATTTGGAGTATTTGTGTATAAAATCCCATGGCCAACCATCATAACCTAAAATTCATTCCATAGTACTACACTAGTTAAGAAGATGGATTTGTTCATCGCAAACCCAAACCAAGGTCGCCAATCCACTTGCTTGGCCTTATTGCTAGTGCTAATTATAGCCTTTTGGTCCTCCCCAGCATCATACAGTCGCCCACTTTCAAGTGACGGTGGTGAGAAGAGCAAAAGCATGCCCGAGAGGTTCGAGGAGTGGACGGCAAAGCATGGACGCGTTTACAAGGAAGCAGCCTTTATAGAAGCTTTTAACAAAGAAAAGCATTCGTACACAGTAGGGCTCAATCAATTTTCAGACCTAACCCATGAGGGGTTTACGCGGCAAACTTGTGGCGATTGCAGACCGTATCCAGAGAAGAAGGCAACTGATCGATCCAACTCCGGAAACACCGAGCTATGGAGCCAAGTATAATTATGCTATGATGAATTGAATAGCTTTTTCTTTTTTGGAAAAATAAATTGATTAGCTTGATTGCTTGTAATTAGGCTATCTTTGATTTGATTAGGCTGGTTACATAATATTAGGCTACAATTTGATTTGGAAAAGAATAAACCTCAGCAAATTAATGAATATATATTGTTCTTGATTTTCTTTTTTCTTTATATTCTATCTCAAAAACTGCTTGATAGGATAGAACGCTTCAGAGAAATTAATAGCCTTTTTCTTCTCGCCTCCCCTCTCCCCAGTGACCCAACAGTCGCGGATCTAGCTTGATTCAGTGATGGTTGGGGACCCATGGACAGATCTTATTGAATTGCCTTTCATGGCCAAATTTGTGTTCGTGTTTGTATGTATGTGTCGCCTAGCGGTTTGTGTGGCCTCACATCTTTGCATTGGTTTTGTGTGTTTTTTAGTTTGAGATATGCCACCACTGATTTATTATGGCAAACCTATACCGATGGTTTTTTTGTTCTTTTGTTCATTGTGGTTGTCATACAGGAGTTAATTAAGTTTGTTTGTTGTGTGCGTATTTTCTTCAAATCAAGAATTTGGTCACTAGAGAAGATGTACTCAATTGGCACATTTTTCCTTTGTAAGGGAAAACTAATAAAAAGGACATAAAAGTTTTGAAACTTAACCAAAACCACCCTAATAACTTTTGTTTAATGGTTAAGGCAAGTCCAACATTAAATCAGCCCAAATAAGGCTAGCCCAATCAAAGTAGTTTACGGAGTTTCCGATTTTACATCTGACACCTAGACCAGGATGACCTGTTGTTGTCCCCAAGCAACAGTGGTCATCTCCGATGACCAAGTTCTTGGACATAGACCTAGAATTTCAAGGGGAAACTCCATGGACCTAGAATTCGAGTTCTTGGAAATCGAAGACGAAGAAGAACTCTTGGGTCTCTCACATTGGGAATTCATCGATGCCTCTGACGCCGACTCGGAGGAAAACCACCACCACCGCTCCGACTCCGAACAGCAACACACGGATAAGGACGAAAAAGCAAATCGATTCGATGAGCTTATCATTGGGTCCGCTTCATTTTCCCCTTCGATCTCTCCGCCGGTGGCTGATCCGATCCCTGCCCACCGTCATCGGCGCCCCCACCTCGTTCGATTTGTGGATGTGGGTGACAGCAAAATGTGGTTGGGTCATGATGTGCCTGTTTATGAAGCAGTGATGCACATCATGCTAAATGCATTGCTCATCGAGTCTCACCAGAAGCTTTGATTTGATTCTTTTTGTTTTCTCTTGGTATATGTCCTGCTCCGGCTCGCTGGTTCGATTTCATATGGAGAGAGCTTTTGATTCGTGAGCGAGGTTGGTTGGCTCCTTTGCTTCCTCCTCTTATCTTGCATCTTCGGTTTTTGATTTGTCTTGCAATATTTGCTTATGCCATGTACATTACGTGCAACCATGTAACTGATTTAACTGACAAATTATGTATGCTTTCATGGTTCCCTTCGTTGATCTGGCCGTATGTGTACCTATTACAAAAGATTTGGTACCCTTTATCAAAAGTTCTAGCCGAGAAGGCAGCAGGGGATTTTTGCAAAGAAAATGGGATCGATTTAGTAACCGTTCTACCTGCATGGGTGATTGGACCGAGTTTGTCACCTAATCTATGTTTGACTGCATCACGGGTACTCAGCCTGCTTAAAGGTACTACTGCTGCTGCCTGGTTTATGTAGATCAAACTGATACACTGTAGATTATGCATGATTTTCACTCATTGATCTTGGTTTAATTTAACGGTTATTTTTTTCCGAGAAATTAAGCAGGGTATACTTTATGGCATGGAAGAATGGGATATGTTCACATTGATGATGTTGCACTCTGTCACATCTTAGTTTATGAGCATGAAAGTGCTCATGGCAGATATCTTTGTAGCTCAACAGTTTTGGACAACAATGAGTTGGCTTCCTTATTATCCACGCGATATCCTTCCTTACCTATTGCCAAAATGTTTGATAATTTCAACAATCGGAGTTTGTGAGTTCATCGTTTCAGCACATTTCTTTTAATCATCTATAAGTAATTAATGAGCATATTTTACCATACAACTATCTATCTATTCTACATGGTAATGAAGTAAAAGAATTTGAAGATGACTTCTAGAAGCGGAAATTTATATATACTAACTGTTGTCGTTAAGTGTAATTAACACTAGAATTTTCAGGTTGGAGCCAAGAAGCAGACCATATTTTGAGTTCAACACGTCAAAGTTGAAGAGTTTATGATTCAAGTTCAAGACTATCCAGGAGATGTTTGATGATTGCATCGACTCTTTGGTGGAGCAAGGCCATCTTTCTGCACTCTAGTTATATGCTCGGTGACTTGTTCTGTTTGTAATCTTGTTTTGACAATCCTCTGGTTACATGAATTGTTACCCTTTCCCAATTTGTGCTCGCTTTGGATTGTTCTTTTCTCAAATAATATTCTCAAATTTTCCATGGGATGGTATATTATATTGTGCAAGCAAGCCATTCGTTGATGTCTTGAAGGAAGGTGGTGTTCTCCCTGGTATTAAGGTTGACAAGGGTACTGTTGAGCTCGCTGGAACCAATGGTGAGACCACAACCCAGGGTCTCGATGGCCTTGCCCAGCGTTGCCAGAAGTACTATGAAGCTGGTGCACGGTTCGCAAAGTGGCGTGCTGTGCTCAAGATTGGCCCCAATGAGCCATCTCAACTGTCCATCCAAGAGAATGCCAGCGGGCTGGCACATTCAATTCCTTCTGAATATATGTATAGGGATTAGACGAGAGTATATGATACTGAATTCTACAAATGGTGCATTGTCTGAATATATGTATAGGCATGATGTCGTTCGCCAAAAACTGCAAAGGGCTGAAGCTCCGCGAGTTGACAACACCATTTCGCACTATTTCTAGAAACTACACAATTTCTAGAAATAGTGACACTTTCTAGAAAATGGTGACCACTATTTCTAGAAATGGTGACCACTATTTCTAGAAATGGTGACCACTATTTCTAGAAATGGTGACACTATTTCTAGAAACTGTCACTATTTCTAGAAATAATGTCCAAACAGTCGGTACATACTTTTAGAAATAGTTTGGACATGAAGGTTTTAGAAACAGTCGGTACATACTTTTAGAAATAGTTGGCATAATATATAAATAGTTATGTGTATTTGTTGAATTCCTTTTAATTTTTGAAGCGCCCAACTAAATATGTTATAATCAGGAGTATTGGGCTGATTATAAAAAAAAAATTAATTTTCATTTTTTTTCTCTTGTGGTCTTTGGATTTTAATAATTTAATGGCATATTTGTAAATAATGAAAGTTTCAATGGCATTTTCGTAATTAAAAAGTGACAGATTTGGGCTAAAAAAGTTTGGATTCTGTCATGGGCAAATTGGGAAAAAAAATTATAGCTTGCATATTGGGCTTTGCTTCCAACATGTGAACATTTTTGTTTTTTGTCATGTTGTGGTAAAGTTTGTCCTTTTGATTAAATTTTTATCTTTTTTATTAAAGAAAGTTATTAGGATGCTTTTGGTTAAGAAAAAGTTTAAAATTGTCATTTTTATTAAAACTTCCTTTTTGTAATTGTGTTGTAATCGTGTTTTTCATATCAATGAATTATTGCTATCGCTTCTTTTCAAAAGAATGCGTTTTGTACACCCTCACTTTTTTAACCCTCTCACATAAGGTTATACATGGAATGACACAACCCGACCCGGATGTACACGTGGACACCCAAAAGTCGGATGTGCTGGCCGACACCACGTAGGGTGACGAAAGCCAATTTGAAGGAAATAAGAATAATTCAATAAATTAAGATCAAAGTGTACACAAATGTACGGGCGGAAGAATTAATACAACAGCAATCGTACAAGGTACGGGATACAGAGTATATACAATACCAAGGAATTTAAACCTTCGTCATACCACCGCCTCGAACGTAGACAGCTCCAGCCACTAAACCTGGAGGGGCGCAAAAACAAAAGGGTGAGTGGGCCAATAATAGTCATTTTTGTTAAAACCTTTGTTTTCTGAAAATAGTAACCCCTCGCCGTCAAAATCAAGTAGTTGGTTGGAAAAACCGTTTCAGAAAACGTACTATAATAGTAGGTAGAAAACTAGGTAAGTACGGAAATATACTTACCATCCGAAACGGGCAGAAAGCCACCGTTCGGCATAAAATACTTTACCCGAAGGTTCGTAAAATAAGGATCTACGGAAAACCCGTAAATCAGATAAATGCCCCCGTGGCATCAGTGAAATTCGGTGATAACATCACAATATAAAACTATAAGATAAACGCTCATATACACAATCACGTGAAGCTGGCGCATATGCGCATCACAACGAGTTCGAGTCGCCCATACGACCTAGAACAGGCTGGCACCTACTATGGAATCATAGTGAGCGTGTCGGTGCGTGTGAACAATCACGTGAAAGTGGTCCTGGCCCCACAATCCAAGACTACAAGATAGACGCTCGTTTAGGCATTGCAAACACACGAGTTCATACAGATATATTCTGTCATGAACAGGCTGGGTGTATAAGTAACAGTACGCTCGTGTACACAATCACGTGAAGCTGGCGCATATGCGCATCACAACGAGTTCGAGTCGCCTAGGCGACCTAGAACAGGCTGGCACCTGCTATGGGTCCATAGCGAGCGTATAGGTGCGTGTGAACAATCACGTGAAGCTGGTCCTGGCCCCGGACGGTACACTAAACACCGTGTAAGCAACCTAGTTGAGCGTATGAAAACATACAACGGAATACTCTACCTAAAACAAGGTGGGGTAATTTCCCTATAAGGGATGCCCTCAAACTAATCAATATATAAGATATTCTCGGGTGCCGTACCCCGAAATACCAAGCGTATAACTACACTACGTGAAATACCAAGGATACGCCACATGGGTACCAAGGTATAGAAATACCAACTTAATGGCAAACTAGGTGAACCCAAAATACGATAGAAAATTACCATATCCAAGGTTCACCCAAATACGGCTCAAGGCCGTCAGATAGGTATAAAACCCATAATCACAAATAGGTACAAGTAGGGAATTAAAATACTTAATTCCCTAAATTCCCTAAAATAGAGCCGGTTCGATACTAGCAATACGCGTACAAAATAATACGGAAATCACCAATTTAATGGTATAATTCCCAAATGGAAATGTGGGCCCAAGCCCACTAATTTCCATGGCCTACCGAAATACCGAGCCGAAACTAGTAAACCGAGTAATAAAATAATATAACAAGGTCTAGCAAGAATACGATATAAATATCCATTTAAAACCACAATATAATGTAGGCATAAACCAATATACTTTCCCAAACATAAAACACATTTAAATAATATAGGGAAAGGGCCCACTCACGAATACCGAAGCCGGGAAGTCCAAACGTACGTCCTCCGAGCGCCAAGGGTCGCCAAACCTATTTTGGAACACCCAAGATTAATAAAGTAATTGAAAATACGAAGAAAACGGCGTTCGGAAACCCGAAAACGGAGTTTCGGGGTCGGAAACCCCAAAACCGCCGCCGTGGGCCGCCGTGCGCCGTCGCACGCGCCGTCACACGCTGCCATTTGGCCTCACCTATATGAGATATCACCGGTACAATGATTAAACTCATAAAGGTAACGAATTAACGAATTAATTAAACCTATCCCTTGCTTTCTCAATTTGGAGGTCCAAAACACCTCAAAAATTAAAATGCATACTACCCCGAGGTAGTACACGTCGTCACGAGTCGACCCGTGAAAACAGAATTCAATTTGGACCCTCCACGCGCCCTCACGCGCGGCTTGAAGATTGGAGCCTATGGCTCCACGCGCAGCTCCACGCGTGGCTCAGGCGCGAGCTGGTCAACTGAGCCGGTCAGCCGGTCAACTCGGCTCGGCTCAAGCCGGTTTAAGCTGCTGACGTCATCAAGGCCGGTCTGAACCGGTCTGCTGACGTCAGCACCGGTCACTGGTCTTTTTCCGGTCGCCGCCGTCGCCGGAAACTAGGAAATTTGGCCGGGAAACTTCAAAAGCTTGTAACTCACTCCAATCACAACCAAATTTCATGATTCAAGTGTCAAATTGAAGCTGGGAGTGAGGAGAAGGATGTTTTACCACTTTGGGGGCCAAAATAGGCCTGAGTTGGCCGGAATTTGGAGAAACATTCTCGGGTCCAATTGAGCCGATCACCAGTTGCTCGGTTCTCAATCAAAAATGGCCAAACAAGGCCTGAGTACGTCTCCTGGGTTCTCAAAAGAGGATTGGTGATTAGTTTGAGACGATTTGGGTTCGAAACCAACAAGAAACGGCCGAGGTTCGAAATCGAACCTCGCCGAAAAATTTTCCAGAACTGGGTTCAACGATTACCTGAGTTGCAGGGGTCCAAAGGTCAGTAGACTGAGGTTGAAGAAGACGATGAGAATGGCAGTGATCTCAAATGGCCAAGAGAATGGCTCAGAGGGGACGAGGAAAGGCATGGGTGCCTTGATCAAATTTGGTGTTCTCTGGGTTCAACAGGTTTCTGGGTTTTACTGGATTGCAGGGTCCAGGTTACACACACAGGTTTTTGACAATTTGCTGGCCATCGAGGATGGCTCAAAGTGAGCTCGGGGAGAAAGGTGAATGGCCACGGTGCCATTAGAGAGAGTGGTGTGTGAGTGCTGAGAAGAAAAAGAGGATGGCTGGGTTCATTGAATGGGACAAAGCCCAGACAACATCCCTGGATTCGTGGGATAGGCCATATGGCCTGCTGCCAAATGGGCCCTAGTCCAAATTGCCCAAAATTAAATTACGGGAAAAGTCGAAAATCAACGCCCGTAAAATATTCGTTCGGAGTCCGAACGACGTACAGCTCGCGTCTACGCGTTCGTAGCGACGAGCACGTCAAGAAAATACAAGTGAATGCGTCGTACGAATTACGACGCAAAAGTCAACCGAAAGGTCAACCAAGGGCAAAATCGTCATTTTGCACCTCCGGGAATAAAATAATATTATTTCCGGAACGGGATGTAACATGGAACCGATGAGTCCATCTTATAACATTCGAATGAAAGAAAAGATGTATTTCTTCAAGTATTTTTCTTTGCTACGTACAACTGCGGAGTTTATAGAAGCCTTTAACAAAAGAAGGGCAATACTTACTGGCTAGGCCTCAATGACTATTCGGATTTAACCGATGAGGAATTTCTGTCAACGCGTACTATGGTTAATTTGAATTGGTTAGCTTGATTGCTTGTAATTAAGTTATCAATTGATTTGATTAGGCTAATTGTTTGTAATTAGGCTGTCCTTTGATATGATTAGCCACGTTACATGTAATTAGGCTACAAGTTGGAGAAGAATAATACTCAGCAAATTATATGTATTATTCTTGTTATTTTGAAAAAGCAAATTTTGTTTGAACCCATACAACCTCTCTTTATATCTAATTTAAATTTTAAATGTGAATTGTCTCTATTACCCTATTGCATAATTACCATCAAGTATAAGATGAAATTAACAATAAAATTAAGATTTATCAATAAACACACACTCAATAATCAAACTCTAACCATCACTTAATCTTTCTCATACGTTCTATTATGGTAAAAACCCTAAGATGCTCTCATAGAGAAAAACAAGCTCTTTTTGACAGATGGATGATGATTTTGAAGTTTTGGAACCTCCAACTAAGGTATGAATCGATTGATGCAAGTTTTTTTGTTTGATTTCAATTATTTTATGAAGTCAACTAAAAAATCCAACTGATATCTAAGAAGCTCTATTGCAGTTGCTTCAGTCAATGTCCCACCGTTGAGTGTTAAAAGCTTTTACTTTAGAAATTTGGCTTCTTTCTTTTTGAATTTGTGGTCAGTTAGTAGCATGAGCAAAAAACATGTTATTAAAAAATTGATTAGCAATACACCCTTTTTGAATGATACTGCTCTCTTTACGCCTTGAATGAGTTGCAGAACACTGATTTTGGATTTTTATTTTATAAATGGGTGTAAAGATAAATTTACATATGGAAATTGAGTTTGTGTGGGTAGTTTAGGTAGTAAATTTGGGTTTGAAGAGATATTGATAATTTAATTAAAAGTAATATGAGTGTAGAGAGTAAATTGAGTGTAGAAAAAAGTTACATGGGTTCAAATAAAATTTTGTTTTCCAAAATAATTAACCAAGAAAAAGCCCCTCAAATGTTTGATAGAATGCTTGAGATGAGTATGGTCTTTTGGAGACGGTTTATGTCCCGGCAACCCTTGCAGTTGCAAGTTAAACTTTTCTTCTTCCAGTTTTTTTCTTTTTTTTCAATTTTGTTTCTTATTTATTTAATAATATTTACTTATAATCCAAATAAGCATCTATGTCATTTAATGATTTAAAAACTTCCGCATCATGCTTAATTAGGATCTTTGAATGTTCTGTAATCTAATGGCTCACAAAAAGTACAAAATTATTTGTGAAAATATTTGTCCTCTGATCCCCACATTTTTTGAGACGAATTTGCGTACTGCGGTCTTCCTAGTCCTCAAGAAGACGAGCAGCTCCATCACACATAAAATGGGGCAATACTCTCAACATTTAAATGCCCTCAAATTACGCTCAAGGCTAGCTCAAAGCCGAATTCAAGTGTTCACATAAAAATGCCCATTAATTTTACTTGACTACAAAAATGGTACAAAACCATCACGATTGTCATACTGGGTCAATCACCCATTCGATCCCAAACTCAACCCTTTCAAAATTATCAAACACAAGGTCATTCACCTATTAATTATCCAAATAATGAACTACGTCGGTTTGATCCTGAAAAAATCCAAAAAATTTACCACAATGTCAATAATGTGCTTGTTCAAGAGAAAAAGATTAGCAGAGTTCTAAGCTGCTAGTCCTCTGCCCACCGAACCCCATGTTTTGCCCAGAGATAGTATGCTCCAACCGGACCTCGACCCCCGAACTCGTACAGCTCCGGTGCTATATTTTTCTTGTCTATCTCATTCAAAACTGGAGTTAGAATGTTCCACGCCGCGGCAAGCTCGTCGCTTCTCAGAAAGAGGTGGTTGTCTCCATCAATGACATCAAGAAGGAGATGCTCATATGAATCAGGCACTTCCACATTATACCTGCCATGACCAATAATAAGCACATGAATTTAAATGCAACACAACAGCAATTGTAGTAAACCATGCAAATATTAGAGTGCTTACTTATCCTTGTAGAGCAAATTCAGTTCCGGAGAATCCAACTGCAACCCCAACCCCGGAATCTTATTGTTAACTCTGACTAGGAGGGCCTCGTCGGGCGTATCACGCAGAATCAGCTCATTGGTAGCGAGGTCGATGTTGTGCCCCATACGATCGCGATAAATGTTTCCTGGGACTTGATGAAACTGTATACGTATCTCCACTCTGCATTGTACAATTTGTACTCAGTAAGAAGATTCTAAGTTGTTAAGCTACCACTACTGAAGATAAATTTTATATCGTTGCCCATCGTTTCACAGTAAAAGAGATATCTAAGGATATCGCCTTAAGGCCAGAGCTAGAAAATAAAAACAAGTCAATTCTCCCTCTTCCTAACTCGTCTTGAAGAATGATCTTATATTTTTCCACTTCCAAGAATTTCCAGAGAGAACACCGTAATTAAGCTAGATTTTTAACATCCCTCGACATACTTATGGCCTTAACATAAGCATCAGAATCATCAGAATCAGAAGAGCAAGGAATTGGGCTCTAATGCTTGACTGATATAATGAACTGTCCCTATAAAGAAGTACTGAAATAGATGTAACTTGTGTTGGATGAGCCCCATGCCAGCTTTGATCAGGAAAGGCACACCGTCCCAGCGTGCATTGTCAATGTACAATGCAGCAGCGAAGTATGTGGGGGTCAGGCTGTTCATATATACATCGACCTTATCTTTGGTACTCCCTTTATATTGACCAAGAATAACATCACTGGGCTCCAATTTCCGAACTGATCTCAGAAGTTTGGCCTGGAAAGAATTAGTTTGTCATAAGAAACACTATCGGCATTGCAAATGGGTATAACATGCAAGCATACCTTTTCATTTCGTATATCTTCCCCATCCAGACTTATTGGTGGTTCCATGGCAAGCAATGCTATTGTTTGAAGTATATGACTGTGTACTATGTCACGAATGATGCCGTAACCGTCAAAGTACCTTCATTTAAAAACAATAAAATGAATTATCATAGGCGGGTCTAATTCTAATTGTGTTAATATGTATTAAAAAAAAATAAGGATACAGCCATCAGGATTACTTTCCCGCTTGGACGCCCAAGTCTTCTGATAAAATGACCTGCAACATGGTCCGAGTGTTTTACATAAAAAGTTACATACATCAAGGACATATCAGTTTTCATTAGATGAATATATTATTGAGATAAGTTACCTGTACATTGCGTATGTATGTACGGCTCCACAGCGGCTCAAATACTAGATTAGCAAACCTTAAAACCGTGAGATTTTCGATAAGGTTCCTTCCTAAAAGATGATCAATCCTGAAATAAGAGACTGTCAATACGAAAATGGACGACATCAATCATCTGTGTGCTATGTGTAGAAAAGACAAACGGAGTGCCAAAGACCTGTAGATTTGTTTTTCTTCAAACTTTGAAAGAAGAGACTGCGTCAACCGATGAGATGATAATACATCAAAGCCAAAAGGTTTCTCAATAATTACACGATTCCAGCCCTTCAGGGTTTGAGCATTATCAGCCATTGAACATGCAACATTTATAAGTGCTTCTTGTGGTACGGAAAGGTAAAATATCCGGTTTGCTTCAGATTTTCCCTGAGGTAGGTTAGCTGTTACAGAATCAATTATCAAAAGCATCCAGCTAGTAATTTCGAAAGTCATATAAGATCTACATAAGACAGGAAAAATTTTCTTGATATCTGACCATTAATTTTACCTCGAACTGCTTCATCAGCACATTGAGCTTTGACATCCCTTCTCTGTTGTCATAGCCTCCATCAATGTAGTATGTTCTACTAAGGAAGACATCCATTTTGTCTCCACAGTTTTCTCTGAGAGGAAAATTTGAATGTTCAATGGTGAACTTAACATTCCGACATCTATAGGCCCTTTGTAAACGAATCCAATTAAACATGGAAAGACTATAAAACTAGACCAGATGGCATGGAATTTGAGGAGACACAAGAAGCATACTGATGGTCTACACGACAAGTCAAAGTTGAAGCAATCATGGATCTCAGGTCTTCATCTGTCATATTCTTTCTTGAATAACCGAAGATACTTACATTCTGCAGTCAAAGCTTAAAAAAGTGAGAGAAGGAAACACATTTTCACTCAATGAAATGTCGAACAACTTTGGATAACTTGATTCTTGACCAAACAAGATCTTCATTGTACATACCAATGTTATATTTGCTTTTATGCTAAAGACCCAGCTTACATAGACATCAAAGTCATCATACCTCAGGAAGAAAGCCGCTGTAATACAGAGCAAAAAGCGCTGGGAAAATCTTTCCCCTCGCCAGTTCGCCAGTTGCTCCTATGACCGCAATGCACAGTGAGGGTTCTGCACCACACTCATCGAGAAACTCGGAGGAATGTGTTTGTGGTACGGAAGGAGATTCTAAGGAAGTAGTAGACACTGTTACCGAATCATGTGGTTGGGAACTTGGCAAAGAACTTTCTTCAAGTTGCGGAGTTATTTTTGTAGTTCGATCATTGTAATCTGCAGATACACATCTAGAATCTAAATAGATTTCACTTATGAAAAAAAAAAGAGCAGTAATTGAAGAAGACCAATTCTTTTATTACTAATCCTCAAGGACCTCAACCAATTTTATTGTAGAGCATACCTTCATGTGAAGTCGAATAAGAATGATCCATTATGTTTTCTTTGACTTCATTTTTTACACTCTTGAACTCATTTGTAGGTCCGATTTTCCTCTTTTGCTGTTGACGGTGTAGGTTTTCTAGTATCCATCGTTTTAAGTCACAAAATTTTCGGCAGAAATGGAGAGGCCCTCCGCAGAGCACAACTCGCCCACCCGATCTAGAATGGAAGTAGTTTGCTGAAGTCTACTTGCAACCAACAAAATAAATAAATTTTGCTTAATTTCATATGTTATGGGGGAAAACTGCAATATAGTACAGAACAACAGATGAAAACCGGCCATTCCCACTTCTGGGATGAGCTCGGATGAGTAAGTAATAGATAATTACACTAAATGAAGCAATTAAACACCGAATTATACACTTTCATCCCCCATTGTCTCTCAACATCCCTCTTTACAGTTTCTTATTCCCTCTAAAATCTAATGAGACCAAATATGATTCTTTTTCATCTTCAAAGAAAACCAGGGAGTTGTAGGCTAGTTGCCCAGATCGTGTGCCTGCCTCATGCACCCGCGACTAGAGTAGTTTAGAATATCACCTTGCCAAACCTAAAGATCAAACCATCTTGACCTTACTCTATCTTCCTCAAAGACTCAAAATTTCACTACCCCATTTACAAAAGTCCTCTTTTTTCACTACCTGAGTTATAAATTCAGCTTGGTTTCCCAAAATACAATGAATAAAGCAAAGAAAAACAAATTTGACTTCCATTTTTTTCTTTTCTCAGTCTAAAAAATCAAAACTTTTCACTGCCTCACTCCCATTTTCCCAGAAACCAAACACCCCGTTTCATCAGTTCAGCTTGGTTCCCCCCAAGAAACATAGAACAAGCAAACAAACAGAAATTTGCCCATCCATTCTTCCTTTTCTCAGTCTGAAAAATCCAAACTTTTCACTGTTTCTCTCCCGTTTTCTCATAAACCAAACACCCCATTTCATCAAACATCACACTTGACAATATAAATACACACAAACATTAAAGTAAGTAGAGATGCATAGACGAAAATATAGAAATACAGGAGAATATATATTGATGGTTGCGAGAAGAACTCACCCCAAAAGAGAACCGGTAAGCAGTGGAGCAGAGATCGTTTGGCCTTGAAGCTGAGGATGATAATGAGACAGCTGAAAACGACATCGACATCCTTTGATCTTCTTTAGCACAGCTCAGGTTTTAATGTCGTTTAAGCTTCTGTTCTGTGACTGTCTGTCCCCATAGAAAAATGAAGGGGACGATTGTAACCAATTGTTTATGGTTTCGGATGCACCAGATAAAACTATCAGTGACTCTGTGGGATTAACAGACGGTTGATGTTTCTTGATGGGTTTGATTGGGCGGATGAGAAAATGGACGGCTGTGATGGGAGGGAGACTGTTAGATTTGGTCTGTACTACGTTATTAATCATTGTTGTCTACTTGTCTTGGGTACGTCATGTTCGGGAACATCTGATTTGTCGTCTAGTTAAAACTTGGGGCTATGTCGGTTTGTCCTTATCCCAAAAAAAGGGAAGGAAAACAGGGGATTTGTCATGGATTTGGTTGAGCAGGCTTTGGTACGAAATTCTGTCCAGTTGTTTGGGTTTGGTTGTAGGTCTTTCCAAGCCCATTTGCACCTAATTTTCTCTTCAACGCTAATCTGTTTTCGGGGCTTGATTTTTACACTCTTCTTCCTTTCAATATTGATGTTTATTTTTTACATTTGAATTACATAAATTAAATAAAAATTAATGAACAAAAACAAACATGAGTGTGAATGAGAAAGAAATGTTCGAAATTCATTTCTCTTGTATTCAAATTCGTTATAATGGGGTCATGTAATTAAGGAGAAGAACTTATTTGTAATTATGGGCTCGTTTGAAAATACTTTTAAAATAATAGAAATTGCTTTTTGTTTGTAAAAATATTTTTAGAGTCAATCTTTAGTAAAAATACAAATGAATCTTGAAAAAGCACTTTAAGTGTTTTTGGAACTCATAAACATTTTCTTTAAAAATTCTTTCAATCATTTTAAAAGTACTTCCAAACAAGCCATGTCACTTTACAGTGCCGTCATTTCAAGCCAATCATGCACTTTTATTCATGTGATAATGGTAAAGCACATGACAATGTATTATGAGATTAAGAACCGTTGTTGAAGTATCCCGAGTTTAGGTAAGTTTCTCTTACAACAAAAGACAAACTAGAATGTAACGAACAAATTTTTCACTAACTATTGATCGTAATAACTCAATATTGAAATATTGGACAAATATACAAATTTTTATATTTAAAAAGTCAATACGATGCACTATTACAATCATATTTACACGTATTTATAACGTGATCAGTTATTGTGAATCACATGTATGATGAGTGTCAATCATTTCATGAGCTGCAAACTTACATAATGCATAATGGATGTGATACATTTCCCCAAAACAAAAGTTCTTAGTACAATAATTGTGATGCTAATTGGTGTTAGAAAAGAAGGAATCTTTGAGTTTAGCAACTAATTTTTCTATGGTAGGTCCGAAGTTATCACAATAACAATAAACGACAAATCTTTGGATAAACAAAGAGAAGTAGAACAAAAAAGAAAAAGAAAGTTTCTTACCTAAATGTAACAGTTGCTAAAACCAATAAAAAAATTATGCAATGGATAATGATAAAAAGACTAAATTTTTAAATTTTGTAAATTAAATTATATAATAATAAATTAAAATTTCAAAATTTAATAACTTTTAAATAAAAAATTAACGGTTAATTGCTACATCATTTTGTTTACAAATTTAATTTTGAAAATTTGGTCATTCTAATATTACCAGCATAAATATGTGGTGCATTGCATGCTATCCAAAGTCCTTCATTACCAAATATTTTAATCTCAATTAACAATAATAATTCATGTATTTATACCCTGTTTTTTGTTGTTTGATAGTGACCCTCCACTAACCACCGTTCCTCACATAATCTCTCCCCCCACCATCTCTCTCCTCCTCCCCCCTCTCTCCTCTAATCAATCTATTTGGAATCTTAGAGGGGTTGTAAATAAATCATCTTTGAGC
The DNA here is from genome assembly GCA_018257905.1 of Gillenia trifoliata. Taxonomy (NCBI): domain Eukaryota; kingdom Viridiplantae; phylum Streptophyta; class Magnoliopsida; order Rosales; family Rosaceae; genus Gillenia; species Gillenia trifoliata. Next base: position 4,793,102 of record CM031084.1, on the reverse strand, counting down.
AGATAAGACTGGTGGGAGAGAGAGGTTTGTGAAGATTACAGGCAAGAAAAAAAGCTCTCAACTTTTATTTATTTATTTTGTATTTTTCCAGAATATAATCGTGCATGTTTTAATTCCAAGGCAAGATTTCTGGGTTCTTTGACATATATCATCATTTGTTTGATTCCAATTGGGTTTTTTGTTCTTCTTTTTGGGTTCTGATTGCCTTCATAATATCATACCATCTAGTTTTTTTTAATTTATTTTGTTGATTGCCTTTTGTGTTTGATCTTCACCTGCTATTAGATACCGGGTTCTCTTTGTTTCTCTTGAATTCAAATTTTTATTGCTTGTCAGCACGTTTAGTTTCTGGCCTTGGAGATTTTCCAATTTTGCATTTCCTGCGGTTTTTCGAATCGAAACTTGTTTTTGTTTTGAAAGTTTTGGATGCAGTCTCATCAACTATTGCTGTTGTAATTGCTAGACTATTGATAATGGATTGAAATTTAACTGCTTTTACAGTATCCGAATCATATATTTGTTTAACTCTTACATCATGGTATTTAACTAGTAAGATAAGATCATAAGAGCGAAATTTCGAGGAGAAGAATCGATATGATGAATCTGTTAAGAATCAGTTTTATTTTAGAATGAATAATGAGTTTTATAGATAAAAACGTTATGAGGTATGAATTCTTTAATTTCAATGATATGAAATGAAATCATATTGTTACATGATGGTATTAACGAGTATGATAGAAGTGAATTTTCGAGGAAGTGAGTTTTATAAAGAAAAAGGTTATGGGCTGTGAATTCTTTCAATGATATAAAATGAAATCCATATGTTCATTTAGGATAGCATGTTGACTGTAGACCTAGACGATTTAAGTCAGTATGTACTTGTGTTTATATACCCCTGCATTTTATTTTCTCATTTCCGGTTTTTTGATGCAGGTACTTTGATATACTTCTGATTTGATGCTGTAACACATACATCAATTACATATTAATAACTGACAAATGGGGTCTGAAGGGCCTTCGCCAGTAACAATTCATGTGACGGGTTTTAAGAAATTCCACGGAGTTTCAGAGAATCCGACTGAGACAATTGTCAGTAATCTCACAGAGTATGTGAAGAAGAAGGGTTCACCAAAAGGTCTGGTTTTTGGAAGTTGCAGCATTCTTGAGACTGCAGGACAAGGAGCACTTGTTGCCCTGTACCAGACATTGCGATCTGCTATCAGCGAGCAGGATACTTCAAATTCCAGCAGAGTTATTTGGGTCAGTTGCTCTCATGTCTGGTCCATTGTTTCTCAATTTCTATGTACATTCCTGGATCACACTTTTTTTCTAGTTTCTTTCTCTGTTTTCGAGAGAAAATGCATGTGTGGGATATATTAAATGTAATACTAGAACTTTAATGATTTCCCATAGCTTCAGTTCGAGAGATTTTCATCGGTTTGATTGTAGTACTTGCGTATATGTATTCATGTGTCCCTGTATCTTACTCTTTCTTAATTTGAACTATTTTTGTGTAGATACACTTTGGTGTTAATAGTGGTGCAACAAAGTTTGCTCTCGAGCACCAAGCTGTCAATGAAGCTACTTTCCGTTGCCCTGATGAGATGGGATGGAAGCCTCAGGTTAGATAGAACTTCAAAGGGTTTGTCGTCTAGTAAATTGGGATTTTATTTGACAGGCCTTCTATGTTGTTCAGATGTTTTAACTTTTAATCATCTGTTTTGCAGAAAGTCCCTATTATTCCTTCAGATGGTGGAATTGCACATATACGAGAGGTAGAATGAGTGGCCATGACTCTTTGAATAGATGTTTCTTTAAAATTTCTAGTAATTTCTCCTGGACTTTCATATATCGATTTAATTTTACGATGATTACTTAAAGAATATCTGCTTGGAGAACTGAAGTTGTCTTTAAAAGAAGGTCGAATTTATACCTTAAAGCACTTTCTTCCTTGTTGGAACCCCATAGATAGCAGTATATGCATTCATGAGCAATCTTTTTTGTGCCTGGATTCTGGTTCCATATAAACTTGTTTTATGCAAAGGAAAGCATAGAATGTATGTTGTTTCCTGTTCTTTTTGCGGATTAGTGTGATGGCATGGAGCCACCCTTTCGGAATAGAGGCCTTTCGGTGCATGGTGAATAAAGGAAACCAGGAAGTGATGGCTACCGTGAATGGTAGTATAACTTCAATACTATATGATGGTTAATACAATGGTTGATTCGCAGGTCTTATTTGGTATTCGTGTATGACTAGAATGACTCCTCATTTTCACAAGTCTTGAAGGTATTTCTGTTCTGATTCTGTGCAGACTTCTCTTCCCGTCGAGGACATAGCTAAGGCCTTGGCAAAGAAGGGTTACGAGGTGATGATCTCAGATGACGCAGGCCGCTTTGTGTGCAATTACGTCTACTACCATTCTCTTCGGTTTGCAGAGCAAAACGGGATCAAATCACTCTTTGTTCATGTGCCTCTTTTCTTGACCATAGACGAGGAGACCCAAATGAAATTTGCTGCTTCCTTGTTAGAGGTACTTACTTCATTATACTAGTACACTCTATAATCCTCCAACCACGCCGTATGCCAAAGAGGTTGATCGTAAGCCAGTTTGAAGTTGCCACATTAATTACGGTGGATCAACGCTTCATAAATGGAAATGCTTGAATAATCAGAAAGTGTAATCAAAGGGAAACTGTATTGAAAGAACAATTATGATGTATTTTCATGAGTCTTTTCCAGAAAGTTTCGGTAACTAGCCGAAAATTTTCAAATCCAGTTTGTTAATGACATCCCAGTCTGTTCATAGCGCTTGCTATTATTTGTGCAATCTCTATCTCCTTCGGTGTGATACTGTTGATAATAATAAAAAAAAAAGGTGCATTAAGTGAAAGAACCAAATCAAATTATTAAGGCCGGTTTGATGACCATTCAGTTTTTACTAAAAACAAAATGGTTATCACACGGCCCTTAAATTATTGACGGGAATGAAAACAAATTGAAGAACCAAGGCAAAGATTTTTCCTAGTAGCAATTATTTAGCAAAGACTCTGAAATGAATGGAAGACTAAAGGGCCATAAACATCAGAACTCTTGTATGAGTTGATAAGAGTGAAGATAAGATATTACGCACCATGACTGGACAGAGATACTACCTTTATGGTAATGGCAGTGGTTTATCTACTGAGAAATATAATATGTGATGTGGTCCTTTATGACCTATGCTACATTTTATTTTAGCACTCTGTGGTCCCTCATTGAGAAGACCAATTTAATTTACACCCTCCTCATTGAGCCAACATTCTCAAACTAGACTGGGCTAGTATTTTGGTCAATAATTATCATCTATGAGATTTGAATTAGGACCACTCTAGAGACGTAGAGACTGAGTGCCTCTAGATCAAAGATCTTGGGATGACCATGTGTTAAATACAGCTAGTTAAACAGATGTAACTGCCACCTATTTTGTACTGATTTGATTGCCTCACCTCTATCCCTCTCAATATGAAAATGGGAAACGATATCAGAAAATGGGAGAAAAATTGTGTGCAGATGGAAAAAAGCGGTGTGCGAAAATCACTTCCTCGTAAAGTCGTTTCTAATTAATTTTATGCATTGAGGATACAAAATTTTCACAATAGTAAACCATGAACATCCACTTACTACTTCTAAGGAATTTATAGCTCAGCTGGTCAAGAACATTGATCATGTGTCCGAGGTAGTAGGTTCAACTGTGTTTTTAAGGTGCCTTTGCTATTTGCAAGGGGCTTGTATAAAGAACATGCCTTACTGTTTCAAAAGGGAATTTGTCGGCAACATCTTGAAGATGCTCTTGGACTTGGGCTAAACAATGAATTAATTTAAACCAAATAGAACAAACCTATTACATCAAATTGGATTTAAGCACAAACCCATAAAAATAATTCAAGGAAAAAAAAAACCTTAAAACATTCCACACCATATACTACTATATATCAGAGATTTATACTCTCAATCACTTGTAATTTTGTTTACAATAGCTATGAATTTTATATATGTATCTAAGTTTACTTGGCATTACTATTTGATCCACGTTGGTTAACACCTTTCATTATCATTCTGTGGCAACCTTTGTGGAGTGCCCTCCAACAAGCAGAAAACTGGTGGAATTGTAAGGCTCTGCACTGTTCCATAAGCACTCCAGCAAATCGGGTTCGACACGAATACTCCTTGGGCAGGATACAGTTCCACTTCACAGAGAGTGAGATTTGTGCATGGCATGGAGTCACTGCAAGCAAAATGCATTGGCGGGCTTCTGACGTCGTATGTACCTTTTATGTTTGCATACGAAATATCCGATATCTGAACTGCGGAGGTTTGGTTAGGGCAGTTCTTGGTGAGGCAATAGTACTGATCTAACAAAATCGGGTTTCGAACGGTGTCCATGTGAATGTTGTGGAATGTTATTCTTGACACTGACCCTGATCCACCTTGCCAAGTTTTGATCCGAACCCCGTTGTCAGAGTGTTTGATGATTGAGTCCCTAACTGTAATGTTCGAAACACATGCTCGAGATTTGCTATTCCCAAGACTTCCAATGCTGTAGGCAGAAAGAGGATTTGGGCATGAGTGAACTTTTGAGAATAATTTGAACTTTAGAAACCATCCATACGGGCTTTGAAGCTGTAGATGTACCTTATTCCATGACTTGGGCCGCAAGTAATGTTCCTAATGTCTACATTATAACAACCTGCTCCGATTGATACACAGTCATCACCTACATGAAGCATTAATTAAAAGCCAAAGATCAGGGTGAGCTTTTGAGAGATTGGAGAGTGGAGGAAGACATATCGAATCGGAAGCTGCTTTTCAGTAAATACCATTAGAGACGAGTGAGTTGTATAGTTTCACATTGTTTGTGTTCTCTATGTGAATTCCATCTGTGTTGGGACTCAAAGCAGGTGCTTTTATGGTAACTGATTCTATGTGGACGTTTTGACAGTTATCGAACCGGAAGTGAAACTGGGGGCTGTTCTTAACTTTGAGTCCTTGCACTCTCAGATTGGAGCTCATGAAAAATCTTATGGCCTGCAACAGAAAATGAACCTGTAAACAAAATATTTCAAGAAATATTGAAGAATGCTTACTTCAGAATTAGCAATAGTTCAGAAGAATTTTGACGGTGTGACTTACAACAGGGCTATCACAAGGACCAGGCGGTGTTGTTCCATTAATTCCCTGCTCCATTGCATATAATAGAAAGAGTAAGAAAGTTGTATCAAAGTACTTTCAATTAAAAATTTTAAGAGAAATATCAAATTTAGGGATTTGGCTATAATATCCTTAATTTTTTTTTGATACTATAATACCCCTTAAATTTAGAATAGAAATATTGCTTGAATTACAATTCCCATTAACTTATGACATTTTTCAGTTTTCCCTATCAACTTTCAGTTTAATAATGAGCCCCTAGTCTTTCAAAACGTATTAATTTGCTCCCAAATATAAAATTTATTACATTTTTCTTTTTTCTTTCCTCTTGAATGGACAAAAATATACTTTTAATTTGAAAGAAAAATTGACAGATTTGGTGGTACTATATAGAGAAATTGGTGAAAGGAGTCAATTGACGAATTATTTGGTGAAAGGGGTCAATTGACATGTTTTAAAAGATTATAGAGTTCAAAACCAAATTGAAAGTTTAGGGACAAATAGGACTAAGGTACTAAATTCATGAGGCATTGTTAAATTTCCAAACTTACTGGTGATTGTAAAGAGAAAAATTGCTTACTTTGTGGGGTTTACAAGGAAGATTCCACCATTTCTCTCCTCTCCCATCTATTACACCACCACCTTGCATTGACATTCCATTGATTCTGTAGAAAACCAGCCACTGTCTCTTGCTGTTATTTTTTGGCCATGAATCTGGTCCATCTGGAGGCACTAATGTCCCATCAATCTTCACAATAACAAAATACAGATAAAAATTCACATCAGATTTTGGTTAACGTAAAATTAAAGTAAAAAGTTATCAACCTGTCTCAGTTCTATATAAAATTCCGAACTTTAGCAGGAGAGCTACATTACCTGAAATTTGAGGCCAGAACTACATGGCCCTGTGAAGATTGTGGACTGTATCATAAAGGAATGGCCTTTAGGAACAAGAACTTGTGAATCTTCAGTTTGACAAGCACTATCCCAAGCCATTTTGAATGCTTGTGTGTCATCAGCAACACCGTCTCCAACGGCACCGAAAGATCTCACATTGAAAACAGTATTTCCATGAACAGAAATAGCATTGTAACTTGGGCTAGCAGCTTGAGGTGAAGGAGAAGGTGGCAAGGAAATCTGAGATATCGGGCTCAAATCCTCATCATATCTAGTGTCAGTACTTTGAAGCCTGCCGTGTGTCGGAGGAACGAAGAAACAAAAAGAGAAGAAGCAAATTTGGATCACAAGAGCCCTAGAAAATATCATGCTCAGTATATGGAGCCTTTCACTTAGATGCATGTTGAGCAAATGGAAAGAAAGAATTTTCAGCTACTTAAATAACAAAAGGGCTTCTTATTAAAGGTAAATTCATATTAGATACCAAGCTGGTGCACTCTAGGGTTTGTAGGCCTTAACTTTCACTGGCTATAGCCAAGTTCGTGCTTTTGAAATTCGAAGAATACAACTGGGATTTTGATACATTCTGTCATTTTCAACGGCTATGCATTGTAGGGGTTTAAATAGGGCTATAGAAGGAAGGTACCCACGATCTTAGGAAGATGAAAGCACCGTAAGAGTTAAAGCGCTGTGTATGTGACCACTTTGAGTACCGGAACAACTTGCAAGAGATAGCACTAGAAGACTACTGCTTTGGGAGAGGAAGACTTGCAAACACCCGAGATGCCAGTGTGACGGTATTCAAATTAATCATACATTATTATAGAAGAAAGTTAAACACATAACAGTTTGTGATTGACTTGAAATTAATACCGCCACATTGACATCTGAGGCAAGTGTAGAGCCAGGATGAGCTATAATTTTTTTTTTTTTTAGTTTTATCTAGTATGTGTGGCTGAGTGACTTTCTTTGTCTTAGTACTTGTTAATTAATGTGAGCAAATGGATATAATTCATATGAATTAGCACCAAAATTTTCATTAATCCCAATTTTCCACTGGACTACAGCCCACCCTAACGTAATGGTGGCTCCGCCGTATAAGTAAGTTCTCTCTAACTTTGAAATGAGGGGTTGTAATGATGGTTTCGCTCTTGATTCCGAGTGTAGGTAAGTTTCTCTCCAACTTTGAGATGAGAGGCTATTCACAAGAGTGATGATAAGTTGGAAGTGCAAGTCACTTTCATACTGGGAATTAGTGGGAGGCTACTTTTGAAGGTCGGTCCATGCCCTAACTAACACATTGCCATAGTGTTGTGAGACCAACCAGTTCCGTTTAGAGCTAGCTTTGGCTTTTTGGGCAAGAATGTGGAGGAGTCTGCATGCGAGGAGTTATAGCCGGCCAAAGACAAAAAAAGTTGGGTGGATTAAAATTCAATGAGATTTTGAATGATTACAGGCACCCATTTCACACAATAAAAGTTGTTGCTTTAGGATCTTTAAGCATGATACAAAGGGTGGCCAATTGGCCATTTTTGGCAGAACTTGTTATTTATATTTAGGGTTTGCAGTCTTGAAGCAGACAGAAATTAAATATTATTCTTTAGGTTATATTATGGAGCAGCAGAAAGCAAATTATTTCATGCTTTGAAGTAACTCAACCCGCTGACCAATAGTAGCTTCTGGCTTCTGATTTGTGAGGCTTCTTTTGTGGACACTTCTTTACGTCCACATTCTCTCTTGTCTGCCTGAAAGAATTACTGACGACCCAAAAATTAAAGGTTATAGCAAAAATTTCATGAAAATAGGTTTCATAATCATTTTGTAGACTATTTAAAACGAATTAAACCTCGAGAGTTATAACTGTCAGTTTTTAATCAGTTTTGCAATGTTCAACAAATATCACCATAAAACCTATATATTATTTTCGTCACATTTTTGCCTCATCAATATTTTTTTTTATTGATTTTACTGTTTCAAGCGCAAAAATTACTTATATTACTCAATAAATGGTCCGCTTCTAACCGGCTTATTACATTTTGGGCGTAGTGCAATCAAAAGATTTTATAAATACTCAACAGTCACATTATTCAAAAAATTCTGTTACTTCCAATCACTACTAGAAAAAGGTGGTTGGGCGACAAAAAAAATTTCGTCGCCCAAAGTCAAATTTCGTCGCCTATATATTTGGGCGACCACTAATTCGTCGCCTAAAATTCGTCGCTCAAAGTCCGTCGACCATGCCTTTGGGCGACGAATTTATTTCCTTCGTCGCCCAAGTTCACCTTTAGGCGACGAAAATATTTCGTCGCCCCAATTCACCTTTAGGCGACGAAATATTTTTGTCGCCCAAATTCACCTTTAGGCGACGAAATATTTTCGTCGCCCAAATTCACCTTTAGGCGACGAAATATTTTTGTCGCCCAAATTCACTTTAGGCGACGAAATATTTTTGTCGCCCTAAGTTTGGTTATACCTACAGCGTCGCCCCCAATTTTTTTAATTTTTTAATTTTTTTAATATAATGAATCAATTGGTATTTAAAAGACAATAAAATATAATTAACAATGGAGAAAAATTAATTATATTATATAAAGAAATGTACGTACAAAATATTCAATTGAAAATAAATTAGAATTCTAAAACGAAATGTACGCAAGTCATATTACAAACACAAAGATGAATTGCTAACTAATCTTTTGGTTTTCAATTTGGCAGAGTGCTGAAATGAAAGAAATCTGGTCTATGAGTATGTTCCACAGAAACGTCCTTAAGAATCTTGCACACCCTCCTTGCATTGCTCTGCAAAATTTGATATATAATAAAGTTGCATTAAAAAATATATGGGAAATAATCGAACAGATGGATATGAGTGGAAGAAAAACCCAGCAATCCTATATTCAGTTTGCAAAAAAACCCAGCATATCGTTTATATAGCTATCTTAAACCACATATTGGTCTACGTGCAGCTCATGCTAGCAGTTATGACAATATAAGCCAATAATAAAACAATATAAGCCAATAGCAGTTATGACAATATAAGCCAATAATTTTTTCGAGCTGTACCTTGGTGTCAAATCCCGATGAATTATAGGGCGCGGTTTATGTTGATGAAGATAATTCATGCCGCTGTAAGGAAGAAACCAACTTTTGGGAGTAAAGGAAGGCATACATTGGACTACTTACAGAGCGACACTCTTACAGGTTGGTTTCTATCAGGACCATATAAAAATCCCAATCCATTTCGATTAACAGATAATTGTAATTTAAAAGCATGCTAGATGTATAGATATATGGTTCTAAGACTTGTAATGGTTGGCAACCAGGCATCCATCCTATGAAAGGTAAAAGTACTTTAGCAATCTACTGATCTCTCTTTGCTTTAAACAGATGGTATGACCACGTACCAACAAATAATATTACATATTAACAAATAGTTTAAGTTCATGCGTCTTTGGAGCACATTCTACTTGACTGCAGTTTGTATGGAGTTTTTATCAGGCAGTTCAACTGATAGATCAACATTCAACAATGCATGATGTATTTAAGCAAAAAAATTCTCTATCTCACGATTCCTAATGAACAAAGATTAAACCAATCAATTAAAATAAACAAAATAATTCCCAAAAGAAGTAGTTGGTTTACCTTGAACAAATTTTCCATATCGGCCAAAATGTTGCTAATGATGTCAAAACCACATGCATGCATACATTTTTGTAGTCGACGGTTGAAAATTAATATAGGCTTTATGGTTTCCAGTGTTCAATTTTTGAAGATGACACATTAAAGTCAGTTGTACACCTTTTCGGTACGAGCGTTTCTGTATTTTTTACAGATTTTTCCCACATCTCAAATAATTATTACGATTTTTTTAGTGCTAAGGGATTTTTAGGATAGGGCGACGAATATTAGTTTCGTCGCCTCATATATCTTTGGGCGACGAAGTTTGTTGGTGGCCTGTTCCTATTTTGGGCGACGAATTGTTGTTGGTGGCCTGTTCCTACTTTGGGCGACGAATATATTTCGTCGCCTAAGGTGTCATTCATTTCCCAGACTGAATCATATTTGGGCAACGAAGTTTGTTGGTGGCCTGTTCCTACTTTGGGCGACGAATTGTTGTTGGTGGCCTGTTCCTATTTTGGGCGACGAATATATTTCGTCGCCTAAGGTGTCATTCATTTCCCAAACTAAATCATGTTTGGGCGACGAAGTTTGTTGGTGGCCTGTTCCTACTTTGGGCGACGAATTGTTTTTGGTGGCCTGTTCCTACTTTGGGCGACGAATATATTTCGTCGCCTGAAGTTTTGTCGCCTTAAGGTGCTTTAGGCGACAAAAAATTTGGTGGCCTAATGTTTGGTCGCCTAAACCAAATAAAGGCGACGACATTGTTTTCTCGTCGCCCAAAGTTCTTTTGGGCCACGAATTTCTCTTCGTCGCCCAAAATTTCGTCGCCCAAGCCATTTTTTCTACTAGTGAATTTTAAGTCGGTTATTAATACAACCTATTTTCATGGAATTATCAATGCACCACAAGCTTTTTAAAATTCATGCAGGATATCCAAAGTTGTCCAGGTCGATAAAACTTCGTTTTGGCTATGTTCCAGGACTCGTTAGCTAGTATTGTTTTTATTGATTTTTCTTTTTTACAACTTAAAAATTCAATGAGCCTCTCAATAAATGATAATAGCGCTTCTTAATAACTTATAAGATTTTATACTGGGACGCAAAAGATCATGTGAAAACTCATCATTCACATTTCTCACAAAATCCATTACTTACGGTTTTTAATAAGTCTTTTGAAAACTCAGTATTATATTCATGTATCATCAAATTTGGGTTATGGTAGTTAGTCAGTACATGGTGTCTGCCTCTTTACATTCGAGCTCGAATCACCTCCATAGTTTAGAATATTCATTGACCATTCACAAATTAATAATATCTAATTATCATTAGCTGGTGTACCGACAAAGATCTGTTTGGTTGAGTAGGAAAGCAAAGAAAAATCAATTGTTTTATGCGCTTATATCATCGTTATTCAAACTATTGTTAAGTTCAATGACTGAGAGAGATAAATGAATATGAACCACTTTATCCTTATCTTTGCTATTGTTAAAGTTCCTGAGAAATGGCTGAGAGATAGATGAGTAAAGCTTCTATTTGGTTAAAAATAATCCATTTTTATGCGCTTAGTAGACCGACCGCGTCACTAATGAAGGTGGGATATTTCACCTCAACCCTTCTATTAGAGTCGTGGTCCAAATGATTTTATTGAAGACTGACATGACAGATGCTAATCCAGAATCCCTCCCATTTACTAAAAACATGACCTATCTACCTCATTTTCTAGCCCTTTGGGGTAACCTTTCATCAAACATGGAACTTGTGGAGTGGAAATTGCATCCTTAGTACCAAAAGCTTGCCAACAAAATGGATCCAAGTGAGTCCCTCCTTGAGCAGGAAGCAAGTGTATTCCCGATAGGGTCAGATTTTTGCATGGCAGTGAGTCACTGCAAGCAAGATGCATAGGAGGCTTTCTACTGTCGTACGTGCCATTTATGTTTGAGAACTGAACACTGTTAATCAATACTGCAGAAGTTTGGTTGGAGCATTTTTTCTTGAGGCAGTAAAACTGGTTTATGATAATGGGGTTTAAAACTGTGTCCATGTGAATGTCCTTGAAGGTTACTTTAGATACTTTGCCGGAGCCGCCTTGCCATGTTTTGATCCGAACACCGTTGTCGGAATTCTTGATGATTGAGTCACTCACTGTGATGTTTGTAACACAGGCTTGTGAGATTCCTTTGCCAAGGCTACCTATGCTGCAAAGATAAAAAGAAAGTAGTTACATCAAGATATATATAATTTGGAAATTATCTCATCATACTTAATTATGTCGTTAGGCTGTGAATCTAAACGTACACATTCTGATAAAATCATCCTAAAAATCAATGGTCTAATACCTTATTCCGTGACTTGGACCACACATCATGTAACTTATATCCACATTATAGCAACCCATTCCAATTGAGACGCAATCATCGCCTACATATGAAATTGAGGTAGAGAATGAAGAATGAGCCTTTAGATAATTAATATTCTACTTCGATTTGAGCCTTTAGATAATTAATTAAAACTCTACTTCAATAGGTTAGAAAATGTGAAGTTATACACACACAAGAAAGCATGACCAACTAGATTATAGTCTAGTCATATTTCTCTTTTCTATATTAAAAATGTACGAGTTGCATATAATTACCCGTGGAAATGGTTGAATGGTGTATTTCGACATTGGTTGTGTTCTCTATGTGGATTCCATCTGTGTTGGGACTGTCTTCAGGTGAATTTATGCTAATGCTTTCGACATTGACATGTTCACAACTACCAAAACGAAGATGAATCTTGGGGCTGTTCTCAAGCCTAAGTCCTCGTACAAACAAATCTGACCCTTTTGAGAACCTTATGATCTTCATGCATTATAAGATTCAAAAATACAATAATTAGGCATGCTTGCTTGAAAATTTGATATTAACTAAGGTTTTAATTACATAAAGAGGAATATTTTTCAACTATTAAATCATGATCATAGATTTCTGTGGTTATTACTTACAGATGGGCTATCACAAGGACCCTTTCCTCCCTGTTCCAATATTGACACAAAATTAATTAATATCATCAATAGGCATGTATTTCTAAGGTTAAATATATAATTATTAGCCAAAAGAAATTAAATGACAAACTTTTTTAAAATGCCAATTCTAAACTATTTGTTTGTATCTATATAGAGAGAGATCAAATTCAAGTGTTACACACTGACCTAACTAACCGGTCAAAAGCACTTAATTATTGACATCATCATACCTTGTGAGGCTTGCAGGGGAGGTCCCACCATTTCTCTCCTCTCCCATTTAAAAGACCATTCCCTTGCATTAACATTCGATGGACTTCTTCGAAGAGCAGCCAGTCTTGCCTCTTGGTGTTTGGGGGCCATTGATCGGGTCCATCAGGAGGCATAAGGGTTCCCTCAATCTGATCTCATCCATTAATTAACAATAAACATACATATAAAGAACCCTTACAATTAAACAACTTGTAACATGATAATTAATTACTAAAATTACCTGAAACACAAGCCTAGATTTGCAAGGCCCCTCGAAAACGATAGGTTGAATCAAGAAGGAAAAATTGTAAGGAACAAGAAACATAGCAGCAGTGCTAATTTCAGCTTGGCAAACAGCATTCCAAGTGTCCTTGAATGCTTCAGTGTCATCCTTGACACCATTTCCCACAGCACCAAATTCCAACACATTAAAAACCTGCAACTTGTAAGGATTCTCAGGGTAATCTGGCGGTGGAGATTCTGGTATTCGAACCGATGGAGTCTTAGGGTAGCCGGCTGGGGCGGAATATGGAGGCCATATTTTCGGTAAATTGTATGATGGCCATGACCAATTTAATCTCCGAGATGTTACGTGCAAATCATTGTGTTTTATATGTCGTTTTTGAAAGAAAACAATGACAAACACTAAAAGCGCAACAAAAAGCAGCGTGAAAAAACGAGAAAGCTTCATCATGCTGTGAGCTTAAAAATTAGGGTTTAGTGGTGTGCGCCCTAATCAAATTTCTGTGTGTAACAAATTATAGAACAAATTTTCCTGCCTTCGACATTGAATTAAATAAGAACACAAAATTGGATTCATATTCGACTAAAACACATATCAAAGAAGTTGTGACATTTAGGAACTATGAGAATCTTTAGAGACGTACCAATTTCTAAGATGCAATTCAAGGAAGTTAACTGAAATTCAAACAGCCGCAAAATAAAGAAGACGAAAAAACAAAACCCTAAACAAAAAGTGTGGAGAATTTATGTAGATGCTCGGCAAATGAAAGTAAAAGATGGCTCAAATCAGAATCAACTGCGATTCGTGAAGTAAGTTAAGTAACTGTGACCACTACTCTTGACACTACTTAGACGGTTAGACCCGAAGAACTTCCATGTGGCAGTGTTTTATTAACTCCTAATATCCAAACGAGGATATTCCAGGTGTAAGTAAATTTCTTTATCTTGTAGAGGGGTATATATCCCTCTCTCTCCCACTTATCACTTGCACGTTACGTGAGTCTTGAGAGTTTTAGGCTTCTTTATTTGCTATATTTATTTATTTTGGGGAGTAATTTGCGAGGAGTGTAACTAACAGCTCTTCTTTATTTTATTTTATTTCTTTTATTAATGGTATTAAGAGCTATTTGACCCATTTGCATAATAATTTTTCCTATTAATGGTACCCATTTGCATATTAAATTTTTTTTCTTTTTTGTTAGTATTTTTTTCTAAGTTTTTTGTTTGTGTGTTATCATTTTTTAGTAATGTAGTCCCATAATTCATGCCCTATATTTATTTGATTTTTTTTTTTAAGAACGGTACAGTTACGGTAAGGGTGATAGATTTTCGTTAACCCACACAATGAATGCATAATAATTTAGAGGGGATGGGGAGTTTCAAATCCAGAACGAATGGGTGGAAATTCAACACCCTATCGATTAGGATATTGAATCACATGCAAGTAAAGTTTAGTAACATTAAAACTTATCTCTTTAATTATTCAAACAAAAACTCTTTCTTTTGATGGAGAAACAAAATTTCTCTTTAATTAATGAAGAATAACCATTAAAGTTATAAATATTGGCAAATAAATCTTCGGTTAAATTTTCATTGTTTTATCTTTGCACTTGCAATTTTTTGTTATCACAAACGATATTTATTGATCTATGCTACATATAAGAAGAGAGAGAGAGTTTGAACCTAAAAGACAGTGATTTAAACAAAAAATACCTTAACTAGCTACCAGAGTAATCTATTATTTCCCTTTACACTGTATTTTATTTTATATTTGTTTAATAACCGAGTTTTGTGGTAATTAAAAGTCTTTGTTGGGTCCATACTTTGTGGGCCGGCATCCCCCATCCAGAATTCCATTCAAAATCGAGTTACCCATACAAAAGGGGTATGAATATGGTCTATTAAGTGGTGCAAGAACTCGTGCCATTGGATTTCACACACTAGGTCCGCACTAATCAATCTAGTTTCTAGACACACTTTTTTTTTGCACACCTCCTGTTAATCTTGACCATTGATATTACTTTAATTGCTCAATCTAATGGTTACAAAACTAGAGGGATGTGTATAAACTGAGAAAGGGTGTGTGAAAAGCATTACTCTTTCAGAATTCCGGATTGTAGCTTAAGAGCCATATGTGTTAACAAACGCAGGAGAAGTCAAGAATCAAAACAATTTCAATACCCATGTGTTAGTAAACACGGAAAAAATCACGAATTGGAATAATTCCACATAAAACGTGCCATAAAACCCTATGGCCAAGAGTAATCAGGCATTTTGTCTACAAGATGGAACAAAAACATGATATTTGCATTCGTGTCATGGTCTTCTATAATACTCTTAATTTTGCAATTAAAAGTTGCAATATGCACTCGTAGTTCTCACAAGCAGCATCAGAGATAGAAGATACTGATGGACATGATCTCAAAATTGACACCATCTAAATTTCTTTCTTCCGGGATTCACGATTACTTCCCTGTAATCTGAACAATCGCCATCCTCGCTTCTCTAAATTATAATTTTATGGTATAACCGTGCATTTTGAACACGTCAGACATGATTTAAATGAAACAAGCAGCTCTTGGAAAAAATGAACTTTGTAGTACAAGATGCAACACATTCTCTTTAGTAATGATATGAACCACATGTTTCAGTCAGTACACTAAGACACAAGCTACAAGCCTACAAGCCTTGATGACAATCCATATCTCATCATGCAACTTAACTGGTAATATGTCAACTAGATCAAACGAAAGATACAACAACCTAGGAAGCAATTCGTATGAGTAGCAATACACAAACAGTATCTGAAAGACGGAGGACTTATCCCCAATCCACGAAAGGAAGAGGCGGATATCCACCCTCTGGAGGAGGCATTAGGGATGGAGGTAGATTGCTCCATGACGTTCCCGTATGATCTCTGACCACCACATCTGTGAAGCAGAATGAGGAAAAGTAAGCACTAGGACTAAAGCATTAACTTCAGGAGTGGACTATCTCACATCTGAAGTCGAGTTTGTGAAAAACAAAAACGAAGCCGCCAACGGTCAACTAGCAACATACAATTTGAGGTTACCTGGCAAAGAGCTGCCTCCAACCGACTGATTCTCTTGAAAAGTCGAAGACTGATTATTATCAATCAAAATTGTATTCTGCTGATTGTTCTTGGGATGAAAGTATTTACAAGAATCACCATATGGGCAAGATCCCTAAAATCCATACCAAGGAAAACATATAAATCCACAGAAACAAATATTTTTTTTGACAACGCGACATTCTAAACTAGTCTAATCTGCGCGAGGGTGATTTTAACTTAAGTGCAATGGGGCGGGCACACTTGACCTAACCAACATATGCAATTCTAAATTTCTAAACAAATATAAACACAAACTCTGCCTCCAACCCACTACTCCATACCAAACAAAATTACTTGAGCTAATCCAAGAAAAATCAAAATCTGGCACCAACCCATTATTCAATAAGCAATGAAATCAATTGGGTAATCGATAAAATTCGATTAATCGGAGAACAAGAAATCAATTACCGTATTGACAAAGCGGTTGCAGACCCCTTTTGTCAAGCTTTCGAGGTAAGCATGGTTGGGATCTGCAATCAGTGGAAACCAGAGTCGTGATTACACACATAAATGAGTAGTGGGGGTGTTTGGCAGCCGAGAAAACAAAGGAAAATGAAAGAAAATCTCAAAAATCAGAAGAAAATTGGTTGAGTTTATGTACCTTTGAAGGAGGCGTACCATTGAGCTCTGGCTCGAAGGTGTTGGCCGCTTTGAAGATGGCGTCTCCTCGTAGGCGGGGTGTCTTGGAATTCCTTCTCGCAGTAATCGCAAAAATACTTCCCCAGCGGCATTCCAAATTTCCAACTCTCCCTTTTTTTTTTCCCTCTCGAATTCGAGGTTTCTAAATTCTTAGTATTTATAGGTTGTGTTGTGGGACTTTTGGTGGCAGAAAAAATAAAAATTGAAGTTCCTCCTGCTAGTTTTAACCCACAAATGGAAAATAAAACACTGAAATAATATCCAAAATAATAATACTACCGTTCCCCCCACCCTTCCTAAGGAATGCACATATTTCACCTTTTGCAAATAACGTATTTTCGAACAATTCTAATTACAAAGTTTATACGGTGAAAATACGTCCCACAAAATGTGTGATGTGTGCATTCCCTCAAGAGGGAACGCAAGTCTGCGAAATTGAAGCTTTGTTCATATTTCTGAGTTTTAGTTGGTGACCCAAAAAACGTAAAAAAGAAGAATTCAGTTAACTTGGTGGCGGTTGTGGATTAGGTCAACAAATCAGAGCAGTTTGTCCGCACTCTTGTACCAAAGTTTGTTGGATTACTTTAAACTAAAATATCCAATTGTTAAAAAGAAAACTTGGCAGTGATTGGCAGTGTCAAAAATAAGATAATAGTTGTTTTTATTTGAGGATATGCTTTCCGCACACCCTTTTTTTTCTTTATTCGTTTATGTTCTTTGATTTTCCTTTGATTTATTTAATTTACACATTCAATCAATCAGTTTGTTGTAAATTGCAATCTGAAAAAATCTTGAAAGGTTTAGTTTCGAGACATGCAAATGGAAAATGCTTTGGTTTTCAGAATCTGATGCAACCTTCGAACAAGACAGATTCGTCACACCCGAAAAAACTGGACAATTAGACACCAAACATTTCCACTTCTACACTAATCTACGGGTAATTTGCTACTTCCTACTACAAAACTCATCTCACAAACAGACCTCGAATACATTGGAAATACGAAATCACAGAACATTGGTACATTGGTCTGTCTACTAGAAATACAGATACAGATAAACATTTAGATAAACGCTGGTGTTCGTCTTCTATGCGATGCTACAATCTTCGGGGGATACAGGGAAGAGGTACTCATAAATACCCTTTGAGGTTCGGACATGACAAGATTCAATAGAACACATCTAACCTTACAAAACAAGGTCATACAATGAGGTGCATTAAATAAAATGGACACGAATAGCAGGCCAGGTAGAAGAGAACACATAGCTTCAATATGGGACCACACATTTCACAAACTAATCGGACGCCATGAACGGGACTTGCTTTCTTGCGTGCTCTGGGACCAATTTCATCAAAGTCTCCGCAGGCACCCCCTTTAATTCTATTGATAGCACAAGCAACACCAAGAGTAAGAACTTTGATAAAAAGCTTGAAGGAAAAAAATTCGGAAGAAAAAACAAATTGTCTCAGAACAGCATCATACCATGTGATTTGAAGTTGAATAAAGGCGGAAGGAAACGTCCATTCGGCAGGCGGGTGTTTGGGTCACGAAGATCATCAAAGAAGGAATGGACCAAGGCATCCAGCTGTGAACGGAAACATGATTGAAAAATTAACAAGAATAAAGATAGATGGGATTTAAAAAGGGAATTGACTGAATTTTGTTTTAATAGCACATATAATTATCGAGTTTCTTTTTTTAAGAAAAAGGTAAAATCGGCAAGAATTGACTATTTGGACATGAAAAATAAAATTAAAAACTTAGTACTCACAGCTGTGCACCGCAAGTTAGGTGAGTATTGCAGCAGTCTTGAAACCAGATCAACAGCTTCTGGAGGCATGCGCTTGTGGAATATCTAAGGAAATGACAGATATAAATATGCTGTCTGGTGAATGAAATACAAAATCATACATAATATCTTCCATCATAATACCTTGTGCCACGGGTGAGCTTTGATTTGAGGGAATTTGAACTCTGTATAGTTAGGGTTCATGCATTTGATTTCCTCCCTTGTTGGAGTGCCCAAAACCTACCAAGAGAAAAGGCAAAAAATGAATCACTACCGTGATAGAAGACTGGATTTCAAGATTCAATATATGCACCAAGTAAAAAGAGTAATGCATGTCCAATGCTATAATCTACGCAATCATTTAATACCCATTCATTAAAATCTAAGATTAAATGAGACGTAACTGATACGGAAATGATAAAAATGATGAATTACCTTGATAATCTCAACAAGCTGGTCAACTCCACTCTCACCAGGAAACAGAGGCTGATGCAATAGAAATCTCCGTTGTGTTAGAACTGTACTAAACATATACTCATAAAATACAATAGGCAAAGCATGTACCTGTCCAAGCAATAGCTCAGCAAGAACACACCCAACAGACCAGACATCAATAGCTGAAGTATACTCAGTTGCTCCAAATATAAGTTCCGGTGCTCTATAATATCTAGAGCAGATATAAGATATATTTGGCTCTCCTTTTACCTGCTTGACAATAACACAGTTTAAGGATATATGCCAATCCAACAGAAGCAAACCCCATGATGAGTATAACTGGAAGAAAACCGACAGCAGAAACAACAAAACATACCAAAACTTTGGCACTTCCAAAGTCGCATAATTTTACTTGGTGGGTATGTGGATTCACCTGCACAAAATAAGAGACAAATTTTAAACCTTTTCTGTTTTATTTCCATAACCACCACCGCTGACAATTAACCAAATATTAATAGGCATATAGGTATAAGAGAATCAAATTACATACCAGAAGATTTTGAGGCTTGATGTCCCGATGACACACTCCAATGCAGCGGTGAATGTAGGATAACGCCCTAAAGATCTGCCAAATATAGATGAAATGAGGCAAATCTCAGCAAATCAAAACATAAACCCTCAAGGGCACGGAACAAACAAAATGCCTTAATGCGCAATTCTGAGATTCAATTAGCCTAAGGCTTGGGCTCATGGAGTAAGATCTAAGTCTAACAGCTCAGTTCTTAAATATGGTATATAACATACTGCCCAATTACATAAAATTATCTGCTTCCTAAGAAAGAAATAAAAAATGTTCCTTTTGCCAATATAAAAACTACACCAGAAAAAATGTTCCCTTTCCAATATAAAAACTACACCAAATTGTGCAAATGCAACTTACAGAAAGGGAAAAAAGGCACACATTCATTGGCATCATACCTGGTATGTGTAGAGTTTAACATATATCAGAGGCATCCGCTGGTTCAACTTGTTGTAGTGTTTAATCACACGATGAACTGTTTCAGGAACATACTCAAGCACCAGGTTGAGATAAAGTTCATCCTTTTCAGTCGTTGAAAAGAAGCAATGCTTCAAAGAAACAACATTTGGGTGGTCAAGAAGACGCATGGTCTGTAGCTCACGATTCTTGTACCTCTTGTCTTGCAGAACCTTCTTTATAGCCACAGTTTCACCAGTCTCTAAGCACTTTGCCTGGGTACACACAAAAATTCAGCACTCAATAGCTTAAAACTTGCTCGCAATTTGAAGGGCCGTACATTATAAACAGTGAATTGTAGCACAAAAGACTAGAGTCTTACTTGGAATACAACTCCAAATGATCCATGCCCGACAACGCGTTCAGCCATGTAACTAATTGTCTATTATTACAAAATATACAACATTCTGTTAGAGGAAACATGCAATGAAATAATAAGGGGAGACATAATATCAGTTGTCCACATCAACTGGAGACTAATGTGGAAAAGAGAAATATTATACCTGTTTTGGCTGGCCATTTCTACCACCAATAGTTGTCACAATTATATGACCTGTCTCTGTTCCGTTACCATCAACGACTGCGACTGTGGATTCCATTTCCTACACCAGTGAAGCAGACCATGAGTATACAATACCAAACATACGATAATCCTAAAGACTAAAACCAAAAAGTGCAACGAGAAAAAACTATGATAAGAAAACACTTAAACCAATGGCTTACGTACTTTGTCATCCCGAATTTTCATGTCATTCATCTCCTCCGGCAACTTATCCACACCAACCGCGTGACCACTGGGTTCTCTCAGACCTGATGCAGGCGCCACACCCACTGAAGCCATTCCCTGTTCTCTTATTGTTTAGCCTTGATAAAACCAACCATCAACCTACTGCAATCCATCAATCAAGCAACGATAATTAAAATTTCGACTATGAAAATGCAACATGGACAATCGGAAAAGCATTTTCTTCATCCATCATCCATAATCCAGAATCCAGACTAAGATCTATTAAAAGTTTATGACCACAAAAGCACAGGGAATTTGTAGCCAATCAACTGACTTAAGCTGAAAACCTCAACACTTACCAGAAATACATATATCTGTGTGTGTGCGTGTGTATATGAAAAAGATCAAAACTTGGAAACCAAACCCCACACATTTTATGAATTACACAACAAAAAAGAACAATAAATGACCCCACAAATTAGATGAAGGAACTAAAGGCAACACTTTGACCTTCTATATATACCCACAAACAAATCAACATTTATACAGAGATCCAACGATTAAAACTAAAAATAATTAAAACAAAAAAAAACAATTAAAACCAAAAATACACCCCAAAATTCACACAAGAAAAATCAAACAACTACCTGAACATTCAATCGTAACCATTATTCCTCCCCCACCAACCCCCAATCATCACCAAAAAAATCAAAAAATTGAAAAAAAATGAAAAATGGGCCAATCCCAGATGCAAAACTAGCCGATCTAAACACCCAAAAGGAAAAAACAAAACCCACCAAATATATCACAAGAAAAAAAAATTCAAAAAACTTAATACAAAAATTCAGAAAAAAAAATAGTAACTTATATGAGAAGAGAGTGAGGGGAAGAAAATTGTACCGAAGAAGCAGAAACTGGCGAAGATCAAGGGAGGATCATCTGGAAAACGAAGGGCGTGAGGTGGAATCAGAGGCGTAGATCCATGATCAGAGAGAGAGAGAGAGAGAGAGAGGATCTAGGTCTGTTTCCTCTTTTGGATTTGAGTGTCTGTGTTTTGTTTATTTTTGCTTTTTTTTGTGTGGTGGTGCTGTGATGCGCTGGGAAGACAGGCCAGTCAAAGGAGAACCCTTTTATTATTATTGGCTCCTATTATTATTTTTTTTTTTAACTTATTAATAATTTAACAAAGTTATAAAGTTTATTTTAAAATTCCAACCGAAAAAAGAAGGTCTATTTCTAAAAAAAATAAATAAATAAATTCTCATGTCCAATGAGAAGAGCCTGTGGCTTTTTCTTTTGACCATTCAAACTTGCTTTTAATTGTGTTGTTTTTTTATCTCTATATGTGGAGTTTCAAAAAGGCGGGGAACTACCAAAATTGTGAAAGATATTGATTTTTGGCAACTTTTTGCATAAGGGCACCCACACTTTCACATGTTGGTTTCCTCACCTTTTTTTTATACAGTATACATTGATAGTGGGAAATTTTGACGTGATCCCCCAATACAATAGTCTGTTATAATAATTATAATTAAGTATCCAAAAAAGTAAGTTAAATTTGATATCTTTCACTTATAAAAGAATAATAATACTACTGTGTTGTAATATATGCAATAAATCTTAGTTTAGATCAATTTTATATTCAGACTGTCCAAATTTGTGCACAAGTGTAAGATGTGAATGTAAATTTTCACCGGTTGATGACTTGACAAATATACACTTCCAAAACAATAAAGCACTTTTCATTAAGGTCAAGACCACGCGCGCCATGCAAGTGGAAGGGGGTTTGGCCAATAGATCTTTGATGCCTAAGTTAGTTTCTCTGAAAAGAGAGAGAGTTTAGGGCTTGATTGCGTAGCAAAAACTTATCAAAATGTGGTGGAGATTGAGGTATTTATATGAGGAGAGTGGCCAGCCATGGGGTGTAGGATTATGCCACATGTCAGCTTCTAGTTGGCCAGTTAATATTATCCGTAAGACGGATTGAGAGATAATTACCAAAGATATATTTAATAAAATAATATCTTGCAATTATCCCTGAAGAATCCTAATTAAATAGATTATGAGCTTTGTCTTGAAGCAAAAGTCAGGAGAGTGACGAAATCCAAAGGCAGCTAGGATTTTATTTTTCTCTATAAATAGAGGGTTAAATAAACCTAGAAGTACTTTGTATTTCCACACAAGAAAGAGAGAAAATCGAAAAATATTTTGTAACCCCTCCCTCAATCTGCTGCTGCCTGGGCAGTTGGGATCAAGTGGACGGGGGTCCAAGTGGCAAGGAGGCTCAGCTCAAAGGAGTCGAGGTCTGGATGGCGTGGCTAGGAGAGGCGGAGCTAGGTTGCAGGGGCAGCTGGAGCCGCTAAGGAGGAGGAGCAAGCTCGGGGCTAGTGCACTGGTGTGCTGAGCTGCGCCCTGGTGCGCTGAGATGCGGCCTGTTGAGATAGGGTGCTGAGATGGGTTGCGGCCTGGTATATGTGGGTAACATGGCAGCAAGGACTACATGCTACTTGCCAATGGAGGTCGGCGCGATTGGGAGCTGTTAGACGGTTGGCATAAGCAGGCAGCTAGACTGCTGCTACCCCTAGACCATTTGTTGCTAGCCATCATGTGCTGTTGGCGTTTGCCATGTGTAGCTGGTACACCACATATTGGTCGTGTCATTATATTTTGACCGTCTACTGCTGACCACCATGTGTTGCCGGCATTTTCCATGTGCAATTGGTGCACAACATGTTGGTCGTTAACTTCATTGCTTGAGCGAAGGTCGTATGACATGAGAACCTGTTTGTACGACTGAGGCTAGATTTCATGGGCAGTGTAGACTGAGCTTACCCTATAGGGTGTCGAAGAATTAGTTTACCCCCTTGCGCTGAAGAGCATACCCGGATGGGTGTCGAAGAATTAGTTTACCATCTCGCACTGAAAAGCTACCTATAAGGGTGTCAGAGAATTAGTTTACCTTCTCGCATTGAAGAACTATCCATAACGGTGTCAGGGAATTAGTTTACCCTCTCGCACTAAAGAGCATGGAATTGAGCATTGAATGTGCAGTTGAGTGAATTTCGCGGAAACATGACAACAAGACAGTTTGAATAATCCTCAGTTGGTGAGGCTTTGTTCGTCGATCTGTTTCTAATGAATGGACTACTTCAGTATGAATCCGTCTAGAAATGAGACCTACCCCCGCTCCTTAGTAGTTGGAGGATGGCATGCAAATGCCGAAAATCTGCCGCAGGATAAGCTGGTGTGTCTTCCTAGGCCTGCTTGCCCCCAATGAGCCATCAGGCTGAGCCCCTGCCTTTGTTAAAGAGGATGGATAAGTCTTCCTCTACTCCCGGTTGTCAGTTGGAGAATGTCTTAAGCATTGAGCCTTCCTTCGTTGGGGAATGGTCCTTGCTGCTTGTTCCTTGACTTGTTCTTGCTCATGATCAACTCACCACACAACGGGTGCTTAGCAGGGAGCCTCTTGATACGCTCTTAGTAAGCGCATAATTTAACCCTGGAAATGTCATCGTTAGTATATGGTAAATAGGGATCGTTCTAATCCGGGGATTGAGGGTACACCTGTCAATAAAAATACAAAGTATATTATTTACAAAAATAAAATTAAGTATAAACATATTTACGAAATAACGGGGGGTTTTCTGTTTTAGATTTTCAAAAATTAAAAGAAACAAAGAAGATAAAATATATAAACACAAGTACAAGAATGAAATGAAAGAAACAAATATCAAAACCAATTCCATAATCAAATTCCATTCAACCCTACAATTGTTCATCTAAGTCATGAGAAAGAAGTTGATCATGTGAAACATTCATAGCAAATGATTTGCCATATTTTACTTTCCTTAATTAATTAATCTAAATGAAAGCACCTAGATTAATTCTATTAAACATGCAATCAAAGTCTAGAAAGCTAGCTAATCAAAACATGTTTAACGCAATACACATAGAGAAAGGCTATCAACTTAAGTGCACAACCTAGCATGAATAAGTTCATCTATTTGCAATCCTTTTAAATTGAATTCGACCTTTGTCCAAAGCCTTTACTACTTGTGATTTAGGTTCACAAAACTATTAGGTGAATCGTTTACCTAAATCTAGCACCAATTACATGTATATATCCTAAGTTGGCCATCAAAGAACATAAACATATAAAAGTTTTCTGTAAAGCAAATTCAATTGAACAATCTCACATAAGCAACTCAGAATCAAAATTATAAGAATCAAACTTTATTCAATCATAAGAATTCGAATTTAAACTTTGTTCTAACATCAATGTCAACTAGAAACAATTCCAATAGAAATCAAACAAGGTTACAAAGAAATAGAATGAATTACACCATGGATAGAAGATGGAGATGGAGGCTTGACGGTTGGATTCTTGAAGCTTGAAAGCAAGTCTTCAATGGTGGATGATGGATGAATTGCTCACGGCTCCTTCTTCTCTTCTTCTTCCTTGCTTGAAATCTGTGGAATTGCCCTAGAGGATGGATAGAGGGAGAGAGAATATTTATTTCTCAGAAATCTGCATGGCTATATAAAATGGTCTCTCCCCTTTTCTAACTGGCTGAATCATCCCCACTAATAGCTATTTATTGATAACATTAAGTGAAAGAAAAATGGTTAAACAATTGTAACTCTTTGGGTGGCCTTTATGCCAATTACTCCTACTTACTCATCATCTTTAATTTCATTTCCTCAGCTATTTGAATAGGTGTTTGCTGAGTTGTTTTTGGCTGCATGCGTTTTGGATGCCAAGATTTATTGGTTTTATTGTTACAGCTTGCAACTGCCAAGATCTTCCTCGACCTTTCAGTGTTAAAACAACCATAACTTTCTAGAAACTTGATATGGCCAATCCGTGAAATGCCCAAAAATAGACATCTGTAGCTTTCCAAGCATATAAGGCACGCTTTTTAATTCATTCTAAGCTGTTCACAACTTGCTTCCAAAGTCAGCTAACTGCGACAAGCAGCTTTGACGAATTCACATTTAAAATCCACTTTGTGCTATTTTTCTTTTCTTTGCTCGATTACATCCTACAAAACACAAAAACAAAGTAAAAGCTCAAAAATATAAGGAACTAACTAAGAAAAGACAAGTAAATTTGATGTAAATATACATAAATATGAGCTATCATAACCTAATTTCGAGCCAAAACTTCCCAACACTCTTAAATCGACTAAATGACTCGTAAAAGCAAGGATAAGGGCTAAACAATGCTTAGAATGAAGTATAAACGTATTAAAAATCGTAGCACAAAGTGTCTTTCATCACCTCCGGCGAATGCGGCCTAGGTAGTTATGTCACACAAATAAAGATCTTGGTCTTCAGTCTCGATGCGCCGGAAATCGCGCGCCGCTCCGTAAGGAGCTTTAACCGATCACCAATTTGCCTCGCTCAGTGGCCGTTGAAGTAGGCACGCGGGCCGCATGGCCGGGGCCGCTAGAGTGTGCACGTGGGTCTCAGCCGGGCAGACGTAGGAGCCGGGCGCAGTGCACGTCTCACCGGTGGGTTGGAGCGCGGGGCGCTCACCGTGGGTCCGGACTCCGTGGGCCTCTTGTCCTACGATTGAGTTGGGAAATCGCTGGGTGTAGCCCATGTGGCCCCGCTCACCTTAGGTCGCTGCGCTAGGGTTGCCTAGAACCGCGTAAAATGCTGCGGTGTTCTGGATGTAGCCGAAATTTAACATCTTGTAGTTCTTGATAAGACGAAGATCTGTAGTTCTTAGATCCGAAGCATAAATGGGGTTTTGGAACCTCTAACACCTACCAGATGTATCCTTGCGAAATTAAAACCGATTTGAATTTTGAACATTTGGAATGATCGCATTGTTGATCTTCCTAAAATTTAAATATGTCAGTAGATGTCTATAAAAGACGAACACTTTAAAGGGAAGAAAGTTTGTCGATCTGAACTACGTAAGAAAGATGCCTGTTCTGCTTTAGAGTTACCATATTTTCCAACAAATCCAAGCGCTAAAAAGCCGAGGATTGTATGAGAAAATAGAAAAGAAACTTCAAGAAACGATGCGAGAGGTTCGTAGGAGATTTTGACTAAACCTTCTTAATGAAAGCACTAATTTGTCGATGCAAATTTTCGTGTGCTGATGACTTGACAAATTTGCACCCGCAAAACAATCAAACACCTTAATCAAGGCCAAGACCACGCGCGCAACAATGGTAAGAGGGTTTGGCCACGGATCTCCGATGGCTGAGTTAGTTTCCTTAAAAGAGAGAGAAGCTAGTATTTGATTGCGTAGCAAAAACTTACCAAAATGTGGAGTTTGAGGTATTTTATAGAAGAGAGTGGCCTGGGCATGGTGTGACATCCTACACGACTAATGTAGGCGGGGTGATGTGCCTTATATGTACATGCCCCACTCTCCACTGGGAAGACGAGACCTTTTCGAGTTAATGCTTCTGATTCCATCGTAACTCCGAAGGTTAAGCTGCAGTTTGGCTAGGTCAATCCCACATGGGTGACCCATCGGAAGTTGCTCACAGAGTTCCTGCAAACAAACCGTGAGGGTATGACCCAAAGTGGACAATATAGTGCTACAATGAGCTTCTGGCTGGGATGTGACATGGGGTGTAGGGCGCCATGCTCCACACAAGCCGCTGAATGTTATCCATAGGATGGATGGAAAGATAATTGCCAACTATATATTTAATAAAATAATATCTTAAAATTATCCTTTGAAGAATCCTAATTAGTTTGTGATGTGGATTCCTTGGAATAAAGGAATCAATCTTCATATAAGAAACTAAGGGAGAGAATTTAGTAATTAATTCCTCCTTAATTTCCTCATAATCATCCTGAAGGTTCAGCGGGCGCCGTGAGCTTGAGAGTCGTAGTCGCATTGCAGGAGTCTTCATGGGTGAGCAACGCGAAATTCTTGTCATTTAATAATGGTAGTCTCGCCACAAAGAATATTTGTCCACATGTTAGTCTCCACAATTTTTTTTTGAATTATTTACTTTACATAAGAGATCATCAAGCATGTTGGGTCCAGAATTAGAGCAACTCCAGTTGTTGCCTTACCTCCCCCAAGCAATCACTATTCAATCCACCCCAATGAACAAGTAATTGCCCTAATGAACAAAGGCATTCCCCTCGTCAATTGCTTTTTACATCTCCACCCCTACAATTAAATTGCAGTTCAAGAATTGACAATAAAATAGTATTTTTATATTTATAAAATAATACATAATAATTTTATTTGTAATTTCGGATAAGATTTTTAATCGTCTGCCATGCTTCACGTGTCATTATCCGAAAACCAATAACAATAAAATATTTGTATTTTTTATTTGTTTATAAATAATTCAAAATAATTTTACTGGTTATATCTGGATAAAATTTTTAATCGTTCTCATTGCGCCACGTGTCATAATTCCGAAAAAGATAATTATTGGTGATGGATTTCCGATAAGATTTTTAACGAATCACGTTGTGCCACGTGTCACGTCCCGATTACACTCCACATTGATGACAAGATTTCCACCAGATTTTTAACGAATGGCGTATGCCACGTGGCATTATCAACAACCTAATCCTTTCGAATCCTCCATATAATCCACCATCCATCCGTAAATCTCACACCACCATTCATGGGCCAGCTTCCTTCTTCACCAAAATCCCTTATCATTATTCATATAGTTTCATTTCCTTGTTTTACAATGTCTTCTTCTTCTTCTTCAAAGATGATGTGGGAAATCGATCAAGAAGAGGAAGAATTGTTTAACCAATCGAAGCAACGTTCAATGCATGTGGATCAATGGTAATCGTATGGAAGAGGATGACGAGCGTAGACGAGATGACGACCCTGAATGGAAAAGAGCCTCACACCCCGTCGAGTCATCCAAGCCGTGGCTCACACCTCCAGGCCAACCGTGTTATCAACATTGACAGAAACAGCAACGACGGAGGTCAGAGCCGTTGACGATTATTGTGTCCATAACAGTGCATTCCCTGATACGTACTTCCGACGTCGTTTTAGAATGGAACGACATTTGTTCAACAAAATCATGGGCGCTGTTTGCAACCATGATTCTTACTTTGTGCAAAAGGCAGATGCTTTTGGTGTTATGGGTCTCCTGCCTGAGCAAAAAATTACTGCTGCCTTGCGGATGCTTGCATATGAAGCAGCTGCAGACCAAGTGAACGAGATAACGAGGATGGGAAAATCAACCATTCTTGAGTCCCTGATGAGATTTTGCTCGGCAATCGAATCTATTTACACTGTAGAGTACCTCTGGAGGCCTACTCCTGATGACTTGCAAAGGCTTCTGAAGAACGGTGAGATGCGAGGTTTTCCAGGGATGATTGGAAGCATTGATTGTATGCACTGGACTTGGAAAAACTGTCCAAGTGCATGGCAAGGTGCTTATGAGGACAGAAAAGGATCAAAAAGTATCATTTTGGAGGCAATGACATCTTTTAATACATGGATCTGGCACGCCTTTTTCGGAGTTCCTGGTGCTCAAAATGATCTCAATGTCCTTGCCCAATCCCCAGTGTTCAACGACGTCCTGCAAGGAAAGGCACCGAAAGTCACATACTGGGTCAACGGACGTCAGTACGACGGGGCATACTATCTAGCAGACGGCATTTACCCAAGGTGGGGATCGTTTGTCAAAACAGTGCCACGTCCACGATCTGCAAAGGAAAAATACTTTGCAAGATGTCAAGAAGGATGCAGGAAGGATGTGGAGCGTTGTTTTGGTATACTCCAAGCTCGCTGGGCTATTGTTAGGGGTGCTGCAAGAATGTTTGATGTAGAGTCGCTTCGATCCATCATGATGACGTGCATCATTCTTCACAACATGATTGTGGAAGATGAGTACGATTATGATGTCGTTGATGAATATGAGCCAGACCCGATGAACAATTCCAGAACACAAATATATTGTGCTCATGACGCTATCGAAAAACCTGTGCAACACGACCCATTAGAAAGGGATGGATGTTACAATGACACGATCATTCAACGATATACTGCACTTCAACGGCCATATATGCACAATGCCCGCCAAATTGACTTGATAGAGCACCAGTGGGCGCAAAGGGGTGTTGAAGACGCTTAAGTTCATTACCCTTTTTTTATTTATTTGGTGTGTTGAAGTATTTTTGTTTGGTGTGTTGATGTAATTTTTATTTGGTGTGTTGATGTAATTTTTATTTGGTGTGTTGATGTAATTTTTATTTGGTGTGTTTGGTGTGTTGATGTAATTTTTATTTGGTGTTTTGAATAAAAATGTGTTTTGAATAACAATTCTCCACCTTTAAATAAATATATTCTTAATTTAAATTATGGGCTACAATCAATAAATTGGAAACAACATACAACACTCTATTAAATGAATAAGAAATTACAACCCAAATTGATTGGAAAATGATGGGCTCCGGTTATAACAAAGTGATTGGCTACTCTCCACCTAACCAATCTGTGTTGCTAGGATGATCCTGTGTTGTGGTGCTAGGACCATCTCCTCTTGCTCTCGCTTCTCTTGCACGCCTCCTGCGCACCACGTCCGCTTTCTCTGATTGCCAAAAATATTTAGAGTTTGGAGACTTCCCTTCTAAGGGCTCCTTCATAATCTCACGATCTTGTTGAGCCATTCTTTCTTGTCTGCCCTGCTCTCTTTCTTGCCGAAGTAGTTCTCTTTCTCTCTGATCAACTTCAAATTTTTGCATAATCATTGCAGACCTTGCATCCTCTCTAGCCTTATCAGCCTCAAATTTAGCCAATTCCCGGGCCAAAGACAATTCACCTTGACGGGCAATGTCTTCCATATACTTTGCATAATCACTCTTGGAAGCATTACCTTTTCTCTTTGAAGCTTTCTTACCTTGGGGCCTAATTGGAAAACGGGTCGACCCCGAAGCTTGTTCAACGGGAGGCGTTTCTGGCACATCTTCTGCATCATCTTCATCTTCACCGGGTGTAGAGTGTAGAGGGGTGCTGTTCATGAAAACTTCTGGACCGACAGGCACAACTCTGAATTTTGGACAATCTTTGACAACATTCCAACATTCATGGCGGGTGAATGTTTTATTTTTACTTTTGGTTTGAGC
The DNA here is from genome assembly GCA_018257905.1 of Gillenia trifoliata. Classification (NCBI taxonomy): domain Eukaryota; kingdom Viridiplantae; phylum Streptophyta; class Magnoliopsida; order Rosales; family Rosaceae; genus Gillenia; species Gillenia trifoliata. The sequence goes on along the minus strand of CM031084.1, from coordinate 4,762,060 downwards.
ACCATACCAAGTTTGTGCTTGAAGTTCCTATACAATGTGGGAGATTAAATAAATATATTAAAAATAGGTAACAAATAAATAATACAAAGAAATAATTATAATGAAAATAGGTAACAATTAACTAATACAAATAAAGAAATAAATATATTATTACCTGATCTGCTAAATTTTCTCCACTTCGAAGATTAGCACTAGCTTGTGTCAAGGCGTCTCTCCACGTACTAAACGATTGGCTAAGTAGTTTCCAACGAGTGGACAATGAATCTTTGGTTCTTTGGCCACCCATTTTTCTCAATATATGCGGAATGAATAAGACTGCACATTTCATAGCGCATCTCATTCCCGGTGAATCATGAGTGATTTGAACCCGGCTAGCACCTGTGCCAACATCTTCAACAAGCGTCAGTTCGTACACACCGGTTGTCATTTTTTGAAAAAAGGATTGAAACTTTGAGAGAGATATAGGAGAAAGCTTGAAAGATGTTGAGAAAATATGGAATTGTGGTGTAAGGTAGATGAAATTGCCAAGGTATTTATAGAAAAGTAAAAAAAAAAGTTTACAAATTTTTTTAAAAATTTTTCCCGATTTTTACAGATTTTTTACAATTTTTTAAATTTTTTTATTCCCTTAATTAATCTCTGTCGTTGGATTTAAAAAAATTTGAATTTCAACGCTCCAGATTGTGCCACGTGTCACAACGGTAACTTTTCTGAATTTTAAAACTTTTTTTTTTAATTTTTAATGGAATTAATGTCAACCGTTGATCTGAGATCCAACAGTTGATATTAAATCCTTTTTTTTTTTTTATTATCGTTGGAGATCCAACGGCTCAAATTAAATAGCCGTTGAGATCTCACGGTCCAGGGGAAGCCACGTGGCTTCCCCCAACGGTCGGATTCGAAGTGGCAGACAGCGGGCCCCACCGTCTGCAGCTCTGTCGGCGACGCGCCTCACGTGAGCGTACATTGAACGCGCCACGCGCAAAAAAATTTAAACCGCGTGGCTGACGTCAGCCACCTCGGTGGCTTGGGCTGTCAACTTTCCACGGGCCTCTCCCCCGAGCAGCCCCCTTCCCCCCAGCAATCCACTACTCCAGTCCATGCAATCCAATCCCCCCAACTATTTCACCCACATTGCCCAAGCAATTACATGGGCTGGAACTGCTCTTAGGTTCGATCTTATCCTTAAAAAGTGATGTGCACACTGATCCCAATTAGATAGAACTTGGATCGAACGTTCAATTTTGAACTCTCAATTAGATAAAATACTTGTACATAAAACAAACATGACAGTATGAGGATTTGTCAACTTGGGACTTCATTATAATCATATGGTTTAATAATTTTCTTTAAGTCTTACAACTTAAGTTAAAATTTGAAATGGATGGTCTAAAAATCCGCAGATAATTTTATATGTAAATTTTCTTTGTTTAAAAAAAACATTAAGATATGATCGGAATTTAGCCTTTTGTTTCTTTATTGTGACCTTGGCCGAAATACAACATAATAGGTCAAAATCCCAGATAATACTCCAATTGTTTAATCAGATAATTAAAACGTTTGGATAAAATAATAAATTCATAGGAGGGTATTTCTGTCTTTTGGAGGTGGGCGCCCTTGTTGTAAAGGAGGAGCGCCCAGACTGATATAATCCAACATGCGAATATACTTTGCCGGTAAAAGAAAATGCCCAGCCAAAGCCCATCATCCTATGAATTGACTCTTAACAACTCCATACCTTCCCACTTTCAGACCGGCGACGTGTCCAAAACAAAGACACACTTTGATGCCTATTAGTCAAAATTAAGGATTAAACAAAAATGAAGAATAATAATTAAGATTATATCAACTCCTTATCCTAATCCTTCAACAATGACACTTCCATAAGACTTAAGTTTGCAAATTCTTAGAGAGCTGAGACGGAGTCAAGTTGACTAAAACAGTATGCTCCCCCGTTGGTACTCAAGTTCTAATCTCTATATAGTTTCGATTAGATTAGAAAACTCGACTAGAACAGTATACTTCCCCCGTCCGCTCAAATCAAAGAAAACCCAAAATCCTAGAGACCATCTCTCCATCCTATTGTGGTACTTAGCTTTGCAGGAAGCATTTGTATAAACTACCAAAGTGAAAAATACTAAAATAGTAACTCTTAGTTAACAGTTTCAGTCCGATAAATATTCGAAAAACATGTACAATGAAGCTTCGGACTTTCAAGTCGCTCTTCCAGCGCTGAAAGAGTCAGGGGTGGATGGCTTTTCTCCAATCAGTTTCATAAACAGGGTGCCCCGGACTGCTACTTTCGCAGTCAACAGCTTTCAAGTCTACGATCAATACAACTACGATTGGATTCCAGAAATCAAAACCACACAATTTCTAGATGAAAATGACGGTTATCATATATAATGTATAGGCTGAGACAATTTGAAGTCAACCTTCCTTGCCATTAAGCACCACTCTGAGCTGAGAATTCGGGTGCTCGGCCAAGGGGTATTATATGATCCTTCAAAAGCTCATAGTGTTCTGCAGTTATCTGGGAACCATCCAGCACCTATTTGGCCAAAACCAAAACCACATTTACAGATTAACGTTTTTTGTTTTAAAAAGCTCGTGAATATACAGTATATAAAACTCAAGATCCAATATTTAATATGTTAATTACTACAGTCTAAGCATACCTAGATTTAGCTGATAAGAAAATTGAAACACAGTTTTGTCTAAGTCTTCTTTACTTTCATTTTTGTTCTCTTGTATGTAATAATAAGTTAATGAGACAAAAAAAAAACATACATCGGGCCTTACCTTGTGAAACAGCGTCCTTCTATCTGGCATGTGAGGGCCGAGTGCAGGAATCCTGCAAACCGAGAGACCCTCAAGGAAAAGAAGAACAACCACTTTCCATTGTTTCATTCTGAATGCTGGTAGTGCATCAACAAAAGTCATCGTCTCCAACATGCGGCTCTGTACAGAAACATCTCAGTGACATGTTGCCAAACAATAGATAATGAATTATATTTATACAAAATTAAAATAAGTTATGATAATCATGTCACATTGACAAAATTAACAAAGTATTTAGCTGCACTGCAGGGTCTCTTATACTGATTAAAGCACCCAGATAAAGGTCATGCCAAACATATCAAAACATAAACAAAACTGTCACGACTCACACTACTCAAGTAGCACAGAAATTCAAAACCTAATACAAGTAAATAATTATACATGTAAAATCAACTCATGGGAAGTAGCTCCTATGAACTAAAAAGGTTGAAAAGATATATTTTCCCTGTCCTGGTTTATCACACATCATAGTTGAGTAGTAAACTCCACTGAAATCACTTGGATAATGGAAATACGTGATGGAAGATCAAAATCCATGGATGTAATGGAGTTATGTATCCTCAAAAAATGAATCCTCTACGTGGTTAATGACATATAAACACAAATGCAAGTGCTTCACCTAAAAGTAGAACAGCGAGGAAAGTTGCATGTATTCCCAAAAAACTTGCGGTCAATATGAAATGTATATAAAGCAGTAAGCTTAAGTTTAAATGCCTGACAATGGCACCAACCGGAAAATGCAAAGTCCTATGCAGCCAAAAGGCTTCGAGTCTTGTTTTTGTTATGGGCTATAACATATACTTAACCAACACATAAAGTTTTCAATTGTGCGTTATAAGAAGGATGTAACTAGAATTATAAATAACCATGGCAATTTATATTTGACTATAAGGTACACTAACGCAAGTCCATTCATCTGATTTTTCATCAGAATTCAAACAAAACACGCAAAAGATTCAAAATCTATACCATTTCTTGCTCCAAACGAGATACTGGTGTTGCAAGCCTGAGTTGTGAAACAACTCCTGGTAGAGTCCGAGCAAGAGATTCAGCCAGAGTTTTCTTGATTTCAGAAGGGTGGCCACCAGTCAAGACAATCTTACGGGGATACTCTTTCCCATTAATAGAGAGAAATTCTTCATGAAAGCTTTCATCCCTCCCATATATATACGCTAGTGTAGATGATGTTATCCATGTAAAGAGTGCATTCCACACTGTTAAAAAAGGTGATAACTGAAACACATGAAAGGTTTCATTAGCATAAAACTTACAAAGAGAAATAATATGCAATGACCTTAAATTTACACTCTTACAGTTAAGTTGAAACCCTCTGGCGGATCATCAAACCAAGTATCCTCAGAGTCAAACAAATCAAAATTTGGAATTCCAGGATTTCTTGGCTGCAGAGGAGCTTGTTCTGGTTCAAGCATGTCAACATCCTCAGTAGGCTCTTCTTCATCCACACCATCTGGACGTGGCAATAAAATAATTCCAGCACTCGAAACTGATATTTGAAAAGGACACATGGAAAGAAACACCATTGCATATAAGAAAATCAAGTTCCACCAAAATATGATAAATTACCTATTATATATACTTAAACCATACAATGACATACCAGCACCATTGACATCAGATTCTCCAGATGCAACAGCTTCTGCTGCCTGCCTCAATGCCATCGCACAGAATTCTGCAGATTCCAAACGTTCTTTATCTTGCAATTCGAAATTCCCTAATACACCAGAACCCTCTTTTGCACCTTGCACTTCTCTAACCTCGCAAACAATTTTACTCTTAGTGCTATCAATCTTCTCATCAGACCAGGTAACAGAGCAACCGACTTCATTTTCTGCTGAAGGTTTAAGCAAAGGTTTGTGGATACCACCAAATGTATCATAACCATTCCTTCTATGTTCCACCTTCTTGTCAGCCCAAGTAACAGAGCGATCAAGTTTTTTTGCCCCTGAAGATTTAAGAGAGGATCTCAGCATTGGCTCATTTGATTTCTCAGCCTTATCACCATGGAATTCCTCTCTTGCTTCTTTAGTACTTATATTCAAAATAGTTTGAGAAGTCTCTGAAGTTGAAGGTGCCTCTCGAATTCCAACATCATCTTTCTTGGCAATCTTACTTTCCCCCACTTTTGATTGTCTGTATTTCTTTTCAGAATCATTCTTATTACGACCACCTTTTCCTTCTGATTCCTTAAACTTGGTTTCACAACCATTCTCCCCAGAACTTGGAGGGATTTTAGAGACACTGTATTCAACACTAGTGACTGCACAACTCATGAAATCCATCTCATTAAAGATTATATCTTTCCCGCCATCGTTTTCGCTTCTTACCTTTGGACCCTCGCTAAATATACAATCCTTACCAATTTAGCGAACACTAACAGAAAACAATGACCACAAACCCAATACAATCCTAGAAGAAACATTATACTCTTCAACATGGATATAATTCAAATTAGCAATAACAGAAATTCACCCCAAACAAAAAAAAAGCAGATACCTTTTTTGTTCTTTTTTTGAACCCAACGGCTTGATATCCGCTGATTATGTGGAACATAGCCTTCAATTGCATTAGAGGGACCAACCACGCCCACATCCCCTAACTGCACTTCACTCTTCTCTTCAATCTTCAACTTAGAAATCCCCAAATCTCCACCCTGCTTCGCTCTTTTCTTCGATCTTCAACTTCGAAATCCCCAAATCCCCAACTCCCCCAACCCCACTTCCCTTCGTCAAATCCCACATCCCCAAAAGCCCCCAAAACCCTCTCAACCTTGCCATAATCCAAGACATCGCACCTCTCCTCGCTCAAACTCTGCGAAAAAGCCTTGCTTTCGATAAGACAGCTCGAGGAGCAGTACATGGTAGGTCTCATGGAGGTCGTAGACCCTGGTGCTCCTTGAGCGAAATGCGATAGTGACCCTTGCGGGGGCGGGGAGGACTCGGGAGGCAAGGCACAAGAGAGAGGGTAGCCGCAGTGGTTTGCGGCCGGTGCGCTCCGTGACGACGTCGTTGTAGTCGGAGTGGGAGATGATTGAGCCGGCCAAGTAGAGGTGGTCTAGGGTTTTGACGCCGCCGAGGAGAGCGAGTTGGAGCTTGTACACTGTGTCTTTTCACTGAAATCGGCGGCTGCTGCTGCCGCGGCGGTTGGCTTTTCCCCATCTTTTGCAGAGAAAGGGGTTTTCCGGATCGCAATTAGGTTTTTGGAGGCTTGAAGTTTTTGGCCTTCTGGAGATTTGAATTGAATTGAAATTTGGGATTTGGGATTTGGAATTTGGAATGAAGCTCTCTGCACCGACTCTCTCGTTCTGTTGGCCATGGCCCTTGTTGAGTCCGCGGCTTTTATAGTGTGGGTCAAATCCAAAGCGGCAACCCCACCTATTATTGTGGGAAAGAAGTTACTACAAGCCGCAAAGATCGGAACGCTACACCGATCTCACCGTTGGGTGCGGAGGAGAAGGGAGGAGAGAGTGCAGGAAGAGTGCTGAGACTGACGCTGCAGAAGATTCAATGCCATGGAAGACTTGAAATTTTACCTCCCATTATTCAGAGTCAACTCGTGATCTACCACCCGAGGCCGTTGAGCCTCCCCTTGGTCTCGCCCACCTCAAACCGGCTCCCAGCTTGGGCCTAGGCCTGTTTCTTTTACCTCTTTCCTTTTGGTAGCCTACCAACATTCCACACTGCATTTTCCGATGGGCTTTGGGCCTGGCTGCACTCGCACCCAATTGTTGGCCTGCAGTCTAGCTTCTTCTTGTCTGGGCTCCTCTGCAGCCTCCAAATCCTGGCCCACCCAAATTATTTTGGCCTTGATTCACACCCCATAGGCCCATGTGTAGACCTACATGTTCATCTACGCTTTCACATATAGCGTTATTTTGCTCTACATATCAAGGCTTGTCATGAGATATCCACACTTAACTCAAATTCATAAATTCGAAACCCGGCTCTTCAAATAAGTGTCATGAAACTCGAACCTTCCCTTAAAATTAAATACCCATGAACCCGAAGTATGAAAATTTAAACCAAAACATGTCTAATAGAACCCGAATGTTCTACTCCATGGTTATGGACTGTTTTCCATAATCTTGTTCCCTTCTCCATTACAATGACATGCTTGAATTTCCAAACAAACTCGACTTACTCTAGAAGTCATCGATCATCAAAGACATATTTTCTTGGTTGGAAGCTTAAAACACGACCGGCAACATTTACGCTTCCAAGACTTTAAGTCTCTGTGGAATGAGTACAACTTTGCATATGTTGAATCCCATCACTTCTTAAGTTTTGCAAATAAGACTTGATCAACATGATCTCCCCGAAGAAGACATATTCAATTTTCCATGCCACCAATATTGTCCTAGCAAATAATATAGGGCACATAAATTCACCAAATTTCTGGATTTGGATCTCTGCCTTAGCATTACTTGTTGAAAAGTTAGAAACTAACCTGATGAAAAATCATCAAACTAGACCTATCGTTCGATCGATGTGCCTAATGCACACTCTTCAACGCAAATCGAGGCCAAAACCGAAGCCAAAGGTGTGGTGGGAAAAGGCAAGGGTTCAACCCTAAGCCACAAGCCCAAGGTCGACAAAGTGTAGGTCCATCCAAGGAGGAAATAAAGCCCCGAAGCACAACTATTTAGCTCCCAAAGCCTAAACTTCAAGACTAAGAGCAAACAACTAAAGAGGTGAGTCTGTGTTACCAATGTGGTTTTCGTGACTATTGGTTCTCGCACTTGTCGAAGCTTAGCTAACGTCAGTATCATTCACGTCGTAAAGCCGTAGAGACTAATCTTGCTCAAATGGCTAATCCCGAAGTTACTACTATGGAGATTTTTGATTTTTAAGAAGCATCTACTCCGATGGAAGATTAGATTTTTAAACATGGGCCTATATGTTGGCTTCTAATTTCACCACTAGTGGCCAAAACCACTAAGTGGCCGATCTTGGTTGGATGATTTTGTTTGATATTTGTTTTAAGTTTTTGGATATTAATTTATGTATCTTATTTTTCGAATGATTAATTGAATGAATGACCTTTTAATTTCCTTATACATGTGACCAATTCAATTAATTTATTTCTAGGTATGTCTTGTGGAGAAGTTACTTGCCCGGCAAATAATGTAACCACACGCACCATTTTGCGTGAACACATCTATTTTACTAACTTCATACCTAAAATATCATCATCCGACAACACTGTGCTCATCCAAATTTAACCGAGGGGTATGGCACCGCCCACTTAACGTTGTCCAATGGTACCAAATTAACCATTAAAGAGGCACTTTACTCACCTCGTTCAAGAAGAATGTTGTTGAGCTTTAAAGATATTTGAGATAATAATTACACACAAAAGTTCTCAAGAAAATGGAGTTGAATTCCTTTGGTATCACTTCCCTATGAATATGGCTAGAAGCTATTCATGAGAAGATGAAACACCTTTCAAATGACTTGTATATTACAATCATTCGCCCGTCGAGGTCCACCATGTGGGCGGCCCTAATAGTGGGCTTGCAATGAAAACTTTGCTTTGGCATGACCGTCAGACACCCCCGGACGAATTATGATGTGTCGTATCCTCGCACTTCACAAGGGCAATCTCTTACCCAAAGTAAGGACTTCGTTCTTTCGCACTTTTCAGTCAAACATGCTCCTTGGGCTAGCTAACACCAATGTAACATAACCATTCATTCTATGTTCCACCTCTCGTCGGCCCAAGTAATGAGCGATTAAGTTTTGGTCTCAAGGTTTAAGAGAGGATCTCAACATTGGCTCATTTGATTTCTCAGCCTTATCATGGAATTCCTCTCTTGCTTCTTTAGTACTTTCTTCAAAATAGTTTGAGAAGTCTCTGGTTGAAGGTTCCTCTAGAATGCCAATATCAACTTTCTTGGCAATCTTACTCTCCCCTCCTCTCGAATGCCAACATCATCTTTCTTGGCAATCTTACTTCCCTTTGATTGTCTGTATTTCTTTCAGAATCATTCTCATTACGGCCACCTTTTCCTTCTGATTCCTTAAACTTTGTTTCACAACCATTCTCCCCAGAACTTGAGGGATTGGAGACACTGTATTCATCACTAGTGATTACACAACTCATGAAATCCATCTCATTAAAGATTATATCTTTTCCTGCCACTCGTTTTCGCTTCTTTACCTTTGGACCCTACAATATACAATCCCTTACTCAATTTAGCGAACACTAACAGAAAACAATGACCACAAACCAAAACAATCCTAGAAGAAACATTATACTCTTCAATATGGATATAATTCAAATTAGCAGATACCTTTTATGTTCTTTTTGGAACCCGATGGCTTGGATATCCGCCGATTATGTGGAACATAGCGTTCAATATATAGCGTTAGAGAGACCAACCACGCCCACATCCCCTAACTGCACTTCACTCTTTTCTTCAAACTTCAACTTAGAAATCCCCAAATCCCCAACCTCCCCCAAAAATATACGGATGATCAATTGGTCTATTGACACTCGGTCGGCCTTAGGCCCCATAGCTAGAGAAACTATCAAGTTTGACTTGCACACATACAAGGCCAAGTGAGTTTGTTGACCCCTAAATCACCTTAGCCATAGAAAGAGGCCAAGTGATTTTAATTGTACCATGAGAAAAATATATATGATATTTACAATTTTTAGTTTCCACCGTCCTTGAGTTTCTTACATAGTATCAATCATTTCTTGATTTCGTCTGGGATGTCTGCTAAGAGTTGATCATCATTCATGGCTCATATAACAGAATTGACATGCTCAATTGATGTAGACGAAACACATAATATTCGTTCCACAAAAGTATATACATTAACATAAAATGCACACTGCAACTGATAGTGTTGACATAAACACATTCTTTTGCAAAATAAGACAACTTCCCTTCTGTTTCATGTCCTTTCTTTTCCCTACTACTTCTTTATGATTTCTTTATGCGAAAGACAACTTCAGCATTGGAAATCTCCTTGCTTTTCTTCATCTTGTTGAGAGACGACTTTGCAAACTGGGGTGAATGAACAACTACCATTTTCTTCAAATTTTGAGCATGCTCGAGGATAAACCTTGAAAAGTTAACTGGGTTAGACCCATAGGATTTTCGGGAAAGCTCTATAGTTACCTCTTTAAGATGAGGAATGAAAGGAAGGTTTTGTGACTCCCAGTATTTCATATCATAACCTGAACACTGACAAGGAAACAAGAGAAAAAAAAGAAGATCAATTCCAATTTCAAACACATATCAAGAGGCCAATAATTTCTTAGCACAACCATTTACTTACTTCAATTTTACGGTGTAAATTGCAATGCCAAGAAGAATTCATGTACAATGTACTCAAATTCGGCATTCTCCTAAGAAAAGAGACCAATGCCAACACCAAGTTATCAAACAAGCCTCCAATATTGATATGCAAACAGGAAACATCATCTAATGGTGGTACTGACATGGAATCTTCCTTGAACAATGCCTGCATTTTCAAGGTAAAATACATAGATCGTAAAATTTATAAATGTAAAAGTAATGAAATATCAAATATGCAATTACTACTAAAAGCAAGTAAAATAGTCATCGCTCAATTCTACAGCAACTCTAACACTGCAGTCATACATAAATTAATTAACTCCAACAAAAGCCATGCCAGGAAAGAATATACTCCAAATAAGATGAAATTGCGTAGTATCTAGTTTTGTTTTTTACCATGATGGTCTCGTAGTGTAGAGTAAGAGCTTTAACCCTGTGTATACTTCGAAGTACATCAAATACCTTGCCGGAGTCATCACCCCCATCTACTCCAGGCCACATCCAAATATCAGCCTTTTCTAAATGCAATAATTTCCCCAGCTGGTTACTGATTGGATATCCAGTCAGTTCCAAATTTTTAAGATTTGGAGCAAAGATATTTAATGACCTGCAGTGGAATGTAGATAATTGCATGCGTATATCTTCAATTTTCTCACCAGAAATTTTAAAATCGCGAGGACTAAAGTGGCCAGTGTCAATACTAAATGATTGCAAAGATGCACTTTCAATGGTGATGTCCATTTCCCCATGAACATTTTCAAGATGTAATTCTTTAATGCACTTGCATGACGATGAAATCCATTTGTAGAACCCCTGATCCAAAGTTACATGTGCCAAATTCAAGCATCGCAGTTTAGACGAACAAGCTAACGACGGCGTTTTGATAATTGCATAACCCTTGCTCACCGACAGAGTCCTCAAAGATCCACAAAAAAAGATGAAAGATGGAAATTTAAAAGTCCTCTCGAAATATACTATACTGATATCAATATCAAGCTCTTCAACTTTGCACCTTAAAGCACTATTGACCCACGGGAGGATTCGAAGTTTCACATCATCACAAACGCAAGGGGTTTCGCAAAAGAGAGGACGATGCGGCCAATGAATACGAAAGTGATTTATTTTGTTATAGCCTCGAAGGTTCAAGAATCTATCCACAGAATTGAAAAACCTTGACCACTCGTTGCGCGTTGATGTATGTTCCGGCAATCTAAAGTTCAGTCTTGGAGTTGACAAATAGAGTGCTCTGCAGGTTTTGGATGAACTGCCGAAACGAGCGAGGTCTCTAAATGTAAGCAAGGAAAGGATTTTATGAGCAACGCCCTCGGGAAGATTACTAAGCCTGTCAACCGTACACTCTTTATGAACTCTTTGATCTTTAGAACTGCCAGTTGCCCTTGAGGTACGCCGCTTCCTCATCGTATGTCCTGGTTTGCATGATAAACCATTGAAAGGGAACTAGAGAATTACGACAGAGAAATAGAAACTGGATGAACTCAAAAAACATGTTAAGGGTCAGCTCAGCTCCCATCGGAAATTGTTCAAAGCATCAGACTTCAGCATATTTCTTGCAGAAAACTAAAATCCAAATTATAGACAAGTAGAACTGAACTAGAATTGCTCATTAATTACAAATGCGTTTCCTCAGAAAATAAATAAATAAAATCTGGCAATTGAGCTATACAAATTAAAACATCAAAATTACGAACATTCCACTGCTATAACTGTACTAGTAACACACATTAACAACAATGCATGTACTGGCGATAACACTACTAACTAATAACTTCAAAACAATTGACAATTCAAACCCAAGACAGGCGTAGCAACAATCGACGAAAATCTAGACAAGAGAAAGAAAATGCACAAAAACACGACAATGATTATTTTCAATACAAGTCACATGCATCCTCTCATTTGGAGATAATAAAGGATAAATAAACAGCTCAAAATAGGAAGGATAACATAGCATTACTGCAAAATATGTACACGCCAATTTCAATAAAAATAAAATAAAAATCAAGATAATAACAAAAACTAACTAATTCATTGACAAAGAATAAAACAAATTAAATAAAATTTCAACTGAAAAGCAAAAATAAAAAATTTCGTACCTAAATAATTGTCCACGCCAAAATCAACGAGACAATAATTGAAGATCCCCCAAAAATCAATGAAACAATACCTAAATGAAAGTGAATGAATAAGTATCAATGTCAAAATCAACGAGGCAAAAATTGCATAACTAATCTTATTCCAATTGTTCATCAATTGATCTAATTCACAAATAATTAGCTTATAATTCAAATAATAACAACAAAAAACCAATAGATTTGTCATGTCTCGATCTACATAGTAAGATATTGTATTCTTTAAGAGCCAACCTGACATGGATCTATTCTTAAGCATTCAAATTCAAAATGAGTCTTACTATGGAGATTCATGTTTGTACATACAAGGCACTTCACCTTTACTTACTTTAAAAGTGTGATATCGAGCACACCTCGTAGTCTATTAGTGTGTTCGCACCTGCCCACCCAAGATCACTACAAGATCTGCTTCATATCTAATTAGAAAATGAAGGAGAGGAGAAATAGAAGGGGCGAGAAAGACAGAGGAGATTAGCAAGAGAGAAAACTGAAAGAAAAGGAAGAGAACACAAGCACACCAAAAAGGAAAGAGAGAGCGAGAGAGAGAGAGAGACACGTGAAGACTCTACAGGAGAGAGCGGAGACACGTAAAAACACAAAAGAGAGGGAGGGGACACGTGAAAATACTACAGTCACAATACATTTATCTTTCATTTATATGTATTTAAAGGGGTGATTTTAACATTCCTGTTTTCTCCTTTTGCATTCCATTTTTTCAATTCTTATATTCAACCTACAGGCTACAAAACACATATACAAAGAAGTGCATGCAGAGAAAAGTGGAGTGCGAAAATCAGTACCTTTTATTTAACATGTCTACAAAGGACATAAAAGAGATTATGGTACCATAGCAATTAGATTACATGTGACAAAACTGGTAATGTGAGATATATTTTTTTTACAGTTTAGTTATTCACATATCTCTACTTAACGCTATGAATTGTTAGGACAACTACACTAATTGTCCAAATTAGTTGTATTCACGCTTTTCCTTTTTTTTTTTTGTGATTTTGGCGTCCTGATATGTTGCTATTTTTGAGCCTTCCTAAATAGAATTAGATTAAATTCTTACTATATATATAAAAAAATCATTATACACCTAACCAATTTTAACAATATACAACACTTACTTATTTTTTTTATACAATGATATATTTACACTAAGCGGATGAGGAATAAATTGGTTGCGAGCTCACCATTCTCGATATTCGAACCTAAGACCTCTCACTTACATTTGAAGAGGAATACCATTAGACCGTAATATTAAGTTGCTACCAAACTTAATTCTTAAAAATTATATTTCATCAATTCAAAATTAAACCTAAAAAGAGAGAGCATGAAAATATAGGACAAAGATAATGTTAGGAAGGGTGGCCAAGTAAAAAAAGGGCTTGTTTGGGAATGTTTCAAGTTTCATTTGAAAGGGCTAAAAGCGCTTTTAATTACATTTGTAGAAAAATGTTAAAAGTTCTTATGGTTGTTAGAAGCATTTTCTAGAAAAGAACATGTTACATGCTTCTTTAGAAAGCACTTTCAAGTGCTTTAATTGTACGAGCGCAACAACCAATTAGCCATTGAAAGAGGCCAAGTGATTTAATTGTACGAGTGTGCCAAAACCAATCAATAAAATCCTGGTAGGATGAGAAAAATATGATATGTATTACAATTTTTAGTTTCCATCATCCTTGAGTTTCTTACATAGTATCAATCATTTCTCGATTTCGTCTGGGATGTCTGGTAAGAGCTGATCACCATTCATGGCTCATATAATAGAATTGACATGCTCAATTGAGGTAGACGAAAAACATAATATTCGTTCCACAAAAGTATATACATTGACATAAAATGTACTGCAACTGTTGAGAGACGACTTTGCAAACTGGGGTGATTGAACAACTACCATTTTCTTCAAATTTTGAGCATGCTCGTGGATAAACCTTGAAAAGTTAACTGGGTTAGACCCATAGGATTTTCGGGAAAGCTCTATATATAGTTACCTCTTTAAGATGAGGAATGAAAGGAAGGTTTTGTGACTCCCACTATTTCATATCATAACCTGAACACTGACAAGGAAACAAGAGAAAAAAAGTTGATCAATTGCACAACCATTTACTTCAATTTTTCGGCGTAAATTGGAACGATGAGAAGAATACATGTACAATGTACTCAAATTGGGCATTCTCCTAAGAAGAGAGACCAATGCCAACACTAATTTATCAAACAAGCCTCCAATAATGATACGCAAATGGGAAA
>CM031084.1:4677883-4747389 GCA_018257905.1 Gillenia trifoliata | reverse complement strand
CCTTACTCAATTTAGCGAACACTAACAGAAAACAATGACCACAAACCCAATACAATCCTAGAAGAAACATTATACTCTTCAACATGGATATAATTCAAATTAGCAATAACAGAAATTCACCCCAAACAAAAAAAGCAGATACCTTTTTTGTTCTTTTTCGAACCCAACGGCTTGGATATCCGCTGATTATGTGGAACATAGCCTTCAATTGCATTAGAGGGACCAACCACGCCCACATCCCCTAACTGCACTTCACTCTTCTCTTCAATCTTCAACTTAGAAATCCCCAAATCTCCAATCTCTGCTTCGCTCTTTTCTTCGATCTTCAACTTCGAAATCCCCAAATCCCCAACCTCCCCCAACCCCACTTCCCCTTCGTCAAATCCCACATCCCCAAAAGCCCCCAAAACCCTCTCAACCTTGCCATAATCCAAGACATCGCACCTCTCCTCGCTCAAACTCTGCGAAAAAGCCTTGCTTTCGATAAGACAGCTCGAGGAGCAGTACATGTAGGTCTCATGGAGGTCGTAGACCTTGTGCTCCTTGAGCGAAATGCGATAGTGGCCCTTGCGGGGGCGGGAGGACTCGGGAGGCAAGGCATTGGGGCAGAGAGGGTAGCCGCAGTGGTCGGCAATGGTGCGCTCCGTGACGACGTCGTTGTAGTCGGAGCGGGAGATGATTGAGCCGGCCAAGTAGAGGTGGTCTAGGGTTTTGACGCCGCCGAGGAGAGCGAGTTGGAGCTTGTACACTGTGTCTTTCACTGAAATCGGCGGCTGCTGCTGCCGCGGCGGTTGGCTTTTCCCCATCTTTTGCAGAGAAAGGGGGTTTTCCGATCGCAATTAGGGTTTTTGGAGGGGTTTGAAGTTTTTGGCCTTCTGGAGATTTGAATTGAATTGAAATTTGGGATTTGGGATTTGGAATTTGGAATTTGAAGCTCTCTCGCACCGACTATCTCTCGTTCTGTTGGCCAACTTGGTTCTGTTGAGTCCGCGGCTTTTATAGTGTGGGTCAAATCCAAAGCGGCAACCCGACCTATTATTGTGAGTCAACTCTGCATCTACCACCCGAGGCCGTTGAGCCTCTCCCTTGGTCTCGGCCCACCTCAAACCGGCCCCAGCTTGGGCCTAGGCCTGTTTTTTTTACCTCTTTTCCTTTTGGTAGCCTACTAACATTCCACACCAGCTTCTGATGGGCTTTGGGCCTACAGCCCGCACCCAATTGTTGGCCTGCAGTCTAGCTTCTTCTTGTTTGGGCCTGCAGCTCCAAACTTGGCCCACCCAAATTATTTTGGCCTTGATTTTCACACCCCATAGGCCCATGTAGACCTATGTTCATCTACCTGTTTCTGCTATATATGTTTATTTTTGTTCTATATATTGCGTTTGCTTGCAGATATCCATGAACTTGAAATTCATAAATTCGAACCCGAAGTTTCAAATAAGTGTCATGAAACTCGAACCTTCCTTAAAAATTAAATACCCATGAAACCCGAAGTTTTTCATGAAAATTTAAACCAAAACATGTCTAATAGAACCTGAATGTTCTACTCCATGGTTATGGACTGTTTTCCATAATCTTGTTCCCTTCATTACAATGACATGTTGAATTTGAACAAACTCGACTTTACCGCTCTAGAAGTCATTGATCATCAAAGACATATTTTCTTGGTTGAAGCAAAACACGACTGGCAACATTTACGCTTCCAAGACTTTAAGTCTGTGAATGAGTACAACTTTGAAGTATGTTGAATCCCATCACTTCTTAAGTTTTGCAAATAAGACTTGATTGAACATGATCTCCTGAAGAAGACATATTCAATTTTCCATGCCACCAATATTGTCCGGTAGCAATAATATAGGGCACATAAATTCACCAAATTCTCGGATTTGATCTCTGTCTTACTACTTGTTGAAAAGCAAAACCAACTGTTGATGAAAAATCATCAAACTAGACCTACTGGCTCGATCGATGTGCCTAATGCACACTCTAACGCAAATCGAGGCCAAAACCGAAGCCAAAGGTGTGGTGGGAAAGGCAAGGGTTCAACCCTAAGCCACAAGCCCAAGGTCGACAAAGTGTAGGTCCATCCAAGGGAGGAAATAAAGCCCTGAAGCACAACTATTTAGCTCCCAAAGCCTCAAACTTCAAGACTAAGAGCAAAACAACTAAAGAGGTGAGTCTGTGTTACCAATGTGGTTTTCAGGACCATTGGTTCTGCACTTGTCGAGCTTTAGCTAACGCTGTTGCTGAGTATCATTCACGTCGTAAAGCCGTAGAGACTAATCTTGCTCAAATGGCTAATCCCGAAGTTACTACCATGGAGATTTTTGATTTTTAAGAAGCATCTACTCCGATGGAAGATTAGATTTTTAAACATGGGCCTATATGTTGGCCGAATTTCACCACTAGTGGCCAAAAACCACTAAGTGGCCGATCTTTTGGTTGGATGATTTGTTTGATATTTGTTTTAAGTTTTTGGATATTAATTTATGTATCTTATTTTTCGAATGATTAATTGAATGAATGACCTTTTAATTTCCTTATACATGTGACCAATTCAATTAATTTATTTCTAGGTATGTCTTGTGGAGAAGTTAGTTGTCTGGCAAATAATGTAACCACACGCACCATTTTGCGTGAACACATCTATTTTACTAACTTCATACCTAAAATATCACATCTGACAACACTTTCAGGCTCATCCAGCCTAACTGAGGGGTATGGCACTGCCCACTTAACGTTGTCCAATGGTACCAAATTAACCATTAAAGAGGCACTTTACTCACCTCGTTCAAGAAGAATGTTGTTGAGCTTTAAAGATATTTGAGATAATAATTACCACGCTGAAAGTTCTGAAGAAAATGGAGTTGAATTCCTTTGCATCACTTCCTATGAATATGGCCAGAAGCATATTAATGAGAAGATGAAACACCTTTCAAATGACTTGTATATTACAATCATTCGCTCTGTCGAGGTCCACCATGTGGGCGGCCCTAATAGTGGGCTTGCAATGAAAACTTTGCTTTGGCATGACCGTTTGGGACACCCTGGACGAATTATGATGTGTCGTATCCTCAGTACTTCACAAGGGCAATCTCTTACCCGCAGTAAGGACTTCGTTCTTCGCACTTTTTCATGTCAAACATGCTCCTTGGGCTAGCTAATCACTCGCTGTAACATAACCATTCATTCTATGTTCCACCTTCTCGTCGGCCCAAGTAACAGAGCGATTAAGTTTTTTTGGCCCTGAAGGTTTAAGAGAGGATCTCAACATTGGCTCATTTGATTTCTCAGCCTTATCATGGAATTCCTCTCTTGCTTCTTTAGTACTTCTCTTCAAAATAGTTTGAGAAGTCTCTGAAGTTGAAGGCTCCTCTAGAATGCCAACATCAACTTTCTTGGCAATCTTACCTCCCCCCCCCCCTCGCGAGCCCCTAGATTGTCTGTATTTCTTTTCAGAATCATTCTCATTACGGCCACCTTTTCCTTCTGATTCCTTAAACTTTGTTTCACAACCATTCTCCCCAGAACTTGGAGGGATTTTGGAGACACTGTATTCATCACTAGTGATTACACAACTCATGAAATCCATCTCATTAAAGATTATATCTTTCCCGCCACTCGTTTTCGCTTCTTTACCTTTGGACCCTACAATATACAATCCTTACTCAATTTAGCGAACACTAACAGAAAACAATGACCACAAACCCAATACAATCCTAGAAGAAACATTATACTCTTCAACATGGATATAATTCAAATTAGCAATAACAGAAATTCACCCCAAACAAAAAAAGCAGATACCTTTTTTGTTCTTTTTCGAACCCAACGGCTTGGATATCCGCTGATTATGTGGAACATAGCCTTCAATTGCATTAGAGGGACCAACCACGCCCACATCCCCTAACTGCACTTCACTCTTCTCTTCAATCTTCAACTTAGAAATCCCCAAATCTCCAATCTCTGCTTCGCTCTTTTCTTCGATCTTCAACTTCGAAATCCCCAAATCCCCAACCTCCCCCAACCCCACTTCCCCTTCGTCAAATCCCACATCCCCAAAAGCCCCCAAAACCCTCTCAACCTTGCCATAATCCAAGACATCGCACCTCTCCTCGCTCAAACTCTGCGAAAAAGCCTTGCTTTCGATAAGACAGCTCGAGGAGCAGTACATGTAGGTCTCATGGAGGTCGTAGACCTTGTGCTCCTTGAGCGAAATGCGATAGTGGCCCTTGCGGGGGCGGGAGGACTCGGGAGGCAAGGCATTGGGGCAGAGAGGGTAGCCGCAGTGGTCGGCAATGGTGCGCTCCGTGACGACGTCGTTGTAGTCGGAGCGGGAGATGATTGAGCCGGCCAAGTAGAGGTGGTCTAGGGTTTTGACGCCGCCGAGGAGAGCGAGTTGGAGCTTGTACACTGTGTCTTTCACTGAAATCGGCGGCTGCTGCTGCCGCGGCGGTTGGCTTTTCCCCATCTTTTGCAGAGAAAGGGGGTTTTCCGATCGCAATTAGGGTTTTTGGAGGGGTTTGAAGTTTTTGGCCTTCTGGAGATTTGAATTGAATTGAAATTTGGGATTTGGGATTTGGAATTTGGAATTTGAAGCTCTCTCGCACCGACTATCTCTCGTTCTGTTGGCCAACTTGGTTCTGTTGAGTCCGCGGCTTTTATAGTGTGGGTCAAATCCAAAGCGGCAACCCGACCTATTATTGTGAGTCAACTCTGCATCTACCACCCGAGGCCGTTGAGCCTCTCCCTTGGTCTCGGCCCACCTCAAACCGGCCCCAGCTTGGGCCTAGGCCTGTTTTTTTTACCTCTTTTCCTTTTGGTAGCCTACTAACATTCCACACCAGCTTCTGATGGGCTTTGGGCCTACAGCCCGCACCCAATTGTTGGCCTGCAGTCTAGCTTCTTCTTGTTTGGGCCTGCAGCTCCAAACTTGGCCCACCCAAATTATTTTGGCCTTGATTTTCACACCCCATAGGCCCATGTAGACCTATGTTCATCTACCTGTTTCTGCTATATATGTTTATTTTTGTTCTATATATTGCGTTTGCTTGCAGATATCCATGAACTTGAAATTCATAAATTCGAACCCGAAGTTTCAAATAAGTGTCATGAAACTCGAACCTTCCTTAAAAATTAAATACCCATGAAACTCGAAGTTTTTCATGAAAATTTAAACCAAAACATGTTTAATAGAACCTGAATGTTCTACTCCATGGTTATGGACTGTTTTCCATAATCTTGTTCCCTTCATTACAATGACATGTTGAATTTGAACAAACTCGACTTTACCGCTCTAGAAGTCATTGATCATCAAAGACATATTTTCTTGGTTGAAGCAAAACACGACTGGCAGCATTTACGCTTCTAAGACTTTAAGTCTGTGAATGAGTACAACTTTGAAGTATGTTGAATCCGATCACTTCTTAAGTTTTGCAAATAAGACTTGATTGAACATGATCTCCTGAAGAAGACCTATTCAATTTTCCATGCCACCAATATTGTCCGGTAGCAATAATATAGGGCACATAAATTCACCAAATTCTCGGATTTGATCTCTGTCTTACTACTTGTTGAAAAGCAAAACCAACTGTTGATGAAAAATCATCAAACTAGACCTACTAGCTCGATCGATGTGCCTAATGCACACTCTAACGCAAATCGAGGCCAAAATCGAAGCCAAAGGTGTGGTGGGAAAGGCAAGGGTTCAACCCTAAGCCACAAGCCCAAGGTCGACAAAGTGTAGGTCCATCCAAGGGAGGAAATAAAGCTCCGAAGCGCAACTATTTAGCTCCCAACGCCTCAACCTTCAAAGACTAAGAGCAAAACAACTAAAGAGGTGAGTCTGTGTTACCGTTGTGGTTCTCAGGACCATTGGTTCTGCACTTGTCGAGCTTTAGCTAACGCTGTTGCTGAGTATCATTCACGTCGTAAAGCCGTAGAGACTAATCTTACTCAAATGGCTAATCCCGAAGTTACTACCATGGAGATTTTTGATTTTTAAGAAGCATCTACTCCGATGGAAGATTAGATTTTTAAACATGGGCATATATGTTGGCCGAATTTCACCACTAGTGGCCAAAAACCACTAAGTGGCCGATCTTTTGGTTGGATGATTTGTTTGGTATTTGTTTTAAGTTTTTGGATATTAATTTATGTATCTTATTTTTCGAATGATTAATTGAATGAATGACCTTTTAATTTCCTTATACATGTGAGCAATTCAATTAATTTATTTCTAGGTATGTCTTGTGGAGAAGTTAGTTGTCTGGCAAATAATGTAACCACACGCACCATTTTGCGTGAACACATCTATTTTACTAACTTCATACCTAAAATATCACATCTGACAACACTTTCAGGCTCATCCAGCCTAATTGAGGGGTATGGCACTGCCCACTTAACGTTGTCCAATGGTACCAAATTAACCATTAAAGAGGCACTTTACTCACCTCGTTCAAGAAGAATGTTGTTGAGCTTTAAAGATATTTGAGATAATAATTACCACGCTGAAAGTTCTGAAGAAAATGGAGTTGAATTCCTTTGCATCACTTCCTATGAATATGGCCAGAAGCATATTAATGAGAAGATGAAACACCTTTCAAATGACTTGTATATTACAATCATTCGCTCTGTCGAGGTCCACCATGTGGGCGGCCCTAATAGTGGGCTTGCAATGAAAACTTTGCTTTGGCATGACCGTTTGGGACACCCTGGACGAATTATGATGTGTCGTATCCTCAGTACTTCACAAGGGCAATCTCTTACCCGCAGTAAGGACTTCGTTCTTCGCACTTTTTCATGTCAAACATGCTCCTTGGGCTAGCTAATCACTCGCTGTAACATAACCATTCATTCTATGTTCCACCTTCTCGTCGGCCCAAGTAACAGAGCGATTAAGTTTTTTTGGCCCTGAAGGTTTAAGAGAGGATCTCAACATTGGCTCATTTGATTTCTCAGCCTTATCATGGAATTCCTCTCTTGCTTCTTTAGTACTTCTCTTCAAAATAGTTTGAGAAGTCTCTGAAGTTGAAGGCTCCTCTAGAATGCCAACATCAACTTTCTTGGCAATCTTACCTCCCCCCCCCCCTCGCGAGCCCCTAGATTGTCTGTATTTCTTTTCAGAATCATTCTCATTACGGCCACCTTTTCCTTCTGATTCCTTAAACTTTGTTTCACAACCATTCTCCCCAGAACTTGGAGGGATTTTGGAGACACTGTATTCATCACTAGTGATTACACAACTCATGAAATCCATCTCATTAAAGATTATATCTTTCCCGCCACTCGTTTTCGCTTCTTTACCTTTGGACCCTACAATATACAATCCTTACTCAATTTAGCGAACACTAACAGAAAACAATGACCACAAACCAAACAATCCTAGAAGAAACATTATACTCTTCAATATGGATATAATTCAAATTAGCAGATACCTTTATGTTCTTTTTGGAACCCGATGGCTTGATATCCGCCGATTATGTGGAACATATGTTCAATATATAGCGTTAGAGAGACCAACCACGCCACATCCCTAACTGCACTTCACTCTTTTCTTCAAACTTCAACTTAAATCCCCAAATCCCCAACCTCCCCAAAAATATACGGATGATCAATTGGTCTATTGACACTCGGCCGGCCTTAGGCCCCATAGCTAGAGAAACTATCAAGTCGACTTGTACACATACAAGGCCAAGTGAGTTTGTTGACTCCCTAAATCACCTTAGCCATAGAAAGAGGCCAAGTGATTTTTTTAATTGTACCATGAGAAAAATATATATGATATTTACAATTTTTAGTTTCCACCGTCCTGAGTTTCTTACATAGTATCAATCATTTCTTGATTTCGTCTGGGATGTCTGCTAAGAGTTGATCATCAATTATGGCTCATATAACAGAATTGACATGCTCAATTGATGTAGACGAAACACATAATATTCGTTCCACAAAGTATACATTAACATAAAATGCACACTGCAACTGATAGTGTTGACATAAACACATTCTTTGCAAAATAAGACAACTTCCCTTCTGTTTCATGTCCTTTCTTTTCCCTACTACTTTTTTATGATTTCTTTTATGCGAAAGACAACTTCAGCATTGAATCCTCCTTGCTTTTTCTTCATCTTGTTGAGAGACGACTTTGCAAACTGGGGTGAATGAACAACTACCATTTTCTTCAAATTTTGAGCATGCTCGAGGATAAACCTTGAAAAGTTAACTGGGTTAGACCCATAGGATTTTCGGGAAAGCTCTATAGTTACCTCTTTAAGATGAGGAATGAAAGGTTTTGTGACTTAGTATTTCATATCATAACCTGAACACTGACAAGAAACAAGAGAAAAAAAAAAAGAAGATCAATTCCAATTTCAAACACATATCAAGAGGCCAATAATTTAGCACAACCATTTACTTCATTTCAATTTTACGGTGTAAATTGCAATGCCAAGAAGAATTCATGTACAATGTACTCAAATTCGGCATTCTCCTAAGAAAAGAGACCAATGCCAACACCAAGTTATCAAACAAGCCTCCAATATTGATATGCAAACAGGAAACATCATCTAATGGTGGTACTGACATGGAATCTTCCTTGAACAATGCCTGCATTTTCAAGGTAAAATACATAGATCGTAAAATTTATAAATGTAAAAGTAATGAAATATCAAATATGCAATTACTACTAAAGCAAGTAAAATAGTCATCGCTCAATTCTACAGCAACTCTAACACTGCAGTCATACATGTTCAATTAACTCCAACAAAAGCCATGCCAGGAAAGAATATACTCCAAATAAGATGAAATTGCGTAGTATCTAGTTTTGTTTTTTACCATGATGGTCTCGTAGTGTAGAGTAAGAGCTTTAACCCTGTGTATACTGAAGTACATCAAATACCTTGCCGGAGTCATCACCCCCATCTACTCCAGGCCACATCCAAATATCAGCCTTTTCTAAATGCAATAATTTCCAGCTGGTTACTGATTGGATATCCAGTCAGTTCCAAATTTTTAAGATTTGGAGCAAAGATATTTTAATGACCTGCAGTGGAATGTAGATAATTGCATGCGTATATCTTCAATTTTCTCACCAGAAATTTTAAAATCGCGAGGACTAAAGTGGCCAGTGTCAATACTAAATGATTGCAAAGATGCACTTTCAATGGTGATGTCCATTTCCCCATGAACATTTTCAAGAGATGTAATTTTTAATGCACTTGCATGACGATGAAATCCATTTGCAGAACCCTGATCCAAAGTTACATGTGCCAAATTCAAGCATCGCAGTTTAGACGAACAAGCTAACGACGGCGTTTGATAATTGCATAACCCTTGCTCAATGACAGAGTCCTCAAAGATCCACAAAAAAAGATGAAAGATGGAAATTTAAAAGTCCTCTCGAAATATACTATACTGATATCAATATCAAGCTCTTCAACTTTGCACCTTAAAGCACTATTGACCACGGGAGGATTCGAAGTTTCACATCATCACAAACGCAAGGCCGCAAAAGAGAGGACGATGCGGCCAATGAATACGAAAGTGATTTATTTTGTTATAGCCTCGAAGGTTCAAGAATCTATCCACAGAATTGAAAACCTTGACCACTCAAGGCGCGTTGATGTATGTTCCGGCAATCTAAAAGTTCAGTCTTGGAGTTGACAACAGAGTGCTCTGCAGGTTTCCGATGAACTGCCGAAACGAGCGAGGTCTCTAAATGTAAAGGAAAGGATTTTATGAGCAACGCCCTCGGGAAGATTACTAAGCCTGTCAACCGTACACTCTTTATGAACTCTTTGATCTTTAGAACTGCCAGTTGCCCTTGAGGTACGCCGCTTCCTCATCGTATGTCCTGTTTGTACATAAACCATTGAAAGGGAACTAGAGAATTGTCGATGAGAAATAGAAACTGGATGAACTCAAAAACATGTTAAGGGTCAGCTCAGCTCCCATCGGAAATTGTTCAAAGTATCACACTTCAGCATATTTCTTGCAGAAAACTAAAATCCAAATTATAGACAAGTAGAACTGAACTAGAATTGCTCATTAATTACAAATGCGTTTCCTCAGAAAAATAAATAAATAAAATCTGGCAATTGAGCTTATATACAAATTAAACATCAAAAATTACGAACATTCCACTGCTATAACTGTACTAGTAAACAATACATTAACAACAATGCATGTACTGGCGATAACACTACTAACTAATAACTTCAAAACAATTGACAATTCAAACTCAAGACAGGCGTAGCAACAATCGACGAAAATCTAGACAAGAGAAAGAAAATGCACAAAACACGACAATGATTATTATTTTCTACTACAAGTCACATGCATCCTCTCATTTGGAGATAATAAAGGATAAATAAACAGCTCAAAATAGGAAGGATAACATAGCATTACTGCAAAATATGTACACGCCAATTTCAATAAAAATAAAATAAAAATCAAGATAATAACAAAAACTAACTAATTCATTGACAAAGAATAAACAAATTAAATAAAATTTCAACTGAAAAGCAAAAATAAAAAATTTCGTACCTAAATAATTGTCCACGCCAAAATCAACGAGACACAATTGAAGATCCCCCAAAATCAATGAAACAATACCTAAATGAAAGTGAATGAATAAGTATCAATGTCAAAATCAACGAGGCAAAAATTGCATAACTAATCTTATTCCAATTGTTCATCAATTGATCTAATTCACAAATAATTAGCTTATAATTCAAATAATAACAACAAAAACCAATAGATTTGTCATGTCTCGATCTACATAGTAAGATATTGTATTCTTTAAGAGCCAACCCCGATTAGCGGGATCTATTCTTAAGCATTCAAATTCAAAATGAGTCTTACTATGGAGATTCGTGCTCGTACATACAAGTGCACTTCACCTTACTTACTTTAAAAGTGTGATATCGAGCACACCTCGTAGTCTATTAGTGTGTTCGCACCTGCCCACCCAAGATCACTACAAGCAAGATCCGGCCTATATCTAATTAGAAATGAAGGAGAGGAGAAATAGAAGGGCGTAGAAAGACAGAGGAGATTAGCAAGAGAGAAAAACTGAAGAAAAGGAAGAGAACACAAGCACACCAAAAGGAAAGAGAGAGCGAGAGAGAGAGAGAGACACGTGAAGACTCTGGTCAGAGAGAGCGGAGACACGTAAAAACACAAAAGAGAGGGAGGGGACACGTGAAAATACTACAAGCCACAATACATTTATCTTTCATTTATATGTATTTAAAGGGGGTGATTTTAACATTCTTGCTTCCTTTTGCATTCCATTTTTTCACTCTTATATTCAACCTACTTACAGGCTACAAACACATATACAAAGAAGTGCATGCAGAGAAAAGTGGAGTGCGAAAATCGCGCACCTTTATTTAACATGTCTACAAAGGACATGTGCGAGATTATGGTACCATAGCAATTAGATTACATGTGACAAAACTGGTAATGTGAGATATATTTTTTTACAGCTTAGTTATTCACATATCTCTACTTAACGCTATGAATTGTTAGACAACTACACTAATTGTCCAATTAGTTGTATTCACGCTTTTCCTTTTTTTTTTTTTTTTTTTTTTTTTTGTGATTTTGGCGTCCTGATATGTTGCTATTTTTGAGCCTTCCTAAATAGAATTAGATTAAATTTTACTATATATATAAAAAAATCATTATACACCTAACCAATTTTAACAATATACAACACTTACTTATTTTTTTTATACAATGATATATTTACACTAAGCGGATGAGGAATAAATTGGTTGCGAGCTCACCATTCTCGATATTCGAACCTAAGACCTCTCACTTACATTTGAAGAGGAATACCATTAGGACCGTAATATTGTTGGGCACAAACTTAATTTAAAATTATTTCATCAATTCAAAATTAAACCTAAAAAGAGAGAGCATGAAAATATAGGACAAAGATAATGTTAGGAAGGGTGGCCAAGTAAAAAAAGGGCTTGTTTGGGGAATGTTTCAAGTTTCATTTGAAAGGGCTAAAAGCGCTTTAATTACATTTGTAGAAAAATGTTAAAAGTTCTTATGGTTGTTAGAAGCATTTTCAGAAAAGAACATGTTACATGCTTCTTAGAAAGCACTTTCAAGTGCTTTAATTGTACGAGCGCAACAACCAATTAGCCATTGAAAGAGGCCAAGTGATTTAATTGTACGAGTGTGCCAAAACCAATCAATACAAATCCTGGTAGGATGAGAAAATATGATATGTGTATTACAATTTTTAGTTTCCATCCTGAGTTTCTTACATAGTATCAATCATTTCTCGATTTCGTCTGGGATGTCTGGTAAGAGCTGATCACCATTCATGGCTCATATAATAGAATTGACATGCTCAATTGAGGTAGACGAAAACATAATACTCCGTTCCACAAAAGTATATACATTGACATAAAATGTACTGCAACCGGGTTGAGAGACGACTTTGCAAACTGGGGTGATTGAACAACTACCATTTTCTTCAAATTTTGAGCATGCTCGTGGATAAAACCTTGAAAAGTTAACTGGGTTAGGACCTATAGATTTTCGGGAAAGTTCTATATATAGTTACTCTTTTTAAGATGAGGAATGAAAGGAAGGTTTTGCACCCCCACCACTTCATAACATAACCTGAACACTGACAAGGAAACAAGAGAAAAAGTTGATCAATTGCACAACCATTTACTTCTCAATTTTTCGGGCGTAAATTGGAACGATGAGAAGAATACATGTACAATGTACTCAAATTGGGCATTCTCCTAAGAAGAGAGACCAATGCCAACACTAATTTATCAAACAAGCCTCCAATAATGATACGCAAATGGGAAACATCATTTAATGGTGGTACTGACATGGAAACCATCCTTGAACAAAGCCTGCATTTTCAAAAAAAAAAACATAGATAGTAAAATTTATAAATGTAAGAGTAATATAACATGCAGTTACTAAAATCAAGTAAAATGGTCATCATCACTCAATTCTATAGCAAGTCTAACACTGCATTTGTACATAAATTAATTAACACCAACAAAAGCCTGCCAGGAAAGAATATATTTCAAAAGACAATTAGCCCAAAGAGTAGTCCCTTTACCATGATGGTCTCGTAGTGTAGCGTAAGAGCGTTAACCCTGTGTATACTCTGAAGTACGTCAAATACCTTCCCAGAGTCATCACCCCCATCCACTCCAGGCCACATCCAAATATCAGCCTTTCTAAGTGCAATAATCTCCCCAGCTGGTTACTGACCGGATATCCAGCCAATTCCAAATTTTTAAGATTTGGAGCAAAGATATTTAATGACCTGCAGCGTTGTGTCGATAAATGCATGCGTATATCTTCAAGTTTCTCACCAAAAATTTTAAAATGGGAGGATGAAAGTTGCCAGTGTCAATACTTCAAATGATTTCAGAGATGCACTTTCAATGGTGATGTCCATTTCCCATGAACATTTTCAAGATGTAATTCTTTAACGAACAAGTTATGACGGCGTTTTGATAGTTGCATGACCCTTGCTCACCGACAAAGTCCTCAAAGATCCACAAAGAAAGATGGAAGAAGGAAATTTAAAAGTCCTCTCGTAATCTACTTTACTGATATCAATATCAAGCTCTTAAACTTTGCACCTTAAAGCATTATTGATCCACGGGAGGATTCTAATTTTTCACATCATCACAAACGCAAGGGGCTGTACAAAAGAGAGGGACCAATGGATACAAAAGTGATTTATTTTGTTATAGCCTCGAAGGTTCAAGAATCTGTCCACAGAATTGAAAACCTTGACCACCGGAAGATTGCTAAGTTCGTCAACCGTACATTCTGTACGAACTTGTTGACCTTGTGTTTCTTTAGTAGCCCTAAATAGAGTGCTCTGCAGGTTTGTTAAGAATCATGTCAGCCCAAAAGTCCAGCCCATGATGAATGTTTTAGATTATTTTAGTAAGCAAATAAGGTGGTTGGAGCATGCTAGATACAATTCTAGCAAGTTATTAAG
The DNA here is from genome assembly GCA_018257905.1 of Gillenia trifoliata. NCBI lineage: Eukaryota > Viridiplantae > Streptophyta > Magnoliopsida > Rosales > Rosaceae > Gillenia > Gillenia trifoliata. Next base: position 4,733,390 of record CM031084.1, on the reverse strand, counting down.
TTGGTGAAAGAAGCTAGAAAGTACTAACTTCCTTGGTTGCAAATGGAAAGATCTAGTTACACTAGGCTAGTCTAGAATGATCTAAACTAGAGGTTTGTAGAATATACTAGAAACTAGTTCTAATTTGTAGAAGGAACTAGAAACTAGTAGAATGCCAATCCCTCACCTATAAATATGGGTGTGATGTTGTAGTGATGTAACCAATCAAGTAACAAAGAAGTAAGAATAAAGAGAGAGCTAAGTAAAAGTAGTCTTGTAGGAGTGTGAGTGGTCTAGAGTTTGTCTCTAGAAAGTGGTTTGAAAGTATCATTGCTTCAAAAGCGTGTCCTTGAGTTTGTGTGTTGTAATATTTTGTGTGTGTAATACAAGTAATTTGTTTACTTGTGTTGTTTCTCCAACACTTGTGTTAGAGTTGTGTACTCTAATTTTTCTCAACAAGGTTTTGATAACCAAACGAGTGAGGTCTTCAAATGTAAGCAAGGAAAGGATGTTATGAGCAACTCCCACCGGAAGATTACAAGCCTGTCAACTGCACTCGTAAGAACTGCTTGACCTTTAGAACTTCCGCAGCCCTGCTATGCCGTTTCATTGTGTGTCCCGGTTTGCGATGTGCTCATTGAAAGAGAATTAGAGAATTACGACATAGAAATAGAACCGGATGAACTCAAAAAAAACTTGTTAAGGGTTAGATCAGCTCCCATCGATCGGAAATTGCTCAAAGCATCCAAATTAAAGACATGTAGAACTGAACTAGCATTGTTGATACTAAAACATACATAACAAATCAGGCGCGTGCGAAGCTCATTACAAATGGGTTTCCTTAGATAAAAACAATTAAAATCTAGCAATTGAGCTATACAAAAGATCAAGTTACGAACATTCCACTGCTTTAAGAGTACTAGTAACACACATTAACAACAATGCATGTACTAGCTACTAGCTAGTAACTACAAAACAATTGACAATTCAAACTCAAGACAAGCGTAGCAACAGTCGACGAAAATCAGACATGAGAAAAATGCACAAAAGGACTTGCAACAGTATTATATTCAATACAAGTCACATGCATCCTTTCATTTGAAGGATAATAAAGGATAATAAGCTCCTCCACAATAGGAGGGATAACTTAACATTTACCGCAAATTATGTACTTGATTATCCTGAAAAATAATATGAACAATAAGAAACTTCATCATAGAAGCTATCTCAAAGTAGATCAAATTTTTATTTAATTAAATAATTGACATAACAACCAAAATAATTAGGATCATAACAATAAATAACTAATTGATTGATAAAGAATAAAAGAAATTCAAATAAGGTTCAAGTGAAAATGAAAATCTAAAATTTCATACCTAAATAATTGTCGACACCAAAATCAATGAGGCAATAATTGAAGATCTACCAATTCAACAAGACAATACCTAAGGAAAGGAATGAATAAGTGTTAATGTCAAAATCAACGAGGCAAAAATTTGCATAATTAATATGATTTAATTAATTGTTCATCAATTGATCTAATTCACAAATCATTAGCTTATAATTCAAATAATAACAAACAAAAACAAATAGATCCGTTACGTCCCGATCTACATTGTAAGATATTGTTCCGCGAAGCCAAGCCGCCATAGATCTATTCTTAGCCATCAAACTCAAAATGCGTCTTACTATGGAGATGCATGTTTGTACATACAAGACATTTCGTCTTTTCTTACCTTGAAGGTTTGGGCGTATATAACACATCTCGTAGTCTACTTGTGTCTTTGTACTTACCCACACAAGGTCACTTTAACATTTGCTTGATTCCATTAGAAAATGAAAGAGAGGAGAAATAGAAGAAAAGCGTGAAACACAGAGGAGATTAGCAGGAGAGAAAACCGAGAATAAAGCGAATGTAACACAAGACTACAAAGGAAAGAGAGAGTGCAGAGAGAGAGTTATGCAAAAACACAACAAGCGAGAGAGAGAACATGTGAAAACATAACAAGTGAGGGAGGGGACACGTGAAAATACTATAGTCTAACACATCTATATTTCAGCTTTATGTATTTAAAGTGGTGATTTTAATATTCCAGCTTTATCTTCTGCATTACCTGTTTTCACCCTATATTCAACCTAAAGTCTACAAAAGCATATACAAAGGAGTGCATGCAGAAATGAGTACAAAATCAGTACCCTTTATACACCTTCTAAATATATTAAAATTTTAACTGTATCTCAACAAAATCTAACATCTGACCAAGAAAAAAAGGAACTAAATCCGACATATATTTTGTAAAAGCATGGTGTTAAAACCACACCCCTATCCTCCTCACTAAACAATCACATACCGGTAATGAAAAAATTTAGTAGTCTTTCTTCCTAACAATAAGATATATCACATACAAAAAAAATTTAGTTGTCTTCTTCTTCCTCAACAATAAAATTATGTGACAAAAATTTTGCAACTACCCATTCTTCAACTCAATCCTAGACTCTAGCAATCTTACTCCCTCTCCTCCTCACACACACTTCTTTTTCTTCCTCCTCTGGACAATTTTAATTGCAATCATTTGGGTTTGAAGTTAGAGAAATGCTTCAGGTAATGAAAAAAACCACCACCTGCATATCTGCTATTAATGGAGGAAACTTGTATATATGAACACTCGTATCATTAGAGTACAGATTCATATCATATTGGTCTGAACTTAATGCAAAGCTTCAGAGGCGAGGAATTAAATTCCTAATCTGATAAGCCCATAGTGTAACTGAAACGAGTTGTGGACTTGGGGGACAAAGGGGTTCTGTGGGGAATCAGAGAGAGAAAGAGGGGAGGAATGATTTGAACATGATTGGATAGTAGTGGCATCCAGTCTTTACATGGTTGGAGAAATACTCAAATTGACTTTAGACCAAGAATGATATATATTCGTAGCTTTGTTAACCCCTATATCTCCTTTTCCCTGGGAATATGCTAAGGATATTAATTTGAGTATGCCAAGCAACCAAACAAGAAATGTTTGGTGAGTGAGAAAATATGATACAATTTTATTTCCATCGTCGCAGAGTTTTCTCTTGCTATCAATCATTTCGATGGTGTATGAGTGAAGTTCATCACCATTCATTACTCAACTTGACTCATCTGAAATGCATATTAGTTCCACAAAAACATACTGATTTACATATCATATCCGAAATGTATACTTCTGTTTGTTACTGCCAAAAATATTGATTACATAACCATATCCACACACTGCGGTTTTGATAGCTTATTAACTGACACTTCTTTCTTTTCCCTACTAGTACTTCTGCTCTGAAGGACAACTTAATTTGGCTCTGACTCTTCTGCTTTTGTTCAACTTGTTGAGAGACAACTTTGGAAAGCGGGGTGAATGAACAATTACCATTTTCTTTCAACTTTGAGCAGGCTTGAGAACAAACTTTGTAAACTCAACCGCTAACCCTATAAGAATGCTGAAGTCTCTTCAAACTGAAAAGTGAAAGGGAAGGAAACACCATACAGTAGTTGTACTGGCATGGAACCTTCCTAAAGCCTGCAGTTTTTAAAGAAAAAAATACATAAGTGGTAAAGGTAAAATGCTATTACCAAAACTACAAAATAGACATACCAATTTTACAACAACTATATAGAACTCAGAGTATGTTTGGAGTCAGGACTACTTTTTCGGCGCAAGTGTTTTCTGACAACAATGCTTTTAACTGCATTGGTAACAACTATAGGTGCTGGTCGGGTAACAAAAAACAAGGAATAAGTAGTTACACACCATAGTACTTGGGAAAGAAAGAAAAATATATACATTGCAGAGAAGAAGTACCTATGAAGTTTTCTGGTAAATCATCGATTCGATAATATATCAATAATAGGTTTTGAACTAATAATCCCTCTTGGGCTCTTCTTTCTATTGAAAAACCTGAGAATGGAGGTTTTTCCGTCCATTAGTTTCTAACTCACTTTATTCCCCTATACTATAGTATAAAATCGACGGGAGAAAGTGACCTGGATGTCAAAGGAAATGAGAATTTAAAGGATGGCACTACTGCATCAGGAAGAACAATCTGAAAATCCTAGACAAAAGAAATAATACTAAAGAACATGACTGCAGTTTTCTATGAAGGATGGAAAGTATTGTTGTTTAGGGTCCGTATTTATGCATGGTGTTGAGTGCACTTGTGTTGGCATACAATATCAGCATTGTCTACATCCATTGAACGATATATTTCACCTAATAATGTCCATATAAAGTTGAATTATTTGGTGATATCCATCTGTCATTTTGAGATAATATAAAGTTTCAGAATAATTTGAAAGAAAAATATATTAATTTAGCTGTTCATCATCATTCTCTTAATTTAAGTCATGTTCATCTTCACTTATAAAGGAAAAAAATAGGGTATTTATTATTCAAAATAACCGTTGGTAGTTATTCGACAATTATGTACTTTTCAAAGCCTAATTTTGATAGCGTGTGTTTTTTAGCAAAAATCACTAATAATTGTTAGAAAATTATAGATTATTATAGCTTTGTTCATCTGCACATAAATACCATAATATAAAATTTAAAATTTAATAAATTAATTTAAGGAAAGTTTCTAACGTGAGAAAACCAATTTCTTTCAGGATTTGTATTTAAGGAATATTTTTAAACTAAAAATTAAGTAGAAGATTGTTACACTCGTACCGAGAATAATATTATTTTATTCCCTGAGGTGCAAAATGACGATTTTGCCCTTTTGGTTGACCTTTCGCTGACTTTTGCGTCGTACCGCACGACGCATTCACTTGTACTTTAGTGACGTGCTGGCCGCCACGAACACGTAGACGCGAACGGACGTCACTTGGTGTTCCGATTGATTGTTCTACTGATCGCTAATTTATCGAATGTCTGCTACTTGGTTTGTATTTTACTTTTGGGCCTTGAACTCAAGAATTTGTGGGCCCACCCACTATCTCAACCTCCGTCACTTTCCGTCACTGCCCTCTCAATCACTCTCCTCCTTGCCTTCCTCCCGACCACACTCAAGTCAATCCGCATGCACTCTCGCGTAAAAACCAAACTTAGAAAATTACTGTACACCCGTGAGTGGCATCATCCTCAATCACTCGACCTCACACCGACGAGCCTTCATCACTCAAGCCACCTTGTACACCTTCACCATCCTCAAGTCGAACCCAAGCAAAGACGTTTGAACCCGTAAATGGAAACCCGGTAAAATCCACTCAAGTCACCCTCGACTCTGCCGCCATCGAACCTCGTGGCCATCCTCGACTTGTCTTGGATTCCGTAATCCACCAACACTATCACCTCACCATTCCGGACTCGCTTGGAACCTAGAAAGCCCGAGCAAACTTTGAAAACCAAAAACCCGTAATTTGCGTAAATTCCTGGCGAGACATTTCTCTACTAATCCCTTTGATTCAAATTTCCTCGCATCCAAATCCTCAAAGCAACATCAATCTCTTTCCGAGGTCCCGTGAGACCCTATTCCTGGACTCCGCATGTTTGGAATCGATCGAGGATCGATGTGCTTTGAAACCGGCCTTTGGACCCGAGGCCTTTCTTCGACCCCGACAAATCTGAGCTCCGCTGGGCCCCCAACTAGGTATAATCTTGTTCCCAGGTTCTTAGCTTCATTTTGATTTAAATTTCGGTGGAAAATTGGTTGCCAGAATTGGATGAGTTATGTGCTTGAAAAATTCTACTAAAATCCCGCTTCGAAGGAAGTCTCATTGTGACGCATGTCGGCGGCATGAGCTTGGCGATCGGACCAGGTCAAGGTGACTCCATACGACGTCGTGGTCTGGCTGTGGACTGGCCTTGTCTGATGTCAACAAACCGGTTCAACTGTTTGATCGGGAATATTCCAAGGAATATTCCGTCCGTTAACCTTAACGCGCGTTAATCTAACAAGAATCTGCTGGCTGGGCCACCGCTACAAGGGTCGGCTACAAGTGGGCCCGCGCGCGGGCGCGTGGCCGCGTGCTGCATGGACTCTCCACCGGCGCGTGGCGGCGCGTGAGGGCGCGGTGACCTCGGGGATGAGCCCGCGCGTGGCGGCGCGTGAGGCCAAATGGCACAGGTGGCGGCGCGTGCGACGGCGCACGGCTGCCCACGGCGGCGGTTTTCGGGGCTTCGACCTCAAACTCCGTTTTGCATCCGAACGCCGTTTTTCTTGTAATTTGTGGGATAATTTTTACTAATTTGTGGGTTTCTAAATAGGTTTGAGCAATTGGGTATGCTCGGAGGACGTGCATTTTGACTCCCGGCTTCTGTATTTGTGAGTGGGCCCCCTTCCTTACTTAAAATAATTGTTTTATATGTTTTAGTTATTAAAATGGTTTTGCCTATGACTTAAATTGACTATTATTACACTTGTTGGCAAACTTAATTTGTGTCTACACTTCTAATGACCGTAGTATAGTATTTGTTCCGTATTTCTAAACTCAGACCGTAGTATTTACTGCTTATCTGACAGACTGACAAGCTTGGTGTGACCGACTCTGCATTGACAGGGCCATGGAACAAGGCCTCGACCCATATTTCCATTTGGATTTTATGCCATTAAATTGCGATTTATGTATTATCTTGTATGCGATTACAATTATCGTACCAACCCTATTTCTTCAGGGTTTAGTGGAATTAATTATTTTAATTCCTATTTTGCGTTTGGATCTTATATTCGGCTTGCTCCAGCCTTGGGCCGTATTTGGGTGAACTTTGGAAACGATAATTTCCTATCATATTTTTGGGTTCACTCTAATCTACCATTAAGTTGGTATTTCCATACCTTGGTAACCGTATGGTGTATTCTTGGTATTTTACATATTGTGGTTAATTACTTCTGGCTGGGTACGCCTGCACTCCGAGAATACTTTATTTAGTGGTAGTTTTAAAGTTGCTATCCCAAAAAGGAATTTAATTCTTATACTGTTTTTTATTTAAGATTACTTCCGTGGCATGTTTTGTACGCCAACTTGGGAGGCTTACACTCAGAGCATTTGTACTCGGGCCCGAGGCTGTGACTCCACCCTTCACGTGATTGTTCACACGCACTCGATACGCCTCTGCCTGCGATCCATAGTAAGGTGCCACTGCTCGAGGACGCATGGGCGCCCGAACTCAAGTAGATGCGATTAGCGCGCCACGATCGTAGTAACATGAGCGTAACTTTATTTATACACCTGAAATTTCCCGTTCATGACAATATATCTCGTATGAACTGTGTCCGCCTTTGCCTAACCGAGCATTTATCGCAGTCGGGACTGTGTTATCTCGCATTTTCATCGATGCCACTGGATAATATTATTGGATTTACAAACTCTTTTCCGTATAACTTTATCTTACGAGCTTTTGACAAACCGCTTTATGCCGAACTATGGCCTTCTCCGTTTCTGACCCGCAAGTATATTTCCGTACTTACCTTGTTTTTCTACCTACCATACTAGTACGTTTTCTTCAGAACGGTTTTTCAAATTTAAGTACTGTTTTACTAGCGAGGGGTTAGTATTTTCAAAAAGGAAAGGTTTTCTACAAAATAATCTGGCTATGGCCCACTCACCTTTTTGTTTTGCGCCCTCCAGGTGTAGCAGCCAGTTGTCGACGCGAGATCCAGGTATGAAGATGTTCGTATTTATCTCGTGTATTTGTAAATTTTCTCAGATTTCGTATTCGTGCGATATCCGTATTTATTCATTAATTCATTCAATTATTTCCTATTTCTTCATTTTGGCTTTCACCCTACGTGGTGTCGGCCAAGACATCCGACTTTGGGTGTCCACGTGTACATCCGGCTCTGATGTGTCAGTTTGGTATCGCAGCCTAGTTACTACTAACCTATGCTCTTCCTTCCGCACTCAGACTGCTTGGCTGGGTAAATGCATTTCAATTTCTTGAATCTTGGCTATTTCTTCTGTATTCTTACTACCCGCCAAGTTCATTCTCGAACTTGTGTTTTCGACCTTTCTCGAATTGAGAAATTCTCCGAACTCTACACTTTTGGTGTATTGTTTGTCTCTCTGTTTAAACCTAAGTTCTTCTAGTGTCATACCACCCGGACGCTACTAATGCGCAGCTTTGGTAGTTTTCCGATTTTGATCTGCCTCACCGCTTTCGGTACGCGTAGTTTTTAGTGCTTAACTTTGGACGCCCTTCCTACCAACTTGTGTTGAAATCGCACCGACCTGAAACCGAGTCTGGGCGTTGTATTTCTCAGATTCTTGGTGTGTGTGGTGTCGCTGACACATCCGATGATTTTGTCATCAAGTGCTATTCTCAGTGGGACGACGCTAGGCGTAATTGTTGGCGAACTTGTTTTTGTGTCCGACAATTCGTGGACTTAATTCGTGAGACTGGTTTCACAAATTCTTTGTACCGACTGCGTGTTTTACACCTTAATCGACGACTCTACCTACGGTGACATGAACAACCGACGTTGTTTGACCGAACGTGCTTTACAACTTCTTGTGGCCGTAGGCAAAGCACCGCCGAGTACGTCGCGGTACTCAAATTGTTAGCAACATGAAGACTTGGAGACGTTTCCTCCCAATTATTCTATTCACTTTTCATTTTCATCCTAAATGGAAAATTATCACCGTGAATTCCTTGTACTGCACTCTCTCCGCACGTGGCGACCGCGATGACTCTTCGATGATCGTAAACCTAATCAGCTTGGCCGACTTTTCGAACAATTGCGGCCTACTACTTTTCGTAGTTGGGACAATTTCCATCTTCGTGATGCCGATCAATTGTGTGGAGTCTTTACGAGACGTTTTGTTTGGTCGTGACTCACTTTCTTCGAACGTTGAAGAAATTTTCGTACTTCGTAGTCGACACTTTCTTTCCACTCATGACTTCTTGTCATTCAAATCGATCATCTTCCCACTTGTGCATGTGTGCGCTATCTAAACTATTCGCTCTTGGGCGACGGAAGTGGATTGCGTATCCATGAGTGACGAGAAACAAACCACCCAAACAGTAACCTGCAAAACCGATATTAAATTTCCGGCTTGAATTCCTTAGACTCCTGGCCGAAGCCTCGAGCTTTTCCGCCGAGTTCCTAAGCTGGTCCCAAGGACCGAAGCAAGCTCGACATGGCTTAAAATGGCCTGGGATCACCTGCTCGAATCGAAATCTTGCACCCAAGAGTTGGGTAGCATCTGACGATCATTCTTTCTGGCCTCCGAAAGAATCAGTCTTTCAATGTGAAATTTCAAATTCTCCAAACTTTCTATCAACAATCTACTTCCTGGTGGAGTACGTACATTGCCAAGGCAATGCCATTCCATACTCCGGGAACCTTCTCCCGAATTTTGATTAATCTCGCCCGTATCCTCGGTGGTGCCCGACCGTTCCAAAGGTGGAGCGCCGCTGCTCATGGACGAGTTCGTACTTTGACCAAAGAAAATACTCGAACGATTCCGATCTTGTCTTCTAAACGTTAATCATTCGGCTTTTTTACTCGAGATCCAAACGGATCCAAGTATTACCTACTCACTAATTCACCTTGTTCGTCCAAACTACTTGACCATGCGTTGTACTCCTACCCGCACAATTTGGAATCTACGCCATGAGGCAAACATGTCTTGTTCTTTTCGGTTATCGATACTCGTTATCATCGTTAATCAAGTTTCTGCCAATCTCATTTCTCCTCGGGATGTCGTGGTTTTCGACGTGATCCTAGGAATGGATTGTTACCCCAAATTTCGTGCCAAGCAGGATTGCCTGGGCTGAGGTTGACCACCTCCGCCACCAAAGATTTCGCGATCACGTGGCGTTTACCCCATGCAGTACCTGTGAGAAATTGACTTGTGGCCGATTTTCGTCTACGAGCACAGCTGAAACCTGCTGAAGCTGGGTGGCTCAGATAGGTGTATCACATTTTCGACGATGGATAGAAATATTGCAGGTTGACTTACATACACCTGCTGTCAACGAATCCTCCCGAGACTTTTTATTCGAACATCTACTCAATTACCGCCGATCGAGAAGTGAAATTCACCATCGATCTTTTCAGTATTTGACCGTATCTCGTTTTTTCTTACCTCTTATCTTTTGGCCCACCCGGAGCCAGGTGAGTCAAAAGAAATTTTGCCTTTGAAACCTTTCGTCGGGTGGATTCTTTCAATCTCGCACTTCACTTTCAGGAGCCCCCGGTCTTGTTTGTTCAAACGAAGTGACTCGCATTCTGCTGGGCTCGCATCGATTTAGGCAAATGATCTCGAGTAACGACTAAAACCGTTACCTCGTGCCTAATCGATGACCTTGGACTACCCCGAAGTGCACAATTTTTCTTCAAGATCGATCTCGAGGTTTGATTGTTTTCACTCGAAGATCAAAAATGTTGTTTACGTGACCACTGGACTCGTCGCGAGCCTTACGAGCTTCCCTTGTCATACCTTTCTGGGATGACACCGCCCCATTAAATCTCATGAACTTGATGGCTCGAGTACACGCCCGTATCTCGACAAGTTCGTGATAATCTTCCTGCTGACCTTTCCGCTATTCCAATTCTCGCGGGCTAATCATGCAAAATGCACTTGCGCATGATTTTGTTGAAGTTAAGGAGTTTTCACTTTATGCCAATTCTACCCCCAATCATGTGTCTTTTGGACATGTGATTTCGATTGCTTTGTCGATCCCAAGATGATCGCAGTTAAGGAGATCCGGGGAGCGACCGCAGTATATTACAAGATCTTAACTTTGTTTTAGCCTGCTCTCATCGACGCTTCGTGAGTGATTCTTCCGTTATTTTGCCTCTCACGAAACTTTCGTGAGCTAATTTTCGTGTGGAACGACCTACTCACGAGCAAATTTCCGACCGCCAAGTTTGGCCTAACTCTTACTTGTCGACCGCTTCCCGCCGGCGGCGGTGCTACGGTTCTGCGTTGATGAGTCACCGGGAGTCAAGGCTGGCTTGCGTACTAATACCGCATGGATGGACAATCACTCATGCTTTCGCATAGTTGAAAACCGCGTGAGATGAATCATCGTTCCCAGGATTCGTAATTGGTTGCCAAGAGCTTTATTTTAAAGTTCTCAAAGACATTTTCTTTTTGGTGAGACGCAGACCCAGATAATCACCACCAAAGTTTCGAGGCATCTCATTTCTCCGGGAGACCAATCTCCGCCTAGAGATGGATTGAGTTGACGAGTGACTACGATTGCACTTCTCGACCACTTCCTGGCCAAGGCAAACGTAGTAATCCTGTACCTCATCGTACGTCCCCACGACCGATTTCTCGGTTCGCCTAGAGGTATTATTCCTCTTCGATCGATTTTCTGCACCGTTGTCACAATGAGTTGTTGTGATGATGGAGTGTTCTTTAGCCGACTCTCACGAGACAACTCGTTATTTCTCCACTCACAGATTTCTTTCGTAGGAGTCTCTGTGGCACGACACGTGGGATTGTTTTTACTCGTATTCACCTCAAGTATACTTCCTTATGGAAATTTCGGGGACGAAATTTTATAAAGGAGATTGTTACACCCCGTACCGGAGAATAATATTATTTTATTCCCGGAGGTGCAAAATGACGATTTTGCCCTTGGTTGACCTTTCAGTTGACTTTTGCGTCGTACCTCGTACGACGCATTCACTTGTACTTTAGTGACGTGCTCGTCGCTACGAACACGTAGACGCGAACGGGACGTCACTTGGTGTTCGATTGATTGTTCTACGGACGTTAATTTATCGACGTTCCGTTACTTGGTTTGTATTTTACTTTGGGCCTTGAACCCAGTAAATTTGTGGGCCCAGCCCACTATCTCAACCTCTGTCACTTTCTCTGTCACTCTCTGTCTCTCAATCACTCTCCTCCTTGCCTTTCCTCCCCGACCACACTCAAGTCAATCTGCATGCACTTGCAGAAAAACCAAACTTAGAAAAATTACTTTAGACACCCGTGAGGGCATCATCCTCAATCACTCGACCTCACACTGACGAGCCTTCATCACTGTCACCTTTTGTACACCTTCACCATCCTCAAGTCGAACCCAGCAGCACGTTTTGAACCCAGAAATGGAAACCCAGAAAATTCATCAAGTCACCCTCGACTTGCTGCCATCGAACCTGTGGCCATCCTCGACTTGTCTTGATTCCAGAACTTCACCAACACCATCAGTCTCACCATTCTGGACTGCTTGGAACCCAGAAAGCCCGAGCAAACTTTGAAACCAAAAACCCAGAATTTGCAGAAATTCCGGCGAGACATTTCTCGGCCAATCCCCTTGATTCAGCCCTCGATCCAGCTCAAAAGCAACATCAATCTCTTCCTCGAGGTCCCAGAGACCCTATTCTGGACCTGCATGTTTGGAATCGATCGAGGATCGACAGTTTTGGAAACTGGCCTTTTGACCCGAGGCCTTTTCTTCGAATTTTGACAAATTCCGGCCAGTTTTGGGCCCCCAATTAGGTATAATCTTGTTCCCTGTGTTCTTAGCTTCATTTTGATTTAAATTTCGTGAAAATTGGTTGTGAATTGGATGAGTTGCAGGCTTTTGAAAAATTCCTGCCAAAATCCCAGTTTCCGGCGAAGCTCCGGCCGGCAGACGGCGGCCGGCGGCGGAGCCGGCGACCGGACTGAGGTTGAAGGTGACCGGCGCTGACGTCAGCGAACCGGTCAGACCGGTCTTGCTGATGTCAGCAAACCGGTTCAACCCGGTCGGACCGGGAATATTCCAAGGAATATTCCGTCCGTTAACCTTAACGGCGTTAACGGAACAGTAACGGCGTCAGTCACCGCGCGTGGCCGGCGCGTGGCCCGCGCGTGGGGCGCGTGGCCGCGCGTGGTGGACTTCCACCGGCGCGTGGCGGCGCGTGAGGGCGCGTGTGACCTCACAGCCGCGCGTGGCGGCGCGTGAGGCCAAATGGCAGCGTGTGGCGGCGCGTGCGACGGCGCACGGCGGCCCACGGCGGCGGTTTTGGGGTTTCCGACCCCGAAACTCCGTTTTCGGGTATCCGAACGCCGTTTTTCTTGTAATTTCGTGTACTTTACTAATTTGTGGGTTTCTAAAATAGGTTTTGGCGACCCGTGGCGTTCGGAGGACGTGCATTTTGACTCCCGGCTTCGGTATTTGTGAGTGGGCCCCTTCCTTACTTAAAATAATTGTTTTATATGTTTTAGTTATTAAAATGGTTTTGCCTATGACTTAAATTGACTATTATTACACTTGTTGGCAAACTTAATTTGTGTCTACACTTCTAATGACTGTAGTATAGTATTTGTTCCGTATTTCGGTAAACCTTGTACTTCGTAGTATTTACTTGGTTTATCGGATAGACTTGATGTTTGTAGACCGACTCGGTAATGTATTAGGCCATGGAAATTAGTGGGCCTCGACCCATATTTCCATTTGGATTTTATGCCATTAAATTGGTGATTTATGTATTATCTTGTATGCGTATTACAATTATCGTACCAACCCTATTTTTGAGGGTTTAGGGAATTAATTATTTTAATTCCCTATTTTTGCGTTTGGATCTTATATTCGTTTGTCGGGCCTTGGGCCGTATTTGGGTGAACTTTGGAAACGATAATTTCCTATCATATTTTTGGGTTCACCTAATCTACCATTAAGTTGGTATTTCTATACCTTGGTAACCGTATGGTGTATTCTTGGTATTTTACATATTGTGGTTAATTACTTGGTATTTCGGGTACGGTACCCGAGAATACTTTATTTAGTGGTAGTTTTAAAGGTTATCCCAAAAAGGGAATTTACCTTATACTGTTTTATTTAAGATTACTCCGTGGCATGTTTTGTACGCTCAACTTGGGAGGCTTACACGGTGTTTATTGTACTGTCCGAGGCCAGGACCAGCCTTCACGTGATTGTTCACACGCACCGATACGCTCACTATGGATCCATAGTAAGGTGCCAGCCTGTTCGAGGACGCATGGGCGCCCGAACTCGTTGTGATGCGATTAGCGCCAGCTTCACGTGATCGTAGTACATGAGCGTAACTTTATTTATACACCCAGCCTGTTCATGACAGAATATATCTGTATGAACTCGTGTGTCTGCCTTGCCTAACCGAGCATTTATCAGTAGTTGGACTGTGTTATTATCTCAGATTTTCACTGATGCCACGGATAATATTATTGGATTTACAGCTTTTCCGTATAACTTTATCTTACGAGCTTTTTGACAAATTGTTTTATGCCGAACGGTGGTTTTCTGCCCGTTTCGGACGGTAAGTATATTTCCGTACTTACCTTGTTTTTCTACCTACTATATTAGTACGTTTTCTGTAAACGGTTTTTCAACCAAGTACCTGTTTTACGGCGAGGGGTTAGTATTTTCAAAAAGGAAAGGTTTTCACAAAATAACTAGCTATGGCCCACTCACCCTTTTGTTTTGCGCCCCTCCAGGTGTAGCAGTTTGAAGTTGTCGACGTCGAGAGTGGTATGAAGATGTTGATTTATCGTATTTGTAAATTTTACGTATTTCGTATTACGTGCGATATACGTATTTATTCATTAATTCATTCAATTATTTCCTATTTCTTCATTTTGGCTTTCGTCACCTACGTGGTGTGCGGCGACACATCAAACTTTGGGTGTCACGTGTACATCAGATTAGTGTGTCAAAAGTAATCTTGTTAAACAAAATCTCTACAAAAGGAAACTAATTAAATGTGTGAATGACAAGTGGTGGATTGTCTTGGTGGTTATGGCATTTTGCATAGGCCAAACTGCGTCTAGGGTTGATCTCCCTCTCCCTTAGTGTGTGATTAATGTACAATATTGCTTCTAATAAAAAAATTAAATTAAATGTGTGAGTATTAAAATGTTGAGGTTTTATGAAAGTCAAAGGACCTCGATCAAATTTGAAAACTCACATGTTTTTCCAATATACTAATATTATTGGTAATTAAAAGGGTGGAATCCACTAATTTTCTTTTAAAAATGTGCCATGTCTCTTGTCATGTCTTTTCACAAAGTATCGGACTTGAAAGACAACTTCGGTATTAAAACTCAAAGATATAACACCAACTTTAATGAATAAATCATTGTCCTAGACAATTCTAGAGAATTATTTCGTCTTAAATTTTTATTTGTGACATTTGGAACCAAATTCTACAACCATGTACGGTTTGAGGTACTGCAGCCAGGAATCACCCATGAACTCCGGCGATGCAACGAATGGGGGATAGCTTGGGTGGTGTGGTTCTATTTGTGATGAATTGCCTCACATATCTCCTTGTGAGGGAGAATCAAACCACGTTCTAGTGAGGGTTGTGAGATCATTGTGTGCTCAAAATCAATCCCAAGTGGCATGAAATAGCCTACAAAATTTGGAAAATGCGCTTGTAAAAGCTAGCTAATGATATAATGATCATCATGTAGATACATCTAGAACCTAGGTCAATGATATAATGATCATCATGTACAGCATCTAGACCCTAGGTCAATGATAAAATATTCCATAATTAGATGTTGATTAAGCTCACAAATACGCTTATAAATTCTCAAGAAGAAATATGGGAATCTAATGTCAAATTTGACTTAGATGGTTTGACTACCAATTTTTACGTGTGAGCAATCATTACAGGACGTGCATAATGCACTATGTTGAGGCCTCAAATATATAATCATGTATGCATCATTGTGGATCTTAAATGGCCAAGATAATCAGCACCATCATTTGGTCAATGAACCAGTTTCATGAATGTATAAACGTAATACTACTTCTATGATTGTGTAATACAACTCATAAGAAAAAGTAAGACTTCTCATATAAAAGGTATGAAATTAACAAATTATGGACTATGAGAGAATAAAATATGGATGAGAGAGAATATAGATGAAAAGAAGTGGAGGAGAATTCGGGTGTGTGATTCTTGCATTAGATAGCCTATATATTTACGAGGCTTAGGGTTTTCCTATTTACATCGGTAGTAACTACAATATTTAGATAGTACATATTGGCCTCAAGTGGACAACCACACAATTAACGATAGTTAGACGAATTAGGTGGTGAATACACCCAGGCTCATTTTGGAAAATAATATAGTTATTTCTAACAATAGGGTATTTAGAAAGGAAATATATTACCCCTTTTTGGAAAAAAGGGACCCGTTAATTAGCTAAGCCATGACAGTTCAACCTTACCGGGGTTGGAAAGGCTCACGGAGATGCATTTCAACCTCCCCTTGGCCAACATCATGTGATTCACCGGTGTTAGGAATCGAAGCTAAGGACAAGCTGAGTGTGAAATACAGTAGGACTGAAGTCGCTCCAACCACTAGGCCTAGAATTAACTTTTGGGTCTGTCAATATTCTCTTAATTTCATTTCTACGCACATAAAGAGAAAAAAAGTCACTACAACAAAAAAGCTGTTTAGCGAGGAAATAATTCCTCGCTTAAAGTCCCATTTCATTGCTGAAAATTTTTAGTGAGAAATTATTTTCCTCGCCAGGTCTTCATAGTAGGCCTAACGGGGATAGTCTATTGTTCAAAATAATTTCCTTGCTGGTGGAGCCTTTTTAGGTCAAATATTTCTCCGCTTAAAGTTCACCATTTCCTCGCCAAAAGTTGTTTCTCATCGTCCTTGAGTTTCTTACATAGTATCAATCATTCTTGATTTCGCCTGGGATGTCTGCTAAGAGTTGATCATCATTCATGGCTCATATAATAGAATTGACAATGGAAATTTTCAAGTCCACGAGTGAGGGCCACTCAAGTGTGGAGTTTTTATCACAAAAAAGGCCTCGGTGTTAGTTAGAGTGGGGTAAATCTATTTTAAGCACTTTCTTTCTTTGGCCCTACGGCGATGTGGGATTCAACACTCCCCGCACGTGAGACTCCATTTTTTATGGGTCACGCATGGAGATCCACATCGGCAGCCACCGTGGAGTAACGTATCGGGACTCACCAAAATCACGCGGGGCCAATGAGGACCCACCCAGTCACGTGGCATCTTTGGCCTACGTGGAGCCATGTCTGGACTCACACGGTCGCGTGGGGCCAAACGGGGACCCACCCAATCACGTGCGGTATGGAGCGCCTCACGGCCCACGATACCAAGTGGAAATTTTCGGTCGGCGGTGAGGGCCACTCGGCGATACGTCTTGTCATGACAGCAGCGTAATCTGATCACCAGGTGTAGGGGTTTTATCACAAAGGCCTCGGTGTTAGTTAAGTGGGGTAAATCTCATTAAAGCACTTTCTCTTTGGCCCTCGGCCAATGTGGGATTCCAACACATGCTCAATTGATGTAGACGAAACACATAATATTCGTTCCACGAAGTATGTATATTGACTGAAAATGCAGACTGCAACTGATAGTGTTGACATAATTAAACACATTCTTTTGCAAAACAAGATAACTTCCGCTTCTGTTTCATGTCCTTTCTTTTCTCTACTACTTCTTTGTATTGCGAAAGACAACTTCAGCATTGGAAATCCCTTGCTTTTCTTCAACTTGTTGAAAGACGACTTTGCAAACTGGGGTGATTGAACAACTACCATTTTCTTCAAATTTTGAGCATGCTCGAGGATAAACCTTGAAAAGTTAACTGGGTTAGACCCATAGGATTTTCGAGAAAGCTCTATGGTGCCTCTTTAAGATGAGGAATGAAAGGAAGATTTTGTGACTTCCAGTATTTCATATCATAACCTGAAGGTTCAAGAATCTATCCACAGAATTGAAAACCTTGACCACTCGTTAGCAGCGTTGATGTATGTTCGCAATCTAAAGTTCAGTCTTGGAGTCTGCAAATAGAGTGCTCTGCAGGTTTGGATGAACTGCCGAAACGGCGAGGTCTCTAAACAAGCAAGGAAAGGATTTTATGAGCAACGCCTCGGGAAGATTACTTAAGCCTGTCAACCGTACACTCTTTATGAACTCCTTGATCTTTAGAACTTCCAGTTGCTCTTAAGGTACACTCCGCTTCCTCATCGTATGTCCTGGTTGCATGATAAACCGTTGAAAGAGAACTAGAGAGTACGACAGAGAAATAGACACTGGATGAACTCAAAAAACATGTTTAGGATAAGCTCCAGCTCCATCGGAAATTGTTCAAAGCATCAGACTTCCAGCATATTTCTTGCAGAAAACTAAAATCCAAATTATAGACAAGTAAAACATATATAACAAATCAGGCGCATGCGAAGCTCATTATTTACAAATGGGTTTCCTCAGATAAAAATAAATAAATAAAATCTTGCAATTGAGCTATACCAAATTAAAACATTAAAATTACGAATATTCCACTGCTATAACAGTAGAGTAACACACATTAACAACAATGCATGTACTAATACTACTAGCTAGTGACTTCAGAACAATGGCGACCGGATATGTTGCTATTTTTGAGCTTTATTAAATAGAATTAGAATAAATTCTTACTATATGTATAAAAAAATCATTATACACCTAACCAATTTTAACAATATACCAAACTTAATTGTTTTTATACAACGATATATTACACTAAGGGGATGAGGAATAAATTATTGCGAACTCATCGCTCTCGATATTGAGCGCAGAACCTCTCACTTACATTTGAAGAGGAATACCACAGATTTGTAGTATTAAGTGGCTACCAAACTTATTCTTGAAAATTATATTTCATCAATTGAAAATTAAAACTAAAAAAAGAGAGAGAGCATGAAAATATAGAACAAAGATAATGTTAGGAAGGAGGTGGCCAAGTAAAGAAAGGGGCTTGTTTGGGAATGTTTGGGTTTTCGTTTGGAAGGCCTAAAAGTTCTTGTGGGTTCTAGAAGCATGTTCTAGAAAGAACATATTACATGCTTCTTTAGAAAAGCGCTTTCAAGTGCTTTAATTTATGAGCGCAACAACCAATTAGCCAAAGAAAGAGGCCAAGTGATTTAATTGTACGAGTGTGCCAAAACCAAACAAGAAAATCTTGATATGTATTCCAATTTTTAGTTTCCATCATCCTTGGAGTTTCTTTACATAGTATCAATCATTTCTCGATTTTTATGCGGGATGTATGCGGTAGAGCTGATCACCATTCATGGCTCATATAATAGAATTGACATGCTCAATTGATGTAGACAGAAACACATAATATTCGTTCCACAAAGTATATACATTGACACACCAAAATGCCTGCAGCCCGATAGTGTTGACATAAGCGGATCTTCTTGCAAAATAAGATAAATGATGAGTAGATTTTTATATTATATATTTATCCATATTCTTAGTATATTTTAGTTAATATTTTGGAAGAATTTTGATACTTTGAATTGTATTTTCAATATAGGAGTTTCAACTTGCTTTGGAGCAAGAACATAATCGGTTGGAGGACGTTCGTGAGTCGCGAGCTTGAGGTCGTATCAAAATATTAGATTTTCCACCACGTAGTTATTTTAAAGCAACAAAATAAAGAACACGTAGTTATTTTCTACGTTTTTCAAAGGTTTCATAGAACTTAATGAGTCTTGCATGTTCATATTTGATTTGAATATCACGGACGGATTGCATGTTAGATATATGTTCTTGCTTAAATATCATGAGGAGAGATATATATTAGGAAAACCTAACCTTCAAAGTGGCATGTGTAGATCATAAGTAATTGGTAGAAATTCATAAGTGCTAAGTGATGGTGGAACCCTAATGCTTTTTATAAGCGGTATTTAAAACTCTTTTCTTTTATCATATTTGTTTAATTAAAATTCGTCTCTTTTATATTACCTAAAATCAAAATCTCTTTTCTCAATTTTTAATTCTAAGTACTTAATTATGAATTGTTTTTACATAAATTATCCAAATAGTCCTTTAGGAGAACGACCTTGCATAGGCATCTATATTACAACATCCTTGTATTCTTACAAGTATTTCATGTGATTTTACCCTATTCGCTTTCGGGTATTAAAAATCGTATCCAATAACTTCGCTCTGTTTCATGTCCTTTCTTTTTCCCTACTATTTCTTTATGCGAAAGACAACTTCATCGTGGAAATCTCCTTGCTTTCTTCAACTTGTTTAGAGACGACTTTGCAAGTGAACAACTACCATTTTCTTCAACTTGCTTTCCTTCATTTTCTGGAAATGAACGACGGCGTTTTGATAGTTGCATGACCCTTGCTCACCGACAAAGTCCTCAAAGATCCACAAAAAGATGGAAGATGGAAATTTAAAAAGTCCTCTCGTAATCTACTTTACTGATATAAATATCAAATAGCCTTCAACTTTGCACCTTAAAGCATTATTGATCCACTGGAGGATTCTAATTTTCATCATCACAAACGCAGGGGTTGCACTGAAGAGGACGATGCGACCAACGGATTGTTCACCAAAAGTGATTTATTTTGTTATAGCTCGAAGGTTCAGAATCTGTCCACAAATTGAAAAACCTTGACCACTCGTTGCGCGTTGATGTATGTTCCGGCAATATAAAGTTCAGTCTCGGAGTTGACAAATAGAGTGTTCTGCAGGTTTTGGATAAACTGCTGGAAACGAGTGAGGTCAGTAGAGAAATGCAAACAAGGAAAGGATGTTATGAGCAACTCCCACCGGAAGATTGCTGAGCCTGTCAGCCGTACACTCTGTACAGACTTGTTGACGCTAGAGCTTTTAGTAGCCCTCAAGTCTGCCCGCTTCCTCATTGTCACGGTTTCGCGAAGATAAACGATGAAAGAGAATTAGAGAATTATGACATAAAAATAGAAACTTGATGAACTCAAAAACTTGTTAAGGTCAGATCAGCTCCCGTTGATCGAAATTGTTCCAAAGCATATAAATTAAAGACAAGTAGAACTGAACTGGCATTGTTGATACTAAAAACGTACATAACAAATCAGGCGCGTGCGAAGCTCATTACCAATGGGTTTCCTCATATAAAAATAAATAAAAAATCTAGCACTTGAGCTATACAAAAACATCAAGTTACGAACATTTCACTGCTTTAGCAAGTACTAGTAACACACATTAACAACAATGCATGTACTAGCTACTAGCTAGTAACTTCAAAACAATTGAGAATTCAAACGCAAGACAAGCGTAGCTACTAGCTAGTAACTTCAAAAAAATGCACAAAAGGACTTGCAACGATGATTATGTTCAATACAAGTCATGCATTCTCTCATTTGGAGATAATAAGGATAGATCATAAGCTCCTCCAAAATAGGCAGGATAACTTAACATTACCAAATTATATACATCTGATTATCCTGAAAATACAACAATATAAATAAGAAACTTCATCATACAAGCTATTCTTAAAATAGATCATACTTTTATTTAATTAAATAATTGACATAATAACAAAAAAATTAAGATCATAACAAAAAATAACTAATTGATTGATAAAAGATAAAGCAAATTCATTTAAAGTTTAAGTGGCAATCTAAATTTCATACCTAAATAATTGTCCACTCCAAAATCAACAAGACAATTGAAGATCCACCAAAAAAATCATGAGACAATACCTAAATAAAAGTGAATGAATAGGGTATCATTATTCAAAATCTTGAAATAAAAATTTGCACAATGAATATGATTTAATTGTTCATCCATTGATCTAATTCGAAATCATTAGCTTATAATTCAAATAATAACAATAAAAACAAATAGATCTATTATGTCCCTATACACATATTGTAAGATATTATGCCTTTTAAAATCGAGTTGGCATAGATCCATTCTTGACCTTCAAATTCAAAATGCATCGATGCATGTTTGTACATACAGACATTTCATCTTTCTTTACCTTGAAGGTGTGGGATGTAACACATCTCATAGTCTACTAGTGTCTTTGCACTTGCTCACGAGAAGAGTCACTACAAGATATGCTTCGGATCGATTAGAAAATGAAAGAGAGGAGAAATAGAAGAAAAGGCGCTGGAAACCTGAGAGGAGATTAGCGGAGAGAAAAGCAGGAGCAAGGATGAGGACACAATAATAATAAGGAAAGACGGGCGAGAAAGAGAGGACATGTGAAAACACAACAAGTGAGAGAGGACACGTGAAAGCACAGCAGACGAGGGAGAGAGGACCAGTGAAAACATAACGAGTGAGGAGGGGACACGTGAGAAAATACTACAGTCACAACATCTATCTTTCAATTATATATTTAAAGTGGTGATTTTAATAATCGATTTTATCTTCTGCATTACATTTCTTTCAATCCATATATTCAACCTTAAGTCTACAAAAGCATATACAAAGTGCATGCGAGAAAGTGGAGTACAAATCAATACTCGCACAAATCTTCAAATATATTAAAATGTAACTATATCTCAACAAAATCTAATGACCAATAAAAAAGAACTAAATTCAACATATATTTTTGTAAAAGCATGGTGTTAAACCACCCATGTCTCTCACTAAACAATCACCAAATCGGTAATGAAAAAAAATTTAGTAGTCTTTCTTCCTAACAATAGATTATGTGACAAGAATTTGCAACTACCCATTCTTGAACTCGGCTCACAGACTCTAGCAATCTAAACCTCTCTCCACCATTGTTTCGGTCAAAATTGAAGGTCCCACCCACCACCTCCCCTCTTTCTCTACGTACGATTACCCATAAAAACCCGGCTCGTGGGTTGACCCAGAGAAACACATTATTTTTGTGTCATTTCGTATCGAGTCGATGGGTCGTGCAAAGAGAATTGCAGGCTTAGCCTCGACAAATCCCCTTGAGCTCCTCTCCTAACACACTTCTTTTCTTCCTCCCCAGGACGATTAATTGCTATCATTTGGGTTTGAAGTTAGAGAAATGCTTCGAGTAATGAAAAAACCACCACACATGTTGAAATTGATAAGGAAGAGAAGTATTTTCTATTATAATTACAAGATTGTACATAATACAAATATAAGAAAGAAAGAGAGAGGTAACCGGACGGAGGATAAAACACCTCGGTCATTGACAACAATACTCCTTAAATCATGCCCTAAAAAAATAAGGGCACAACAATGATCACAATTTACAAGACATAGTCCCTAAAACTGTAATGATTGAGTTGAGTGGCTGCCCGGAGTCTCGGTGTGAGCGGTGTTAGAGTGTATGAGGGTGTTAACCTCGGCCTAAACATGAGTAATAGGTTGTGATTACAACTAACCATAACGGTCTTCAATACTCCCCCTCAAATTTGGATCAGTGGATTAATTGATCAAGCTTGGATATTAACACAATGGCGAGAAGTGGCAAAGTTTTGGTGAAGATATATCTGAGTTGGTCATGACTTGGGGTGTACACGGTGTCAATAATTTTGGATTGAACTTGAGCTCACACATAATGACAATCAACCTCGATATGTTTAGTTCGCTCATTAAAAACAAGATTCGAGACGTGTGCTAGCATCTTGATTATCTGATACATGGATATTGGTTGTTGTTGATAAAACCCTAAGTATGAGAGAAGACCTTTTAACCAAATTAATTCTGAAGTATTTGTTGATGCCATGGCTTAGTATTAGAACTACGTACTTGACCTAGCAACTGATTGTTTCTTGCTCCTCAGTAGTGACAAGATTTTCACCTACAAATGTGCGGTATCCAGGTAGTGGATTTTCTATCAGGGCATTCCTGCCCAATCCGCATATATGTATGCCATGACGTGCATTGTCATTGTTTTCGAAAATTCCTTTACCGGTGATCCCTTGAGAGGTATGGCGAGACGCTTGACAATGCGTAAGTGATTGACGGTGGGTGAGTGCATAAATTGGCTTACAAGACTCACTCCATAGGCAATATCTGGCCTAGTAAAGTTAGATAAATCAATTTACCAACAAGTCTTTGATATGCACTAACATTAGTGAGAAGCTCCCCCTCGACATCTATTTCGGCTTGCTATCAAGTGAGTCAGGTGCGGGTTTGCAATGCAACATGTCGGATAGCTGCCAAGCAAGTCGAGCACATATTTGCGTTGATTCGAAGAGTCCCTTGTGAGATGTGGTTGTATCCCAAGAAAATATTTTAAAATTCCCAAATCCTTTATTGCAAATTTTTGATGAAGTGAAGACTTCAAATCTTGAATTTCATCATGACTATCACCGGTGATGGTAATGTGTCACATCAATGTAGATTAGGACCCGACACTTTCAGCTTTGTACCATTTGAAAAAACATGGAAGAGTACGCGTTGCTTCTTTGAAAACCTTATGCTTCAAGGACTGAGCTCGGTTGGAATACCAAGCTCATGGTGATTGTTTGAGTCCATAGATTGCTTTGTGCAACTTACATACCATGTTGGGCTCACGTTCTTGTGGATGATGCGGCAATTGCATGTAAACTTCTTAACAAGTTCACCATGCGAAGGCATTTTACGCCCATTTGACACAAGGGCCATGGTGATTCTGACAATGGACTGATGAAACCTTGGCAGTGTTCATTTTTGACTCTTTGGAGCAAGGTCTCCTTATAGTCAACCTTATAAGTTTGAGTGAACCCCGAAGGCCTGTCCTAGCCTTATGTAGTTCGATGATCATGATCTGAATTAAACTTTGTCTTGTATATCCATATGCTCCACTACAATTTTCTTGCCTTTGGGAAGAGGAACAACACTCGAGTTTGATTTTAGGTGCAATGCTTTGAAGTTCATCTTGCATGGCTTTTTTTTTTCCAAGCGGTGAGTGTTTGCTTTTTCAAGAATTCGTGGCTCATTCTCATTAGAGATATGGGCGAGAAATGATGCGTGAAGGAGATAAGTTTTTACAAGTGAGAGAGTTGAAATAGGATACCTTGTCGGGTTCGTCACAAAGTCTATTAGTTGTGGTAGTAGATTTTGAACTCGTGTTGGATTCCTTCTTGGAGCGGAGGATCAACATTCATTTCCTATATTTGAGGAACATCTTGATGCTTATGTTCTCATTTGGCAAGCATTCACCTTGGTGACTTGTGATGCACTAGAGGTGAGCACATAACACCTTCCGGAGTGTTGGTATGGGAAATAGATCAGAGAAAATTCCTTGCGGTCACATTGCCCTTGTGAAAATAGGGTTGGGTTTCATCAAATCAAATGTCTCGTGACACCACCGGTTTTACGTGTTTGGGATGTCACACTTGTAGCCACTTTTGAGAGCTTGAATATCCTATGAACACACCTTTCACGGCCCAGCAGGATCGATTTATCTCGATCTTTGAGATTGAATGTGCACAAAACATGTGCATCCAAATATCTTTGAGTTGAGAAATATTAATAGCTCTCCCTTTGATGAGTTCATGGGGGATTTGAGTCTAACAAACTCTTGGGGATGAGTTGATTATGTAGGTTCTTGTAAGAATGACTTGAGACCAAAATCTCTTTGGGACATGCATACGAAACATGAGTGATCTAGTCTTTTCAAGTAGGTCACATTGCTTTCTCTCGGAGATCCCATTTTGTTGGGGCGTACCTACGCGAAACTAGTTTGATGCATAATACCATGTGTACTCAAGTATTCAAACATGTTTTTTGAGGTATACTCGGTGCCATTATCGGACCTTAAAGTTTGGATCTTGGTAGAATATTGAGTCATGACCATATTATTGAAATTTTTTAAAACATCAAACACTTCACTCTTATGTTTCAAAGGGTACAACCAAGTGGCTCTTGAATAGTCATCAACAAAGATTACATAATACTTATAACCATCAAATGACTCGGGGTTTGGACCCCCGAATATACGGGATGGACAAGTTCAAACAAATTGCTAGCCCTAGACAAAGACAAACCAAAAAGGAAGTCTAGTGGCTTTAGACAAGTGACATGTCTCACATTTACTTGGAATTTTACACAAACTGGGAAACAAGGACTGACAACACTCAATCGATGGATGACCTAGGCGTTTGTGTGTGCCACATATAACGTTCTTGTGCTAAGCTTAGATTGGCTTCAAAAGATTTTGAGGTAGTGAGATTCTTAATTAGATAATACGGAGTCCATTCAAGTAGAGACCTTCACCAATCTTCTTCTTGGTTATCCGATCTGAAAAAATGACATTGTGATGAGAGAATATGGCAAGACAATCTAATGAATTTGGGATTCTTCCAGAAGCGATATGCTTGGAAAGGGGAAGGAAGGAACAAACAAGGCATCTAACTACTGCTTGATTGCTAAGTAACTTGATTTTTCCTTTCCACTAAGCGCACCGCTTTACCATTGGCTTAGGCCCGACACGAGTGAAGGTTTTAAAATTTTGAAATCATGTAATTTTGTAGAATTATTGGTCATGTGGTTAGTGGCTCTGAATCTATAGCCCAAAAATCATGTAATGAATCGACATGTAGAAGCCGTGAAAGAGCACACATGATACTGAGCATCTTCTTGGGCAACATGAAAACTGAGTTTGCCAAAAAACTATTAAATTTCCCAAGAAGAGCAGTGAAGTATCATACGTGGATTTGTAGCATTCAAATTTTCCCTTCTTGCTTTGGAGATATCTTGCAAACTCGTTGATTAGTGCCACTGAGGTTTGATGTGAAGTCCATCGGACCTTCGGAATGACAATCGGAATTTGTGGTGTGAGGGCGATGCATATCAAGCTCATTCCACTTTTTTTCGGGCTTCCCGGATGTTGGACAAACGATTTATCTCTTTTCTTTGCGAGACTTGCCGGAGTTCTTCTTGAGTTCAAAAACTCAAACGACATTATTTTGATTTCCATACATATCCTTGACAATCTTCCAAAGGTGTATGAGCAGTAAGCGAAGAGTTCGAAGAGTTTGGATCCATGGAGTTGAAGCCAAGACACCTTGAATCCTTGCAAAACCATGCTTCGTAATTGGGAGAATCAACTTACGGAATCTCCATCTTTTGCTATTGATGTAGCCGGTTTTGATCTTCCTCCAAGTGCAAGTGAAATTGTTACGGACCATAGGAGGTAATTAAATTCGTTTAACAATGCGAACCATCGTTGATTTGGATTTGCTTGATTCGAAAAAAGCGGAGGTGATCTTTAGAACTCTCGGTCTCAATCCCAACAAAAATCTCTTTTTTCCATGAAGAGCGAGATATAAGATAACCTTGACCAGTTTATAGGTCTCGGTGTAGACAGAGTGTTAGAGTGTATGAGGTGGTAACCTCCAACCTAAAACATGAGTAATAGGTTGTGATTACAACCTTAGCCTATGATCTTCCAGCCTTTTGCATATTAGCTATTAATGGAGAAACTTGTATATCAACACTCATATCACATTAGAGTAAAGATCTGCTATCATATGGGTCTGAACTTAATGCAAAGCTTCAAAGATGAGGAATTAATTTCCCTAAATCTGATAAGCTCATGGTGTATGAAACGAGTTGTGGACTTGGGGGGGACAAAGGGTTCTGTAAGGGGAATCGGGGAGGGAAAAGAGGGAAGAATGATTTGAACATGATCGGTTAGGTAGTGGCATCTAGTCTTTACTTGGTTGGAGAAATATTCAAATTCGACTTACACCAAGAATGATATATATTCATGATGAGTTGTTAACCTTTATTTCTCCTTATCGCTGGGAATACGCTAAAAACTGATATTAATTTAGAATTATGCCACAACCAAACAAGAAATGTTTGGTAGAGTGAAAAAAATATTATACAATTTTATTTCCGTCGTCCCTGAGTTTCTTACATAGTATCAATGATTTCTTGATGGTGTATGAGCGAAGTTCATCACCATTCATTACTCAACCTGACTCTCATCGGAAATGCATACTTAGTTCCACAAAAAAACATACTGGTTACATATCATATCCAGAAATGTATACTTCGTTTTGTTACTGCCACAAAAATATTGATTACATATCCATATCCACACACTGCGGTTTCGATAGCTTAGACGTTAACAGACTCTTCTTTCTTTTCCCTACTAATACTTACTGTGAAAGACAACTTTGGCATTCAGAAGTCTTCTTGCTTTTGTTCAACTTGTTGAGAGACAAATTACGAAGAGGGTGAATGAACAACTACCATTTTCTACTTCACAATGATTATTCAATACAAGTCACATGCATCTTCTCATTTGGAGATGATAAAGGATAAATAAGCAGCTCAAAATATGAAGGATAACATAACATTACTGCAAATTATTACAGGCCAATTTCAATAAAAAATCAAAATCAAGATAATAACAAAAAATAAAGAATTGATTGACAAAGAATAAAACTAATTAAATAAATTTCAAGTGAAAAATAAAATGAGAAATTTTGTACCTAAATAATTGTCCACACCTAAATCAACCAGGACAATAATTGAAGATCCACTAGAAATTAACGAGACAATACCTAAATGAAAGTAAGATGAATAAGTGTCAATGTTAAAATCGAGTCAAAAAATTGCATAATTAATCGATTCCAATTGTTCAACAATTGATCACAATTCACAAATAATTAGCTTATAATTCAAATAATAACAAAAAACAAATAGATTTGTCACATTTCGATGTACATAGTAAGATATTGTATGCTTTAAGCCAACTTTGGCATAGATCTATTATTAAGCATCCAAACTCAAAAATGAGTCTTACTATGGAGATTCCATGTTTATTACATACAAGGCACTTCACACTTTCTTTACCTCAAAGGTGCGAGATCGAGCACCTCGTAGTATACTAGTGTGTTTGCACTGCCCACCCAAAGTCACTACAAGATGCAGCGATTTGATTAGAAAATGAAGGAAGGAGAAATAAAAGGGGGAGATGACGAGAGGAGATTAGCAAAAGGAAGAAAGGCGGGAAAGGAAGAGAACACCAAGCACAACAAAAGGAAAGAGAGCGAGACGAGAGGGAGGACATGTAGAAAACTCTACGGGAGAGTGGGGACACGTAAAAACACAAAAAGGCGAGGTAGAGACACTTGAAAAATACTACAGTCTGTCCACATCGATCTTTCATTTATATGTATTTAAAGTGGTGATTTTAACATTCCTGTTTTCTCTTTACGCATTCCATTTTTCAATTCCTATATTCAACCTACGAGGGCTACACAAACACATACAAGGAGGCGCATGTAGAGAAGGTGGAGTGCGAAATTCAGTACCTTTTTATTTAACATGTCTACAAAGTGCATAAAAGAGATTATAGTACCATAGCAATTAGTTTAAATGTGACAAACTGGTAATGTGAGATATTTTTTTTACAATTTGATTATTTTACGTATCTCTGCTTAACGCTATGAATTGGGAGAACTACTAATGTAAGTACAGTTGTATTCACGCTTTTTCCTTCCTTCTTTTTTGTTCGTGATTTTGCCGTCCTGATATATGTTGCTATTTTTGAGCAATCTTAAATTCAATTAGAATAAATTCTTACTATATATATATAAAAAAATCATTATACACCTAACCAATTTTAACAATATACCAAATTTAATTCTTTTTCTTACTACAATGATATATATATATTTTACACTAAGAGGATGAGGATAAATTGGTTGTGAACTCACTATTCTTGATATTTGAACATAAGACCTCTCCTTACATTTGAACAGGAATACCATTTGACTGTAGTAGTGGTTACCAAACATAATTCTTGAAAAATATATACCAGTGTTTACAATTTTTAGTTTCCACCGTCCTTGAGTTTCTTACATAGTATCAATCATTTCTTGATTTCAATACAGGATGTCTGTAGAGTTGATCATCATTCATGGCTCATATAACAGAATTGACATGCTCAATTGATGGGCAAACACATAATATTCGTTCACAAAAAGTATATACATTGACATAAAATGCACACTGCAACTGATGGTATTGACGTAAACACATTCTTCTGCAAAAATAAGATAACTTCCCTTCTGTTTCATGTCCTTTCTTTTCCCTACTGCTTTGCTATGCGAAAGACAACTTCAGCATTGGAAATCTCCTTGCTTTCTTCAACTTGTTGAGAGACGACTTGCAAACTGGGGTGATTGAATAACTACCATTTTCTTCAAATTTTGAGCATGCTCGAGGATAAACCTTGAAAAGTTAACTGGGTTAGACCCATAGGATTTTCAGGAAAGCTCTATAGTTACCTCTTTAAGATGAGGAATGAAAGGAAGGTTTTGTGACTCCCAGTATTTCATATCATAACTGAACACTGACAAGGGAAACAAGAGAAAAAAAAAAAGTTGTTCAATTGCAAATTTCAAACACATATCAATAGACCAATAATTTCCCAGCACAACCATTTACTTACTTCATTTTTTCGGCGTAAATCGGAACATGAGAAGAATACATGTACAATGTACTCAAATTCGGCATTCTCCTAAGAAGAGGACCAATGCCAGCACTAATTTATCAAACAAGCCTCCAATAATGATACGCAAATGGGAAACATCATTTAATGAGTGGTACTGACATGGAACCATCCTTGAACAAAGCCTGCATTTTCAAAGAAAAATACATAGATAGTAAAATTAAAAATGTAAGAGTAATGTAACGTGCAGTTACTAAAATCAAATAAAAATAGTCATTATCACTCAATTCTATAACAACTCTAACACTGCATTCGTACATAAATTAATTAATTAACACCAACAAAAAGCCTGCCGGGGAAAGTACTATATATTTCAAAAGACAACGAGCCCAAAAGTAGTCCCTTTACCATGATGGTCCCGTAGTGTAGCGTAAGAGCGTTAACCCTGTGTATACTCTGAAGTACGTCAAATACCTTCCCAGAGTCATCACCCCCATCCACTCAGGCCACATCCAAATATCAGCCTTTTCTAAGTGCAATAATCTCCCCAGCTGGTTGCTGACCGGATATCCAGCCAATTCCAAATTTTTAAGATTTGGAGCAAGGATATTTAATGACCTGCAGCGTAGTGTCGATAAATGCATGCGCGTATATCTTCAAGTTTCTCACCAGAAATTTTAAAATGGGGAGGATGAAAGTTGCCAGTGTCAATAAATGATTTCAGAATGCACTTTCAATGGTGATGTCCATTTCCCCATGAACATTTTCAAGATGTAGTTCTTTAATGCACTTGCATGACGAAGAAATCCATTTGAAGAGTCAGATCCAACGTTACATGTGCCAAATTCAAGCATTGCAGATTAGATGAACAAGCTAGTGACGGCGTTTTGACAGTTGCATGACCCTTGCTCACCGACAAAGTCCTCAGCGTTACAAAGAAAGATGGAAGATGCAAATTCAAAAAGTCCTCTCGTAATCTACTTTACTGATATAAATATCAAGCTCTTCAACTTTGCACCTTAAAGCACATTATTGATCCACGGGAGGATTCTGATTTTCACATCATCACAAACGCAAGGGTTGCACAAAAGAGAGGACGATGCGACCAATGAATACAAAAAGTGATTTATCTTGTTATAGCCTCGAAGGTTCAAGAATCTGTCCACAGGAGTGAAAAACCTTGACCACTCGTTGCGCGTTGATGTATGTTCCGGCAATATAAAAGTTCAGTCTCGGAGTTGACAAATAGAGTGCTCTGCAGGTTTTGGATAAACTGCCGGGGCTGAGCGAGGTCCCCAAATGTAAGCAACGAAAGGATGTTATGAGCAACTCCCACCGGAAGATTGCTAAGCCTGTCAACCGTACACTCTGTAAGAACCTGTTGACCTTTAGAACTTCAGTAGCCCTCAAGTTACGCCGCTTTCTCATTGTGTGTCTTGGTTTCTGAGAATAAGCCATTGAAAAGAGAATTAGAAAATTACGACATATAAATAGAAATTGGATGAACTCAAAGAAGCTTGTTAAGGGTCAGATCAGCTCCCATCGATCGGAAATTGCTCAAAGCGTCAAATTAAAGACATGTAGAACTGAACTAGCATTGTTGATACTAAGAACATAAATAACAAATCAGGCGCGTGCGAAGCTCATTAAAATGGTTTCCTTAGGAATAAAAATAAATAAAAAATCTAGCAATTGAGCTATACAAAAAGATCAAGTTACGAACATTCCACTGCTTTAACAGTACTAGTAACACACATTAACAACAATGCATACTAGCTACTAGCTAGTAACTACAAAACAATTGACAATTCAAACTCCAAGACAAGCGTAGCAACAGTCGACAAAAATCAGACATGAGAAAAAAAATGCACTAAAGGACTTGCAACAGTGATTATGTTCAATACAAGTCACATGCATCCTTTCATTTGGAAATAATAAAGGATAAATAAGCTCCTCCACAATAGGAGGGATAACTTAACATTTACCGCAAATTATGTACTTCTGATTATCCTGAAAAAATACTACAATGTAAATAAGAAACCTCATCATAGAAGCTATTCTCAAAATAGATCAAACTTTTCTTTAATTAAATAGTGAAACTAACAACAAAAAATAACTGAGTGATTGATAAAGAGAATAAAACCATTCAAATAAAAGTTCAAGTGAAAACGAAAAATCCAAGAATTTCATACCTAAATAATTGTCCACACCAAAATCAACGAGACAATATTGAAGAATCCACCAAAAACGAGACAATACCTAAATGAAAGTAAATGAATAAGTGTCAATGTCAAAATCAACGAGGCAAAAATTTGCATAATTAATATGATTGTACTTGTTCATCAATTGATCCTAATTCACAAATTATTAGCTTATAATTCAAATAACAAACAAATTTGTTGTTTGTTCCGATCTATGATATAGATATTGTACGCTTGAAGCCAGGCGGCATGGATCTATTCTTGAGCCTTCAAACTTAAAATGCGTCTTACCATGGAGATGCATGTTTGCCTCTAAGGCGTTTCATCTTTTCTTACCCAGAAGGTGTCGAATCTAACACATCTCGTAGTCTACTAGGTGTCTTTGCACTTGCCCACACAAGGTCACTACAAGATCTGCTTCGGTTCTAATTAGAAAATGAAAGAGAGGAGAAATAGAAGAAAAGGCGTGAAATACAGAGGATATTAGCAGGAGAGAAAACTGAGAATAAAGGAAGATAACACAAGCACTATAGAAGGAAAGAGCGAGCGAGAGAGAGAGAGGGAGGGACACGTGAAAACACAACAGGCGAGAGAAAGGACACGTGAAAACACAACGGACGAGGGAGAGGACACGTAAAAACATAACAGGCGAGGGAGAGAACACGTGAAAATACTACAGTAACACATCTATCTTTCAGTTATGTATTTAAAGTGGTGATTTTAATATTCCAGTTTTATCTTTCTACATTACCTTTTTTCAATTCCTATATTCAACCTAAAGTCTACAAAAGCATATAGAAAGGAGTGCATGCAAAAAGTGGAGTACAAAATTAGTACCCTTTATACACCTTCCAAATATATTAAAATATAACTGTATCTCAACAAAATCTAACATCTGATCAAGAAAAAAAGGAACTAAATCCGACATATATTTTGTAAAAGCATGGTGTTAAACCTCCTTTGTCCTCTCACTAAACAATCGCAGACCGGTAATGAAAACAAATTTAGTAGTCTTTCTTCCTAATAATAAGATATATCACACACACAAAATTTAGTTGTCTTTCTTCCTAAAAATAAATTATGCAACTACCCATTCTTCAACTCAACTCTAGACTCTAGCAATCTTAACCTCTCCCCACCACCATTTTCATTAGTGTTTTCAGTCAAAATTGAAGGTCCCACCCACCACCTCCCTTCTTTCTCTCTCACTGATTACCCTTAGAAATGCCATGGCCTAGCCGTGACCCCAACTAGGCCTAATAAATGGGTTGTATTTGTCATTTTCGTGTAATACTCTTTATTTTAAAGAGTCGTGTCATGTCAAACCTGTTAAAGAAAATATATTTTACATAATTTGCACTAGGTTTTCGAAAAGTGAAGGTTGAAGGAGAAAAATTCAGTTTTGGGTTCAAGAGTCTTGACCCATTGATCAGTGTATTCTCTCATGTAATTACAAGGATGAACTATTATTTATAACAATTCAATGAAATGAAAGTGAAATAAAGAGGATTAAAACCACATAAACTGATTACATAAAAAAAATTCTAAAAACAGGGAAATTAAAAGCTAGCAAGTTCACTGCATATGACTAGGAACTTAAGGCGTAGTTGGTACATCGCTCTTCTCGTCATATTTTACTTCAATAAATAATCAAATGAAAAACATCATATTAAATTACTAAACATGTAGTATCCACATATCACATTGCCACATAAATATTACTTCAAAACATAAAAAGGCATTTGTCTTTCAAGTACTACATAGTGTCTAGACTTGGCAAATGGGTCGTGTTCGTGTTGTTTACGTGTCATACCCTTTATCTTAACGGGTGACCTGATAACGACCAGAATTTTTAATGGGTGACCCGATAACGACGTGACTCGTTAACAGGTTGTCCCAAAACCTGTTATTTTTGTGTCATTTCGTGTCGGGCTAAAGGGTTGTGCAAGATAGATCATACTTTTATTTAATTAAATAATTGACATAATAACAAAAAAAAATTAAGATCATAACAAAAAATAACTAATTGATTGATAAAGAATAAAACAAATTCAAATAAAAGTTCAAGTGAAAAAAACAAAAAATCTAAATTTCATACCTAAATAATTGTCCACACAAAAATCAATGAGACAATAATTGAAGATCCACCAAACGAGACAATGCCTAAATGAAAGCGAATGAATAAGTGTCAATGTCAAAATCAACAAGGCAAAAATTTGCATAATTAATATGATTTTAATTGTTCATCAATTGATCTAATTCACAAATTATTAGCTTATAATTCAAATAATAACAACAAAAAACAAATAAATCTGTTACATCCCGATCTACATTGTAAGATATGGTCTACTTGAAGCCAAGCTGGCATGGATCTATTCTGAAGTCTTCAAACTCAAAATGTGTCTTACTATGGAGACGCATGTTTGTACATACATGACATTTCATCTTTCCTTACCCTGAAGGTGTCGAATCTAACACATCTCGTAGTCTACTAGTGTCTTTGCACTTGCCCACACAAGGTCACTACAAGATCTGCTTCGGATTCGATTAGAAAATGAAAGAGAGGAGAAATAGAAGAAAAGGCATGAAACACAGAGGAGATTAAAGGTGGAGAGAAAACTAAAAATAAAGGAAGAGAACACAAGCACTAAGCGAAGGAAAGAAGGAGTTGAGAGAGAGAGAGGGGAGTAGACACGTGAAAACACAACAAAGTAGAGAAAGGACACGTGAAAACACAACGGGACGAGGGAGAGGACACGTGAAAATACTACAAGTGCAACACATCTATCTTTCATTTATGTATTTAAAGTGGCAGATTTTAACATTCCCGTTTTCTCTTCGCATTACATTTTTCAATTCCTATTTCAACCTAAAGTCTCTACAAAATCAAGCACTTTTATATACCTTCCAAATATATTAATGTAACTGCATCTCAACAAAATCTAACATCTAACCAAGAAAAAGGAACTTAATCCGACACATACTTAGTAAAACTCCATGTCCTCTCATTAAACAATCACAGACCGGTAATGAAAAAAATTCAGTAGTCTTTCTTCCTAACAATAAAATATATCACATACAAAAATTTAGTTGCCTTTCTTCCTAACAATAGATT
The DNA here is from genome assembly GCA_018257905.1 of Gillenia trifoliata. NCBI lineage: Eukaryota > Viridiplantae > Streptophyta > Magnoliopsida > Rosales > Rosaceae > Gillenia > Gillenia trifoliata. The sequence goes on along the minus strand of CM031084.1, from coordinate 4,698,022 downwards.
ATGTGATAAAAATCTGCAACCACCCATTCTTTAGCTCAACTCTAGACTCTAGCAATCTTAACCTCTCCCCACCACCATTTTCATTACTGTTTTCAGTCAAAACCGAGGTCTCACCCACCACCTCCCTATTTCGTCTCACCGATTACCCCTAGAAATGACATGTGGCCCAACCATCGCCCCAACTAGGCGTAACAAACAGTTGTGTTTATCGTGTTCTTTTGTGTAATATTCTGTTACAACCCGTCTCCCAAAATTTCTGCAAACACAAAATACCCCTTAGGGGCAATATTGACTTTTGTTGACTTTTTCCAGAATCACATGTGAAAGTTATTTTCATATATTCTTGTTGTACTGCCGACACGAACTACAAGTAAGCTTAAAACGGAACTCAATTCGAGCTGAAACTAACAAGTTACTTAAATTATAGAGTCTAGGGCTTTTAGTAAATTCAACCCTTTAGGTTAAATTAGGTTTGGGCTTAAGAATTGGCTGTTGTGCAGCCAATTCTTCGGCTGTTAACAATGTCTATCTCTCTCTCTCTCTCTGCAACTGCAACTGCAACTGTGCAACGGCTAGGTTTCAAGGATTGGACAATCATCGTTGACCCAATGGCTTTAGTGCTACACGCCGGAAACACCAATAAAAATGGTTTCAAGGCACTTATTGCTGCTGAGTTCAGTGGTGTCAAGGTTGAACTGGTCAAGAACTGAGATGGGTGTGTCCAACAAAAGTCCAAAGTTTCTCGAAATGAACCCCATTGGGAAGGTCTTCCTGTTAGAAAGACCTGATGGCCCTGTTTTTGAGAGCAATGCCATTGCGCGCTATGTTACTTGGTTGAAGGCAGATAATCCTCTTTTTGGTTCTTCTTAATTGAATATGCTCATGTGGAGCAATGGATTGATTTTGCCACACTGGAGATTGACGCCAATATGTTGCGATGGTTAATACCACGTATTGGTTTTTCTGTTTACCTTCCTCCGGTTGAGGAAGCTGCAGTTTCTGCATTGAAGAGAGCGCACCGTTTTGAACGCTCATCTTTCTTCCAACACGTACCTGGTTGGGCATTCCTGACGTTAGCTACATTTCATTCTGACAAGTAATTTGACTCTCTGGGATTTAGCCGGTTACTCGCTAAAAGTTTTACTTCTGAATTTCCATGTTGAGAGATACTTTGGACCTTGTTAATCAACCAAATTTTCGCAAGATATTGGCAAGTTAAACAAGCACAATCTGTTCCATCTATTCAGTCAGCAAAGCGAAGCCATCACAGGCAAAGGGAACCTGCAAAACCTAAGGCCAAGGATGAGCCAAAGAAAGAGGACAAGAAAGAATCAGCAAAGCCTAAATTAGAAGTGAGGCTGCAGAAGAAGAGGCACCCAAGCCCAAGGCAAAGAATCCTCGATCTTTTGCCGCCTAGCATGATTCTGGATGAATGGAAAAAGACTTTACTCCAACACAAAGACCAACTTCCGTGAGGTTGCTGCTAGTTGTGATTCTTTATCACTTACTATACACATGCTCTTCAACCACATCTTGTTTTAATTTGCCATATATCTTCATGGTTTGCATGTGCTAAAATCCAGTCTCAATGGCCCTTTCATTTGGTCTGGCCTTTCTCTCACTTTTGATAGTTAGATGAAACTTCCAATTTGTTTGTTTAATATTTGGGTTAAGTACATTTTTACACCCTCCACGTTTTAGGTAATTCTTCGGCTCCGCACACCGAGGAGGGCAACACCGGGGGGAGATTTCACTCCCGAATACCTGTGAGTGGACATTTATTTCAGTAAATGTTTTATATGATTTAAAATGGTTTTATTTTTGGATTATTTATGGTTTTAATTGGCTTTTAAAGCGTGTTTATTTATATATATTTATTTATAAATATATATACTTAATGAATATGATTTGTGCTACCTAAGTGATTTATTTATGGTAAATTTATATTGATAAATGGATTATTTTGGTGATTTGAGATAATTTAACATCTATGATTATATAGTATAAAATGGTTTATACTATGATATTTCTCTTGCATAAATACGAATTGATATTTTATTATATGGTTTTGGGAGAATGATTATTTATGCAATATTTGATATATGGGATTTATAAATGGGATTTTGGTTCCTATTTACATATGAGTATGTATATATGTTTTCAAACACACTTTGTATGCTTTCACTACGTTTTAAGTACCGTTCTCATGGCCATAGGACAGTTCTCACATGTTTGGGTCACACGCACTGTACTCCAGGGGTATTGTCCGGTAAATACCTTAGTGCAAGCTTGTCTTACGATTATTGTTGTTGTTTATGGGGAAAAGGCCCCACTGCGTAAGGACTTGGGTGTGACGCGCTGCGGCGCAAGCTTACATGTGTGTGGTACTAGGAGTACAAATGATTTGGATAACGTATTGAGCTTGTACGGTGATTGAGAGGCAAATTCCTCAACCCGTACTCGGGTGATCGCACATATACCTTGTGATGGTTTTCCTTATATATGATTATATATGTTTTGACTTATGAATTGTGATTTATTGGTTATTTTAACTTTTGATATACCGCAGTATACTTTCAAGGTATCTTTTGAATTATACTATGATAGTAGTTTCCTACGATTATATTGGTTTTCAAACAGGGGGTTAATATGTTGAAAGAGAAAGGTTTACGAAAACTTTGTTTTTGTCCACTCACATTTTTGTTTTGCGCCCCCTTCAGGTCATAGTGACACTTCTTCTGGCGAGGTCGAGGATACGTGGCAGCTCTGATCGTTCATCCCAACTGTGTAGGGATCTTTCTTTATCTTCAGTTCTCTATAATAATATCCATCCCTGTTATGGATAGAGATTGTAGGAACTCAGTTTACTTTTATTTTCCGCTGTTCAAAATTAGTACGCTCTGAACCATATGCATATTGTCGTTGGATTTTATCTATTTAATACAAATTATTTCTTCTCCATCAAGTGTTGTCATGCATTTAATGGCTTCGTCACTTACGAGTGTCGGCCAGCACGCTCGCACTCGGTATCCACGTGGGTATCGAGGGTGGGGTGTGTCATATTCGTTATCTTAATGGGTCGTGCCGTGTCAAAACCGTTAAGAAAAATATATTTTATAGAATTTGCACCAGGTTTTGGAAAAGTGAAAGTTGCAGGAAAAGAATTTAGTTATGAGTTCAAAAGTCATTACTCATTGATCAATGTATTCCACTCCATATAATTACATACTCTTATTTACAACAATTCAATAAAATGAGCGTGAAATAAAGAGGATTAAAACCACTTAAACTGATTACATAAAAAAATCTTTAAAATAGGAAAATTAAAAGCTAGCAAGTTCACTGCATATGGTCAGGAACTGAAGGCGTAGTTGAAACGTCACTCTTCTCATCACATTTTACTTCAATAAATAATTAAATGAAAAATGTCATATTAAATTACTAAACGTGCAGTGGTAATGGGCAAAATGTTTTATTGACAAAACCAAGTAAAATAGGCATCACTCAATTCTACTGCAACTCTAGAACTCTGGGTGTGTTTGGAGTCGGGACTACTTCTGGATGCAAGTGTTCTGACAACAATGCTTTTAACTACATTTGGTAACAACTATAGGTGCTTCGTCGGGTAACAAAAAACAAGGAATAAGTAATAAGAACACCACAGTACTTGGGAAAGAAAGAAAATATATACATTGCAGAGAAGAAGTACCTGATCAATTTTTCTGATAAACTATCGATTCGATAATATATCAATAGGTTTTGAACTAATAATTCCTCTTGGGCTCTCTTTCTATTGAAAAACCTGAGAATGGACGTTTTTCCCTCTATTAATTTCTAACTCACTTTATTCCCCTATACTGTATAAAATCGACGGGAGAAAGTGACCTGGAATTCAGAAAATGAGAATTTAAAGGATGGCACTACTGCATGAGGATGGAGAACAAACTAGAAAATCCTAGACAAAAGAAATACTAAAGAACATGGGTACTGTTTTCTATGAAGGATGGAAAGTATTAGGGTCCGTATTTATAGCATGGTGTTGAGTGCACCTTGTGTTGGCATACAATATCAGCATTGTCCATATCCATCGAACAATATATTTTACCTAATAATGTCCATATAAGGTTGAATTAGGTGGTGAATACACCCATCTCATTTTGGAGGATAATATAGTTATTTCTAAGAATGAATTTTGAAAGAAAATGTATTAAATTTATCGTTCATCAATATTCTCTTAATTTAAGTTGTGTTCGTCTTCGCTTATAAAGGAAAAAAGAGTATTACTTATTTAAAAAAACCGTTAGTCGTTATTCGACAATTATGTACTTTCAATGCTTAATTTGATCACGTGTGTTTTTCACAAAACCACTAATAATTATTAGAAAATTATAGATTATTATAGCTTTGTTCATCTGTACATAGATACTGACACATTCCAATCCTGACACGCCAGGTGTCGGGAAGTGCTGGCCGACACGTGTTAAGTGGCGAAAGCCAATTATGCATGTACAAGTGAAAAAATGAGTAGATTTAGAGTTGGAAGTGGAAGTAAGAATGCGGTGATGGGTAAAACCCATTATTACAGATGTATAACAGTCAGAGCATAGTAAATAGTGCATGAGAAAAAAACATTCACATCCTCGTGAGGATGGATAAGTAGAAATTAACTAAAAGTAGGAGCAAATCCTACATAATTCGGAGAAACTGTCAGAACCACCAAGCACAGCCGAAGCAAGCCCACGCCTCACTGGAAATCGAATCCGCCACTAAGTCCTGGAGGGACGCAAAACATAAAAAGGTGAGTGGGTCAAAAAACAAAGTTTGATAAAACCTTTGTTTTCAAGAGCATACTATCCCCTCGCTGGAAAACATGCATAGTTTTTGAAAATACGTCATACTCCCCGGTATGATCCTCAAAATACTATAATAGTAATACGGGTACTCCCCGATAATCAGACTGACTGCTCAAAACACGGGAGTACTCAAAACACGGGCACTCCTCGAAAATCAAACTAACTGCTCAAAACACGGGTACTCCCCAAAAATTAGACTGACTGCTCATCCATATGTTAACACACAAGCCCAAGTAGATAAGCTACGAGGAACAGGCTAAGTATATGAGTAATACGCTGAGTACTACAATGACGCGAGTCTAACGCTAATCTCTATGCACAAAGTGCTTCACACAAGTTCGAGTTGCCTAGTGCAACCTAGAACAGGCTAGTACCTACAATGGATCCAAAGTTGCGTAGCAGTACTGGGAGTGACATCTCCAAACGTTAAGGCTAGTCTTTGGGTGTTCTACATCTACTGATGAGCAACAGTATAGAAACATGTATGGCAAATATAATACGAATGTTCTACCTCCAACAATCGCATATAATATGAGTCATGCTAACAATTTAAAGAAAGTAGTGAAAACCATACATAATAATATATTTATCAAAACAAAGACCCACTCACTCACCTGTAAGTAGCCGGGTCGTAGCCCCCTGTTCTGGGTAGCCCCGATAGTCCTTTGGATAAGTCTCACATATATGAGATATCACTATAGTAATGATTAAACTCATAAAGGTTACTAATTAAACTAATTAACGACACTTATCCCTTGTTTGCTCAACACGGAGGTTTGAAACACTTTGAAAAATACCATACGTACTGCCCCTAGGTAGTACACGTCGTCACGAGTCGCCTCGCGTCGACAGAAATCGAAAATAATGTCCCACGCGCAGCCCACTCGTGACTCACGCGCGGCTCAAGCGACGGGTCAACGTGCCAGTCAACTAACGACGTCAAATCTAACAGAATATTCCAGCATCTCTGTTAAATCTAACGGAATATTCCTAACGGCGTTAAAGGAATATTCTCAAGAATATTCCCTGTTTGGACTGTTGCTGACGTCAGCGGTCGGTCGCCGCTGCAACTGGCTCCGGTCGTCGTCGTCGTCGGAATTTTGGCCGGTTTCTGGAGAATTTTCAAATCTCCATAACTTGTTCATTTCTTGGCCAAATTTCACGTTCTTTATACCAAAATGAAGCTAGAGAGGAGTAGAATGACGGTGTACCTTTGGTTTGACCGTACAAGCTCGGAAAATGGCCTGTATTTGCCTCGAAAGACCACGGCTACTGTAGCTCTTTCGATCTACGTCAAAACTCAACCAAATCAAGCAAACCACATATGAAAATTCATCTACTCAACGAGAGGAACCCAATGGTGGTAGTTAGAAACCTCACATCGGTCTATAATGGCGAGAAAATCACCGGGAAGGTCCGGTTCTTCAGTGTGCTTTTCCCGTCAAACGGTTGGGAATTTGGATGAATGGTTTGCACTATTAAATCCAGGGCGTCGAGATGAAGATGGTGGTGATTTTAGTTCACCTTGGTTCGACGGGTTTTCGTCGATGTGCACTGTGCACATACAGTGAGAATGAGAGAGAGAGAGAGAGAAAGAGAAATAAGAAATGAAATAAGGAAAAAGTGACCGCGAAGAAGAAGGAAAATTGAGATATTTTGGATTTTGGGGGTATTGTGCACCCACCAAAACAGTAAAATTACACGATCTCGTGTACAAAATAATCACGCACGTGTCCAAAATATCCCCCGGGAATTATTTTATAACAAACTTTTTACGGAATGTTACAAATACCATAATATAAAATATAAAATTTAATAAATTAATTTAAGGGAAAGTTTCTAACGTGAAAAAACCAATTCCTTTCGGGGTTTGTATTTAAGGAATGTTTTTAAACTAAAAATTAAGTAGGACATAATCCTGTTAAACAAAATCCCTACAAAAATGGAAATTAATTAAATGTGTGAGTAGCAAGTGGTGGATTGTCCTGGTGGTTATGGCATTTTTCTTCAAACCACTGCCACCAGTGTTGATTAGTGTAAAATATTGCTTCTAATACAAAAATTAAATTAAGTGTGTGAGTGAGGTTTACGAAAGTCAAAGGACCTCGATCAAATTTGAATACTCACATGTTTTCAATATAATAATATTTGTAATTAAGGATGGAATCCTAATTTTTCCTTTTAAATTGTGCCATGTCTTCTTGTCATGTATTTTCTAAAGTATCGAACTTTAAAGACAACTTTGTCATTCAAACTCAAAGACATGACATTAACTTTAATAAATAAACCATTGTCCTAGACAACTCTAGAGAATTATTTCATCTTAAATTTTTATTTGTGACATTTTAGAACCAAAATTCTACACAACCATGTACAGTTGAGGTACATGCTGGAATCACCCATGAACACCGGCGATGCAACGAGTGGGGGTATAGTTTGGGTGATGTGGTTCTATCAGTGATGAATTGCCTACATATCTCCTTGCGAAGGAGAATCAAACCACATTCGAGTAAGGGTTGTGTGAGATACGTTGCGTTTGTCAGGGCAAGCCCTGAGATTTTAAGGGCCCTGTACAAAATTAAAATTGAGGCCCTCAAGATCAAATATGACAATTTTAAAGGAAAAAGTCTACTATGTCATAGATCAATTTTTTTTTGCTAAATTCACAGCAAATGTTACAAATAAAATAAATTGAAATGCAAAAGAAATCATAAATTAGAATCACAAAGTTTAAACATTTTCAGAAAAATTAAATATCGGTATCTCTAGAAGAAAAATAAGCTCCTTGTGTGCTCCATAAACTCCATTGCTACTTACCAGAGTTCTTCAAGATGAAGCAGAGAAGAGAAGATGTGAGATTTTTGTTTTTGGAGAGATTGGCAGTAATATCATTTTTTTTAGAGAGAATTTTTTTTGTAGAGAGATTGGCATACGGCAATCCTAGGGTTTAGTAAAAAAAGTAAAGGGCTGAATTTTTTTTTGTAGACAGATTGGCATGCGGCAATCCTAGGGTTTAGTAAAACAAGTAAAGGACTTTAAAAAAAAAAAACAGCACATGCAAGGGGGATCAAACCTGGTTCACAAGAAAATATACATTTGCACCAAACCACTTGTGCTAGTCATGGATTTAACAAATAGTGTGCACAGTTTGATATATATACTATATATACATAGCATACAAAAAAAATTCGGAAGCCCTTCGAAATTGGGGGCCTTGTGCGGTGGCACCACTTGCACACCCCCAGGGCCGGCCCTACCTTTTGTGCGTGTAACGTCACGATTTGTATGTGATACCGTTAGCGTATAACTAAGCTATGGTATTTATAGTGATCCTTGAGATTTGTTGTAGAGGTGATCCCAAATAATCCAGGAGAGAGAATCCATAAGAAATCTAGCATGAGATATGCAATCCCCTCAGAATTCTGATTACGTTACCTAATTTTCAAGATATCCTAATTTGATCGGCCAAAATAAAATGAGAACTCAATAGACGAGAATACTAAACTTGCATCAAAGTTGCAAAACAAAGAATACGCAGAAAGTAATGATGGATGCTTATACACGAAGCAAAGGATAATCATACAGTTTGTAATTTTTTTTCCACCTAAGCGAAGGATAACAAAAAATTATGTCGGATTTTAGTTAGAGAACATTCAGTTTCATGGGATAAGTCATAATTTCTATATATCTTTTTCTTTATAATTTGGCTTTGTTATGACCTATACCTTGAATAAATGTATTTTATTCCCAAAAAGTGTGAATTTACCAACATGCCTATGATAAGGGTTATGTTGAATTATTATAGACCACTGAGTTTAATTTGAATTTCGTGTGTTTTTTCATTTTATTTAATTTAGTTTTATTTTATTGCCACACATTTATAATTTTTACCTATGGCTCCGTCACTACTTTTGTGATGTCTAGCACATTTATGCTCTTAGTTTGATAGCTAATTGGATCGAGGTGTGTCAGGCTTTCAATCCGATGACTTAAAAATCTCTCAACCCTGTTGGAGAATAGGATCTCACATCGGTTATATGACAAAATACAATACAACTTATATATAGGAGTTTCCACCCCTAATATCACTGAGGCATTTTGTGATAAAATCCAGTACCTATCAATATGTGGTTAAGTTGGGACAATATTAGTGATATTGGTGGTAGACCATGCTTGGGGGCCTATAAAGTTTATCAAACCCAAACATATATAGATATATCTTCTTTTCCCAAAATATATGCTAATTGAATAGTTGCGCGAGTATGTCACAATTTATAATTCCATCGTCCCTAAGATTTCTTACATAGTATATCAACCTTGATGGTGTATGAGTGAAGTTCACTACCACTCATTCAATTTGACTCAGTCGAAGAATAAACATACCAAAATTTGTCGTACTCAATTGATTTAGACGAAATGCATAGTGTTACTTATCGCACCACTTCTGCCCCCTCACCAAGTCAGATTGGAGGGGGAAAAATATGGAACTATAACAAAACAAAGACACGAGATTATATGACTATAGAACACGTCCTTGGATTATTCCATCATGTGATGGTTATATTTTTCTTATAACACTTATGCATCAAAGTTGCAAACAAAGAATACGCAGAAAGTAATGATGGATGTACATACATGAAGCGAAGAATAATCATACACTTTGCCTCCTCCCACCCCTCCTTTCAGGCCTCTCATTATACTTCTTTTGTTTTCATTTTCCTTTTGGGCGATTTATATTTGCGCTTGCGGTGAAAGACAATTTCAGCATTCGAAGTCTTCTTGCTCATGTTCAACTTCTTGAGAGACAACTTTTCAAGCCCGAGTGGATGAACAATGACCATTTTCTTCAACTTTTCATGCTCGAGGATAAACCTTGATGATGAAGACAAATGGAGTATGTTGCTCCTGCTATTGGATTCGATTCTCAGAGAAGAGAGAACTATGGTGTTGGTACAAAGAGACTGTTACAAAACTCACACGCACATACATCATGCCCTCTCTCACTTGTAGAAATTACAGAGAACAGAGAGATAGAAAGACTGAGAGAGAGAGAGAGAGAGAGAGAGAGAGAGGAGAGAGACTTAATCTGTTTGTTATTTTTGTTTCTCAGTAATGAGCACTCTGCTCTATAAACTTGAGTGTTATCTCAATAGAACAATCTCACCAATCTAATCTATATAACTAACTAACTAACTAATTTAGGATTGTGACAAGTGTCAACAACCCAACACATCACATTCCTCATTATATTCCTAACATCACTCACGTGCACATCACGTGTTCAATCAAACAAGGGGCTTATAGAATGTGGTCCTATTTCCCAGCGTGTCTTTGGGTCTAGTCCAGCATTGTAATATGCCACATAGACTAATAAAACAGGTTGCCACATAGACTATACCATTGGATTTAATGTTGTCAAAAGTTACCCCATATTCCACTGTTATGAAACGGCAGCATAGGTGCCTCTTGAATACCTAGGATCACGTTAAAATACCTTTCATCGCGTCAGAAATTACTGCCAGCATCAAATCCAGGTGACGAGCGTTACATTTCGAACTTTTAAATAATGTCAAAACTCCGGCGCCTCCATACATCACTGTTTGTCAATCTCAAAACTACGGTAAGACTGTATGAATCTGGGTTCAAGGTTGATTCAATTCTATTTTTAGAGTTCATTTTTCATTATGCAAATTGAACCCACGCATCGAACCCATTTTGAACTAACATGTAGAATTCAGTTTGGGATTCATCAAATGACTTCATGATTGGGTTTTTATGTTGATTCCCTTACTGTATTATTGATCCTCAAAATTCTGTTTTGTTGTTATTGTGGTTTGAAAACATATTTTGTAGGTTCACAGATCTGCAGAATACATTTCGGTGGACCTGAAATTAAGGGGTTACTGTTTGTTTTGGTTGCAGATATAATGAACCTGACATGTAGGTTCGACTTGGAATGTGAACAATTGTTATAAAATTTTATATGCACTTTGAAATTAGTAGTGATTTTTTGTTGACATTCTTATGCGAACGACACTTATGAAAAATTTAAAAAAAAATCTTTATTGTTTGGATGTATGCTAATGAACCCCAAGTTCTGGTTGGGTTAATATGTTGGTGGTAACTGTAATTCATCTGTTTGAGCCCCCAAATTTTATTTGTTGTAGCATATAAATGAATCTATTGTGTGGGTTTATAGAACTAGTGAACCCCAATTTCTGGTTCGTAGAGTAATGCAAAATTTGGTATATCTCAAATACCTAATAAGGAAAAAAAGTGAAATTTGGCGTATGATGATCTTGTGCAGATAATAACACTAAAGACTCGATCAAACTAATTAAGAAACAAAATGAAAAGTCAAAGTTTACAGTGTGTAAACGTAATTGTTATACAAAAAACCAAAAATCTGGAAAATTTAAAATCATTTGACATTCATCCCATTAATACTTAAATTTTGACTCCTAAAAATATGCAAAGGGTATAAACGACATTGAGAGAAAAAATTAGCTGACTCATCATCACACAAAAAGAAAGTCGCCTAGTTGGATAAAACATGATCGAGCCCTCGATCAAGAAGGTATGCCACTATCAGCTTCTACACATGTCTGCCTCCCTTGAAAGCTCTTGGTGATCTGCGACTACCACCGGTAGTTGCGTCCGATCAACATATGGAACTGCTTCCGCATCTAGTACTCCCCAACCTTGTCTATCTATCCTTTAGAGAGAGAGAGAGAGAGAGAGATCAGCGCATGGGTAATAAACATATAAAAGAGAGGGTGGCTTATGTTTTGTAGGGAGTGGACTGTGTGTGGAAGGAAAGAAAGAGCGAGTGAGAAGGAAGGGGTCGAGTTGTAGCAAGAGGAGAGGATACCAATTCAAAAGAAAGAAAGAAAGTGGGGATAGCTTAAAAACTCAAATTCAAAGGTGTATGGAGGAGCGGTGGAAAACAAGGGGTTTACAGAGAGTAAGAGCGAAAGAGATTTGCTCTAAAGTAAAAAAAATAAAGAAAATGAATTATTAAAGAAACAATGCAAGATAGAAAGTTCATGTTCGTCCACTTCAATTTATATTTTATTTTTGTACTTTTCATTTCACTGTTTCTTTGCCTTCCTCACTAGAAAGAGAGATGGCGGGAGATGATTTGAGAACAAGAATATATACAAGGATGGGCGGCCAGTTGTAAAGAAATACTGTCGAACTGAAATTTTAGTACATAAATAAAACTACCATCACAACTGTAAACTTTATACAAAAACACTTGAAGAAAAAAAAAAAGGAAAATGCTAGGAAACCATACTAGCTATTAGTCCGTTGATAAGTCAGAATTCTCGGACTTCAAAGAAAACTTTGGCATTCGAACGCTTGGCGCTGTTTTCCAACTTATCGAGAGACAACTTTGCACACTGGGGTGAATGAACAATGACCATTTTCTTCAGGTTCTCAGCATCCTCGAGGATAAACATTAAAAAGTTGATCAGGTTAGACCCACGGGAGTCCTTGCAAATCTCTACAGTCACCTCTTCAAGCTGAGAAATGAAAGGAAGGTTTCGGGATTCCCAGTATGCCATACCGAATTTTGAACACTGAAAAGCAATAAGCATATCAATAGCAAATATGCAAAACATATGGAATAATAATTTCCCAAAAATAAAAAAAGACATCTACATTTTTTTTTTTATAACCATGATCAAGATTCAAGACTTAAAGATAACAATCAGATTCCAAAACTGATGAACTGAAAAATGTACTCAAAGAGAGGGGGAAAACGTAAACTTTTACTTACAGCAGCTTTCAACAGGTAATATTCTACTTGGTCAGTCTTGATGTACAAAGTACTCAAATTACACATTCCCCTGAAAAGCAAGACCACTCTCGGTACTAACTCGTTACTAAAGCTGCCAATATCAAGTTGCAAATTTGAAACATCCTCGAAGGGTGCTGGCAAGAGACCTCCTTCGTACAGATTCTGCAATATTTTTTGAGGAAAAAGTAATAAAAATTATGTGCAGTGTGACCAAAATACCAAAATAAAGCAGAATAGACATTAATTGGCCAAAGCTAAACCATATTATGTTCTCAATTTACCTCGATCATCTCTGCGTGTAGTATAAGAGCTTTAACCCTGCGCATATTACAAAGCAACTCATATACTGTGTCAATGTCTTCTTCTTCAAAAAACAGATTAATCCTCGCCTTTTCCAAACACAATAATCCCCCCAGCTGGGGCTTGATTTCATACATATGCCCAATCCACTCCAAATATTTAAGATTGGGAGCAAATAGATTTAATGATCTGCATCGTTTAGTACTCCACCATAGACGTATATCTTCAAGGTTCTTCCCAGAGATTGTAAGACTATGAAGTTCGTGAACGTCTTCAATGGTAAATGATTTCAAAGACGAGCTTTCAATGGTGATATCTTTAAGTTTCCCGCCATGAAATGACAGGCGTAGCTCCTTAATGCATTTGCAGGACGATGAGATCCATTTAAAAAACTCCTCATCTATATTCGCACGACGTAAATCCAAATTCAGGTATTCCAAACTAGAGGAAGATGGTAAGGAGGGCACTTTGATAATTGCTGAGTACCACATGCTCACCGAAAGAGACCTCAAAGAGCTAGACACAAAGACGGAAGATGGAAGTACAAAGGGTGACGCATCATCGATATCGATCTCAAGACGAAGCACTTCAACCTTACACCTCAATGCGGACTCGATCCAAGAGATCATTCTAGCTTTCTCATTATGATCACAAAAGCAAGGTGTTTCACTATGGCGAGAGAGACTCGACCAACAGATATGAAATTTGTCTATCTTATTATCCTCACGAAGATTGAAGAACCTATGCAAAGAATCCAATAACCTCAACCGTTTATCGCACGATCCGGTATTGGTGAGCGAAAACTTATCGAAATCTAATGACGGAGTTGACAGAGAAAGTTCTCTGCATCTTTTGGACACACAGCCGAAACTAGCAAGGTCAGTTATAGTAACGAAGGAAAGAATGTGATGGGCAACTCCCTCCGTAAGACTACTGAATCTGTCCACCTTTTTTTTCCGAGCCATTAAGCTATCTTCGCTTTTCGGAATTCCAACGAAATTGATAAATTACTATACAGAAACTAGGAACCGCAACTTAAAACATGCTCATATTGGTCATCTCCCATATCTGAAATTGTTCAAAAGAAAAATCATAACTTTAATATATATGTACTTCTTTCAGAAAACTAAAAACTAAAAACCGAAAACAAAAACAAGTAGAATTCAACTAGCATGGTTGATGATAAAGACATAACATACCATCATCAGCTCTACTACTTAACTGGGATTTTTCGTACTCGGATTCAAAATTAACTGATTAGTGAAGAGAAGTATTACCTCTGAAAGAAACTGGCGGAGTCAGGCGGATGCAAAACTGATTTCAGCTCCCTTCCTCGATCGCCCTTTAGCAGTTTCAGTTTCTGGAAATCGATAACAGAGGTTTTCTTTCTTTCGCGCTCGAATTGTATCTATAAAGAGCGGTGGCGGTGGTGCGCTCATTTGCTTTTCCACTTGTTTGTTTGTACTTATGACGCGTGGCTCTTCTGCAAAAGAAAAACGCACTTCAAGCTTAAACTTCATTAATTAGACCGAACATATCACAATCAATTACAAAATATATAGTAGTAATTGTTGTGGCCAATATTTCTGAGGGGGTGCGGCAAGCAAAGGGAAGAGAGAAAGTAGAGAAGGCTTGAGGAATTATACTGTATTGTGGTATGTATTCCTCATGCCAGGTGCCTTTATTTATAGTGAAATAAGTACAATTACATTAGGAAACAAATCTCATACATAATGGAATATCCTAATCCATATCTACCTAGGATTTACACAATCACATTTAACACATGTTATATTTTATCTACAACACTCCCCCTTGAGTGTGCAAATACTCAAGTAGATATCGCATCAGATCTTCAGGATGAAAGTTGATGAAGTCGTCTCGTAGGCACAATAGAGAAACATGCTAGTCTCAATCACGGAACTTGCATATAAAAAGAATAAAAAACTCTCACAAAACCTGGCTATGGTAAAACCCAAGATGGGACAAAAACCCATAGTCTAGGAGAAAAGTGAGTTAATGCAATGTCAATACTAAACATCTACCGGATGTCAGTAGGATGTACACAAGGGTATAACCAGCCCAGAATGGGTGCCTCATTAAAACCTAGTCAGGTAACAAAAACCCAATGGGAAAAATGATCCTGATCGTAGGGAAAAAGAGTACATTAAGGTTAAGCGAGTATACTTCAGGATACTCCCCCTGAGTTTGACAATATTCCGAATGAGAAACTAACAATGTTGCAAATCAGATAATTTACGCATACCAATTCCTTGAACAAGCTTCTGAAAAGTAGACTTCGGCAGTGACTTGGTGAAGAGGTCGGCTAAGTTGTCCTGGGAACGGATTTGCTTGACTTCAATGTTCTGATGCTCTTGTTGCTGATGTGAGAAGAAGAACTTCGGCGCAATATGCTTGGTGTTGTCTCCCTTGATATATCCTTTCTTGATCTGGTCAATACATGCGGCATTATCCTCAAAGATCGTTGTAGGGACATCAACGACTGAAGAAAGCCCGCAATTGCTTCGAATATGCTCAACAACAGCTCTCAGCCAAAAACACTCACGAGTAGCTTCGTGAAGGGCGAGAATCTCAGCATGATTCGAAGAGGTAGCAACTAAGGTCTGTTTGGTTGACCTCCAAGATATTGCGGTGTCTCCAACGGTAAAGACATAACCCGTTTGAGAACGTGCCTTGTGCGGGTCAGATAAATAACCTGCGTCAGCATAACCAACAAGGCAAGCATCATTCCGAAGACCAAGGGGGTGTGATCTATTCTGAGATGCATAGGGATAGAATAAACCCAAATCCGTAGTACCCTTAAGGTAACGAAGGATGTCTTTAACACCATTCCAGTGTCTGCGTGTGGGCGCATTGCTATATCTTGCAAGAAGATTAACAGAGAAGGAGATGTCCGGTCTAGTGCACTGAGCTAAGTACAATAAAGCGCCAATTGCACTCAGATATGGAACTTCAGGCTCCAAAACCTCTTCCTCATCGTCTTTAGGACGGAAGGGGTCTCGTTTTGCATCTAGCGATCGGACGACCATAGGAGTACTCGAAGGTTTCGCTTTATCCTCATTAAAACGACGTAACACCTTCTGGGTGTAGTTCGATTGGTGGACCAGTATCCCAGCCGAACTATGCTCAAGCTCCAGGCCTAGGCAATATCGAGTTTTCCCAAGATCTTTCATCTCAAATTCCGACTTCAGGTGCGACGCAGTTTTCTCAAGCTCTTCGGGAGTTCCATCGACATAAACTGCAATTATCGCAAATCCGGAATGTGACTTCTTAATAAACACGCATGGGCATAATTCATTATTCACATATCCCTGACTAATCAAATACTCACTCAGACGGTTATACCACATCCGTCCGGATTGCTTTAATCCGTAGAGTGAACGCCTCAATCTAATTGAGAGGGTGTTCCGTGGCCTAGAACTATTTGATCCAGTCAATGTAAGTCCTTCAGGAACTTTCATATAGATTTCCGTATCAAGATCCCCATAGAGATACGCGGTTACCACATCCATAAGCTGCATATTCAGTTTTTCGGAAACTACCAAACTGATAAGGTAGCGGAACGTTATGACGTCCATTACGGGAGAATAAGTCTCCTCGTAATCAATCCCAGGGCGTTGAGAGAAACCTTGCGCCACAAGGCGTGCTTTGTATCGCACTATTTCATTCTTCTCATTACGCTTCCTTACGAAAACCCACTTGTAGCCAACGGGCTTCACATGTGGTGGTGTAGGAACTACAGGCCCAAACACCTTACGTTTCGCAAGCGAATCAAGTTCGACCTGGATTGCTTGTTTCCAGTTTGACCAATCGGTTCTACGTCGACATTCATCAACGGAACGTGGTTCAATATCATCGCTCAGCATGATATCAGTAGCTACTGCATATGCAAATGCATCGTCGACTATCATCTCATTCCTATTCCAAAGTGCATCCAAGCTAGCATAATGGACCGAAATCTCACGATTTTCGGGAGGCGGATTGGTCTCTTCAAGGACACTACCATAATCTAGAATAACCTTATGCGTTGGAAAGGATGAGTTGGCGATGGCAGGATTCGAACTAGGTTCACTAGTTAGTGCCGTGGGGTTCCTCTTCCGGGGTTGTGAATCCTTTGAACCAACAGGTATGCCACGCTTCAGGGTAGGAGCAGATGATTGGCTAGCCGCCAGGGTACTGGGCCGCACAGCAGGTACGGCCAAACGTCCTTCAGGGGCGATGGTTCGACGTACGTTTGGTACATCTATCTTTGCAGGCACATTCGCAGCTGGTATATGTGATCTCGTCACTCTCGCTAGATCAGTAAAAGCATCCGGCATGCTTTGAGCAACGCTCTGTAGATCTAGGATTCTTTGCACCTCAGTTTCAGACTGAGCAGTGCGGGGATCTAAATGAGACATAGTGGGGTTAGACCACGACAATTCGCGGCGTTCTTCAGGAACAACTATGTTCTTATCTCCCCCTAACGACGGGAAGACTGTCTCATTAAAGTGACTATCCGCAAATCTAGCGGTAAAGAGATCGCCTGTCAAAGGTTCTAAGTAACGAATGATCGAAGAGGAGTCATAACCGACATAGATTCCCAATCTTCGCTGAGGACCCATTTTAGTACGTAAGGGCGGCGCAATTGGCACATAGACCGCACAACCAAATATGCGCAAATGCGAGATGTCGGGCTCGTATCCAGTTACCAACTGGAGCGCAGAGTAAGGTTGGGTTAGTACGGGTCTCAGGCGGACCAACATTGCTGCGTGCAATATTGCATGGCCCCATGCAGATATCGGAAGTTTGGTTCGCATTACCAAAGTCCGAGCGATTACTTGAAGGCGCTTAATAAACGCTTCTGCTAGGCCGTTTTGGGTATGAACATGGGCGACATGATGTTCAACTTCAATCCCAACTGACATGCAATAGTCATCGAAAGTTTTTGATGTAAATTCTCCAGCATTATCCAGTCGAATCGACTTAATCGGATAATCAGGGTGGTGAGCCCTCAGCTTAATAATCTGAGCTAGAAGCTTGGAGAATGCAGCATTTCGAGTGGACAGGAGACACACGTGCGACCAACGTGTGGAAGCATCAACCAATACCATAAAGTATCTAAATGGTCCGCAAGATGGTTGAATAGGTCCACAAATGTCCCCCTGAATCCTCTGAAGAAATTTGGGAGGATCCGTTTGGATCTTGTGTGTCGATGGGTGAGTGTTTAGCTTACCCAAAGAGCACGCTTGGCATGAGATAGTGCGAAGAACGAAATCCTTACTTCGGGTAAGGGGATGCCCGTGTGAAGTACTGAGGATACGGCGCATCATAATTCGTCCTGGGTGTCCCAAACGGTCATGCCAAAGCAAATTTTCCAGTGCAAGGCCACTGCTAGGGCCGGCCACATGGTGGCTTTCCAGGGAGCGAATGGTTGTTGTGTACAAGCCATTTGGAAGGCGCTCCATCTTCTCATGAATACGCTTCTGGCCATATTCATAAGAAGTTATGCACAGGAATTCAGTCCCATTTTCTTCAGAAGTTTCAGCGTGGTAATTATTATCTCGAATATCTTTAAAACTCAACAACGTTCTTCCGGAACGCGGAGAATAAAGTGCCTCTTTAATGGTTAACTTTGTACCATTGGACAACATTAATTGGGCAGTGCCATGCCCCTCAATCAGGTTGGATGAGCCTGAAAGGGTTGTCAGAGGTGATATTTTAGGTATGAAGTTAGTGAAATAGATGCGTTCACGCAATATGGTGTGCGTAGTTGCACTATCTGCCAGACAACTAACTTCCCCACAAGACATACCTAGAAATAATTTAATTGAATTGGTCACTTGAATAAATAAAAATCATTCATTCAATTAATTCGAGAAATAATTTCCATAAAATAATATCCAAAAATTAAAATCAAATACCAAACAATCGTCCAAACAAAAAGGAAAAATTGTTCAAAAACTTAAACCAAAGCTAGGGGGTTCGGCCACATAGTGGTTCTAGGCCACTAGTGGGGAAAATTCGGCCAACATATAGGCCTTATGTCTAAAAATCTAATTTTCCATCGGAGCGTTCGCTTCTTGAAAATCAGAAATCTCCAGGGTAGTATCTTCGAGATTCTTCACATGAGCGAGATTAGTCTCTATGGCTTTACGACTTGAATGGTACTCAGCAACAGCGTTAGCTGAAGCTCGGCAAGTGCGGGACCAATGGTCGTGAGAACCACATCGGTAACACAGGTTCACCGCTTTGCTCTTAGTCTTGAAGTTTGAGGCTTTGGGAGCTATATTAGTGCGCTTCGGGGCGTTATTTCCTCCCTTGGATGGGCCTACGCTCTGTCGACCTTGGGCTTGTGGCTTAGGTTTAGAACCCTTGCCTTTCCCACCACCACGCTTCTGGCGTTGGTTTTGGCCTCGATTCTCGCTAGAGTGTGCTTCAGGCACAGCGGTCGAGCCATTAGGTCTAGCTTGATGATTTTTCATCAACAGCTGGTTTTGCTTTTCAGCAAGTAGTAAGACAGAGATCAAATCCGAAAATTTGGTGAATTTTTGCGCCCTATATTGTTGCTGCAGGACAATATTGGTAGCATGGAAAGTTGAATAGGTCTTCTCCAGGAGATCCTGTTCAGTCAAGTCTTCTTTGCAAAACTTGAGAAGTGATCGGATTCGACAAACTTCAGAGTTGTACTCATTCACAGACTTAAAGTCTTGGAAGCGTAAGTGCTGCCAGTCGTGTCTTGCTTCAGGCAAGAAAATATCTCTTTGATGATCAAAGCGCTCTTCCAGAGCAAGCCATAAAGCTCTTGGATCCTCTTCAGCGAGGTATTCGGTCTGCAGTGCGTCGTGCATATGTCTTCGGATGAAGATCATGGCGGTTGCTTTGTCAGCTTCGCCAACCGGGTTATCCGTCTCTGCTTCAATGGTAGCCCTGAGGCTCTTAGCAGTGAGGTGGAGCTTCACATCTTGTACCCACTTGAGGTAGTTCCTTCCAGAGACTTCCAGAGCGGTAAAGTCGAGTTTGTTCAAGTTCGACATGTCGCTACAAAGAAGGGAACAAGATAGTGGTCAGTACTATGAAAAACTGTTCATAGACTTGGAGTAGAACATTCAGGTTCTATTAGACATTGTTTGGTTTTAAATTTTCATGAAAACTACGGGTTTCATGGGTATTTAATTTTTA
>CM031084.1:3962341-4058497 GCA_018257905.1 Gillenia trifoliata | reverse complement strand
GTTCCCGCCATCTGACGATCCTAATTCAACCAAACCAAAACAAACAATTAAACTTCCAACAAAATTCCAACTCCAAATTAATATCAACATTTTCATGTTTCAATTTCATTTTCAACCGTTTGATCTATTTGCAAATGATCCGAGATTTTCGATTAAAACAAAACTTTTATTTCTGGAATTGAATGTAAAATTGGTTAGGTTTAGTAGTTAGTTGTGTTCATCACGCGTGCTAACAGGCGCTGCCGGAAAAAATACTAAAACGACGACGCACCAGTGGCGGAGCTGGACCCGAAACTGAAGGTTTTGTGCTTCCGCAGTTTCCCGAGACCACTGTCGGGCTGAGGCCCGGCGACGGTGTCGTCCCAAAGCTGGTCAAGTAGTCCCATGTTACTGCAGGATCAGCGTACGATAGCAGAACTGGCGTACTTTAACGACTTTGTTATTGGGATTGGACTACAGAGGGAGTGAAACGAGGAGATCGGGTAGTTATTTATCGACGGCGGGAGCGTTAAAGGTCGAACAAGTATTTAGATCGAGAGAGATCTGGAACGTTCGTCGGATCCAGAGGGAGTGCTGATGTGGCATGTAGATCGAGGAGCACGTAGTTGGAGATAAGATCGATGTGACAGGGCCTGACCCCAGGCTAATGGGAGATTTTAAGGGCGGCGATCGCACGTGAGAAAGTGAGTAGTGAAGATACTAGAATACCCTCAACTTTATTCGATTTAGTTTCACTAGCTAGGAGCATTCACTCTTATACTCAAAGTCTCGCATGTTTCGTTAGAGAATTTACATCCAACTTGGACGGTAAGATGACGATGTCGGAAAAATCAAATATCATGTGAGTAAGTTAAAACATATAACGACTATGGATGGATTTTGCGATAAATTTGGGTCACTGGCTACTAGGCCTGTCACTTGGATTTGGATTTGATTTTCCCGGTTTCGGTCGGGTTTTCAATGAATTTCAAGTTGGATCCCAAATCTCCCTACCAAAAGAAAAATCTAATTCAATCCGTCCAATCTCTTCAACCATGTTAAGGTTCTTCTTCAATCATAACCATGAGACGTCCTATAAGTTACATTTTTGCTCATAAGCACTTTTAGCTATTTTTGTCAAACACCGCCAAAAATAGCTCTTGGTTTCTCTAAAGCGCTTTCAACCCCGAATAGGCCCTAAACCAAGCTGATGATATAATGATTCTCGTGATCACATTTCATAAGGTGCATTCGGATGAATAATATCATTGACATCAAAATCAACATTCCAACCAGAACGTTACATCGAGAATCAAAAGTTCCACTAGTGTTCACGATCACAATAGCATAGCAATCGAAAGACAGATCTTACCACACAATCCTCCAGTTTATATTCCCTCGCAACCCATCCAGAACAAAGACATGATACGGACTACCGCAATGTAAGCAGACTCCAACAATTCTTCATCAGAGCAGTTTGACACCTGCTTCAACCACACTGTCAATGACAGCTTTAATCTTACCATGATATTTCTGTTCTTTCTTCAAGTGGACCGACACAGCAGGAATGTTCTTGAGCAGCAGGCGCTCCCCCAATATCTTCCCTATCTTTGCAGCAGCTGCAACATCCCGGCGAATTTCCATGCTTTCTCTCAAGGCCTTTTCCTGGGAGCTTGCCGAAGAGGCTACAGTCGCGGTTGGTGTGTGGATCACCTGGGCGCTTACGTATTTATTTGTGAAGTGCATTTTCAGGACATAAGGCTTTAGATACTTTGTAATACTAGGTGGCTTGACCGGAGGGATACCCATTTCTGTTTGCAAATAAGTCAGAACTTCAATCATAAAAGTTTAACTGAAAATTGGACTATCTATGGACCACAATTAGGTGCTCGAAAAATGAAACATGAAGAAAAACACTGGAACTATTTAGTACTACAAGAAGAAAAATGAAGCAACAAAGCAGTATTACTATCATATATAACTCCCATAATGCATCAAAACATCAAAAAATAAACAAAAGCTACTAATTTAGGCAGTAATAGAATGGAATTCCTCGATTTCCAAGGGCTCTACGACTCAGTCAATCAAACCAAAACTCCGAACAAACAAAATATATTTAGGACGAACTCCATTCAAACTTTAAACCCTGAATATACTCTCCATCCCTACAACAAAGTATTAATCAGTTTAAGTATGTGAATCCCTATGATTATATAGGATTCAAACCACACCCTGTGGCATGTATGAGATCAAAGGAAGAGACATAAAATCTCTGAGGAAGAAATTAATTTGATTGCTCAATGTTTGGTTCTTTTGGTTTTTCATTCGCAACTTCTATCAAACAATTGGTGTGCAACTTCTTAACCTCCAAACTTAGACCAACTGCGCTTGACATGGGTTCTTCCTAATGCAACACGTAGTAAACAAAGAACGAAACTTTACATTATATACATCTCTGTTTGGTAACCAGGAATTTAAAATAAAACGCAAAATGAAATGGGAATGAAATTTAAGCAAGAAAAAAATTTCTCATAGTTATTTATTAAAACTAACAAAGAGCCAATTTCTCCCATCACAATTGGCACAACTGAGGGTTGGGTTTAATCGACTGAAGGTAGGAAATATATAGGATTTCGATTTTCGATTTTTCCTGGATTTTCTGGGGAACCAAACAAAACCTTGACTTTCATATTAAGATATTTAAGTTCCGAAAATAAGACAAATAGAGAAGTAAGTCTAAGAATGGCTTACCAAATCGGATGTCTCGCAAAGAAAGCTTGAAGCAATGAATTCAGAACTCAATGAAGTGCTCAAAGTTCAGAGCTTTCGAAATGGTTTGATCGGCCAAAACGAAACAGTAGAGGTATAGTGCGTTTTTTCTTTCTTTTGTTTTTTATTTTCTGAAGGGAAGAGAAATTCCAAACTGAGAAAATAAGGGCAGATCATTGGGCTAGTTTTACCGGGGATATTAGAGTTGGGGCCTTTTTTTAAGGGCTTATTGCCCGTTTGAGACTTTTTCTTTAAGCCCGTTTGAAACTTTTTCTTTTGAGACTTGCATTAAGTTTTTTTGCTAAACGGCATAAAATATTTTTCCTAAGGGTTTGTTTAGAAGTTATTTTAAAATGACTGAAATCGCTTTTAGAGAAAATATTCACTTGCATTTTTATTAAGGATTAGTTACAATAACATTTTCACCAAAAACATTTTCAATCATTTTAAAAACACTTTTAAACGAGTTCTAAACTTTTTGAACGTATTCAAAAGCGTTTGTAGTTAGTACAAAGTGTTTTTGTTGTCCAAAAGTGTGTTTTACGCGGTTTTGAAAGCAATCCAAACAGGCCCGTAGTCTTAGCTCTAATTGTAGTCTAGTAAGCATTTGCACAATCTGCAAAAAGTTTGAACTTAAAACCTACTCTAACGCCGGCCACCACCTTATTACTACTCCTCCCCCAACCAACTTCTACCAGCATATTTCCATGACCACTCACTTCACCACCACCATTTCCATCACAATAACCAAGCCCCGTGCTCGTTCAAGGAGGGAGTTTGCGTTACCCAACTCCACTACCACTAATTTTCCATGGTCATTACTATTGGCACTATCATCGTCATCGTTATTCCCACTACCACCACTACTACTATCATCACCAACATCACATACCATTTGAAATTTTAAAAAATTTCAAACTAGTGGAAATACATGCACATCAAATGGATCACAAGAGAATTCGTAGAAGTTGTCCCCTTAATGTTCTGCATCTAAGAAATCAAGCAAAAACTCATATACTAGGGGTGGCTTGATTGGGATTGGGACATGAACACCATTATGATCTCTCCTTCTACCCGCAGAGGGCAAGAGAAGGAAAGAGAAAACGAGAGACGCTACTCCTATACAAAATCTTCTTGTAATGCATTTTTAATAATATCCAAATTAACATAGGTTTACAAAAGCTTTATACACACTGACTTACAATTTTATTATTATTCTAGTGGGTGTTTTACATATTTTTGTTGCTAAAATTTCAGTCATTCATCTTCATAGTCAATATACTTCAACTATGATGGCTAAGGGTTCAAGCATATTCTTGACAATGAACGACTATGGCATAGTAAAATATAATGCTACAAGACACCTCTCAACAACCAAGTAGGGTGAAGTGACCTAATGCTCTTCATGAAGTTGAGTAAAAAAATTTAGTGATTCTCTTCATGAAGTTGAGCCAAAAAGTTTAGTTTGCTCCAGTATCTCATGTAAGTCGAATTGTTTAAATTAAATGTAAAAATTTATGTATGTTTTTGAAAATGTTAGTTGTAACTTTGTAACAACAAAAAAAAGGTGTTATTTGTAACCTAAACAAACAAGCATTGAGAGTTTAATTTAATTACCATAACATATCAATTTGAATGACCATTACAAGTCTTATTTTATTGTACCATATCATGCAAACAAGTCATTGTTTTATCAAGGTATAAAACACATGACTTGCATATTCTTTCTTTCACATACATTTTGTGTTTTTAGAACTAAAATAATAAAAATTGAAATGTACGTAAAATGGTAGGTGAAATAACTAATTAAGGAGGTCAGGTAAGATAACATGTCAAACTGTATCACTAAAAATTGAGTATGACATTTCACAAAAACATCACAGAATGTTCATGCTAATTGCTTAATTAGCAGTTCATCAACTTTCGACTTCCCTTGCAAAGTGTTATTCGTACGAATTTTGTCACTAATCTTTACAAAACGTTCTCTCTTCTGCTTCTGAATCCCTGCGTTCTTGCTTCCCAATCTTTACTCGCTTTATAAAACTCTTTATACATGGAGAGTGCATTGAAAGTTCAAGCAGTGAATCATTGCAGTAAAAACCACCATTGAAATGTGATGTGGGTGATTTGCAGAAGATATCATAGAGACGAGACGTTGGGGTCAGAAATAAAAAAAATCCACCATAAACTAAGGGGGGTGAAGTCTCTGGGAGGAGGGGAAAACTGAAAAGAGCTACTACTAGCAAAGATAGGGGAATCATATCCACCTAGGGACTCACCCTGCTCTCCCCAAAACCAACACACACACAAACACCCATCACCTCACAGGCTCACCCTCCTCACTCAGTCCTCCCTTTAATCAAACACTTTTGCTTCCAACACGCAAACCCTCAACAGGCAATGTCATCTTGTCATTCACTCACTCACTATTCTCCTTCTGTTGCCATGCAGTGTTTCTCATTCACAATGAGTTTCCCTCTGTACCCTTTTCACCCAGCTTTCACTCTTCATCCTAATCATGATCATTGCTTGGTCAAATATGTCATCAAGTATGGTACGGGGAAGATTATCTTCAAACATGCCAATTATCTAGGCAACTTATACAGCAAAAAAAATAATATATATATATATATATATATATATATATATATCTAGGCAACTTATAGTTTTAGTAGAAAATCCTTTTTAGAAATGGGAAAATGCAGGCAATGTTTACATCTTTTTGGTACACAGAATGGGATCATGGGACTTAAGCATCACCCAAATTTATACTCACCAAAAAGATATTGAAGGAATATAGAAAAGTACATATATACAAAGAGTTGGAGAGGAGTAATCTTAAGTAGGGTGCCTACCCACGTCATTTGTATGGCAGTCTCATAACTAAGTGATGCATGCATTGCAGGCGAGACTAGTTTGAGATACAGTGAGACCTGAATACAGAGAGTCCTGCTTAGTTATGAGAGGTATTTTACAATTAATATGGTCAGACATGCTTAATCAGAATTTTAATTTGCAAATTGGCAGCAGTAAGTACGTATCCCAACAAAGTTACGTTTATTGTTAGCTGGAAATATCTCAAGGTAACTTTAACATATGTATTATAGAGCAGTATTTAGGAAAAATCTTAGGTAGTACGTATTATTCAATGGTATAGTCATGGTCCAGATTAATTTGCAATAGATCCCAAATGAATCTTAAACAATTTAACAATACGTACCATTCAATGATACGTACCGTTGAAGTTTGACCCCAGTTTTTAATCAAAACAGGTGATCATGAAAAGAAGAATAACTTATATGAAACGGATTTACCGCCACATAACGTTTTTTGTCCAATAATACATTATCATATACAAATTTTTTTTCACATAATAATATGTTATTTAATCAAAATACAACACTAGATCAGAATTCTTATTATTCCCTAAAACCCAGATCTTGCAGTCTTTTCTCTCCTTTAGCTACCAGTAGATAGAATTCCTTTTCAAGGGGTTTCGATTCGAGCACAGGTGGGTTCGGTGATAAATTAATTCCATATAAATTACTCTATAAATTACTCTGTTCATAAAAAGGATAAGAATAAGATTCACGGAGCGAATATCATAAGCAGGGTCAAATCTATTATAAAGCCATGCCATCAACTTCTGGGAGTAGGCTACAATGCTCGCAAACATTGAATGCTCACACCGATCTCACAATTAAAAGAATGAAGGAGGGAGGAGAGAGGGGGGGAAGGAGGGTGAGATTGGTGTGAGCATCCAATGCTTGCGAGCACTGTAGCCAGTCCCCAACTTCTGTTCATATAATTGTAAAGAAAACCTACTTTCCTCAATTCGTGTGTTACTTTTTAGTGGGAGAGGGGCTATGTGTGAGTCCACTGTTTCAGAGTAAATGTATACATTAGGGATGGATTGAATTGCATGGATTGCTCGGATGAGCATAGGTGTTTTTAACTCATTGTATTTAAATTTTCTTTTTCTCTCTTTGAGTAGTTATAGTGTGGCTCATAATAGTAATATTGTTTTTGATAAATAAAAAACAATTGAAATGCCTTATTTTATTCAAAATATGAAGTCAAATTTGGGTGGTACGTATTATTTAATTATCGAAAATGGTTCAAGATTCATTTAGAATCCACTGTAAATTAATTTATGACCATTCAATGGTTCAATATTCATTTAGAAATCACTATAAATTAATTTATGATCGTTCAATGATCAGATCATTGAATAATACATACCACCGAAGATTTTTTTCAAAAATGATCATTTTGCCTTTTATTTTGCTTGTGATTTCAAACGAGTCTTTAAAGAATGGACACTCCTAGACTCAATGTCTTTACTCTATTTCTCTTTGAGTCTTTCTCTCTCCTAGAAAATTTGTATATAAATGCACGGGCTCCTTCACCAATCTGATTCACTCTTTGGTTCAAAGTAGCTCTAGGGTTATGGGGGTGGTCTTTAGGAGTTATGGTGGGTATTCATGGTGTGCATGGGTGAGTAGCTCCTGTTGGAGAAGCAGGGCACGTGCAAATTCTAGCTCAAGCACTCTTCCATGCGAAAACCTTGCACGTGCTCCCCTTCTCCAACACAAGTTTCTCACCTCTCTTTCTTCCTCGCCCATTTCTGCGTGCTCAGCTCGATCAACAAGCCATGTGAACGCTGTACGTACGTCGTAGGATGGTAAAGTTAAGGAAAGTAAACGTAGAACTTTCGATTATCTTCTCTTCACTCTTCTTTTTGGTCTTGGATTTCCACTTCCACACATGACATGTTTCGTTTAATTCGTTTCTTTGAAATATTTGCTGTGACTCTGACTCGTATGTTCTGGTTTTTTTGTAGATCTCTCTCTCTCTCAGCATGAGAAGGTCAAATATGGGACGTTGGCCCATGATCACAGAGACAAAATTCTGCATGTACAAGACAGATTCTGCGTGAGAATGTCAATATTATGGGCGGTTGTATCCATTTCAAGCCCTAAATAGTTTCTTTAAGTTCCATATAACGCTTGTATACATTTCTGCTTCAAAATAATCTCACCTCGCACGATTATCAGAGTTAACAAATATCGTCTTTTTAGCATTTTTCTCGTTTTGTTTATCTAAAGAATAACTTGTTTTAACTTTTTACTTGTAAGATGCAAGTCACATGAGAAGGGATACCATCACCATGACTGCTCCCGAAACAGAAAAGACAAGGATACCACTTGACAACAAGTAATTACTACTAACTAAAAAGTAATTAAACAAGTGGAGAACAATTTTCTTACGAACTGTAAACCATTATGGCCGTGCATCATGCTAAAGATCCTTGGCTCAAGATGCTTGTCAAGTAATATGTAACTAGTAAGTAGGTTCTAAGAGCTTTATTTCGTAGAATGTAGGAGCTTACGGGCACATCATGCTAAAGATTCTTGGCTCAAGATGCTTGTCAATTTGAACTAAAGACGCAAATTATTATACTAATTTTTTGTTAAACTAACTGAAGTGACAAGTTCTACTCTGATGTGACCAATAAGTAATGTCCATAGTGAATCCAATAGAAAACGAATGAAACACTACCCTATCAGTTAAAATCTTAAGAATCGATGTAATAAATTGACGTCTTTAGTACCACTATCTGCAAGAGGTTTGCTCGTCCGGGCACTTGAGTTTGTGTGAACGGTTTGCACATGATCCAAGTAGATAGACAATGTATTGACAACGTATTCAGATCATATTAATAGTATATAGATAATGTTGTTGTTATATTCTCAATATGGTAGAATGCGTCGTCAACGACATCATGCGCAAACTATGCACACAACTTAAGTGCACGGGTGAGCATTTTTGCTATTTGCAACGCCAATAGAAAAGATTCAAAACATTGTGGGATATGCATGATTTTGGGAAAATAATTTTCAACGATAATTATGAGAAATAAACTACATTCAGTGGCGGATCCAGGGGGTTAAGTTGGGTCAGTTGACCCCTTGGATATTCAGAAGATGGCTAGAGAGAGCATGTATGACCCCTTGGATTTATGGGCAATGGGCATGTCGTGCACACAAGGTGTTCGACGAAATGCCCAAACCAAGCTTGGCAGCAACTGCGCAACGCGAGGGAGTTCTTTTTTTATAAACGGCTAGTCAAAATGACGTAGTTTTGGAGCAAAGTTAAAAAAATTAAAAATTAAAAAGCCAACAAAGGCATCGTGACTCAGTGGGGGTCAGAGAGAAAACAGACGCGAACTTCTCAGTGTTGTGCAAATGCGACTCCTCCCTAGCCGCCGACTACCTTCAACTTCAAACTTCAATTCTTGGGCATGTTCCGTTGTTCATCTGCTTCAATTTATGGTAATTAAATATGAAACATTCTCTTTAACACTATAATTGAATTAGAATTTTAAATTCATGTATGCTCTAGCCTCTAGAGATTTAGGATTTGAAAATTTTAGGAATTTTTGTTTATAGATTCATGCATAAGTTGGAAATTCCCAGGATATTAATGGAATGGAATAGAAATCAATGTATAAGTTGTTTAGAGATTTTTGTTTATGGAAATCAATGCCTAGGAATTTTGTTTATTTTTGTGTTCTATTGAATTTGTATAATTTTATTAGTTCTTATGTGTGTGTTAATTGATATTTTTATTTTGAATTATGAATGAATGTATTATTATTTAACTTTTTATTTTTATTTATATATATATTTTTTAATATTTAAACTCTGACCCCTCAAAATAAAAATCCTGAATCCACCGCGGACTACATTAGCCCCATTTTATCGTTCGTTGAAGAGCTAACTCACAGTTTAAATTCTTTGACCACGCTATACTAAATTATGCAAATAGCAAAGGCCTTCCAAGTCCTCCTCTCTTCCTTTGACCACACTGCTCTATATCAAACACTACATAGGTTGAAGTAAACACACACACGTTTGAGACTGACCAGTTTTGACAGGAAGATGGCGTCAGGCTATATAAATTTGACAGTCAAATGGAAGCAGGGATTGTAAGCAAATGGATAGTACTTGCACTTTGCCTAAGAAAGTGGGGGACTGCTTTTTTTCCTTCCTTATGTTCTTTATTTAATCTTTCGACTTTTTATGGGGCTTTGGAGTGTTGGAAATTGAAGTGAGGGAAGGGGACAAGAGAAGCCATGCAGTAGCCATGCAGTGCTTCCCTGCCATATTGATGAACGAACCTTAAATTGCAAGCAATGCTTTAAACATGAGAGAGGGAAAAGAGGTCGAGAAGGAATATGTCGTATATGGGAGTGTTTGTACACGCAATGCACAAATATCAAAGCTTGTAAAAACAACAATCATCATGACACATGCTTGGTTATTTATGCTTGGTTGTTTGCAGTTGCAGAATAAGTCTTACGTGTTGAATCATTTCATGCACGGTAAATTTATGATTTTAAATTTGGAGGGTTTTACAGTAAAAGATTGAAGCCTTCTTTATTTTCCGTTGTTAAAGTGAGGCATTTTATCGAGCACTTGGTGAGCACGTGTCATTTGTTGTGTCATGTTGCACATTTGTGGGACTAGGTTACAGTCCTCGCAAGTATTGAATGCTCACACCGATCTCACCATTAAAATGAGAGAGGAGGGAGGAGAGAGGGGGGAAGGAGGGTGAGATCGGTGTGAGCATCCAATGCTTGCGAACACTGTAGCCAGTCCCCACGTTTGTGAACAGATGTCAACATATGCCAACAGATGGCGAGTGAGTCATACTAAGTGTTGACACGTGCTACCGAGTGATTTCAATGTGTATTGTCGAGTGTCGTCGACATATGTTGTCGAGGCGAACATTTCATAGAATACTTCGTGGAAACTCTTGGGTCCCGTACCCATCTGCAGAGTCCCCGAGGGACTTTCCTAGTCATTTTTTTTTTCAGTGGGCTCCAAAACTACTCTAATCTTTTAATGAATTCGCCATGTTCATATATAATAATATGGATATGCGATATAATTGATATGCATCACTTGTAGAGTATATAAACATAAAAACAATACACACGTATTATAATTAAAGTGAAATAATAACACCATATACTAAAAGGTATTCCAAAAGATATGGGTGGTTGGTCTACAATAATCACATGTCATGATGAATAAGCAAAAGCAAATTTTACTTTTTTTAAAGATTTTACTATATTTATGGGTTCAGAGGCTCCAATCTTTTTTAACTGTCATACCATAATTGTAGCTTCTTAGAAAAATATCTTCATCAATCGAGGAACTATTCCGTAGCGCTCGTATTTAAGATGGTTAAATACAACAATGTGTTCATCAATTTTACAGTGTTTGATTGAATTTCTTGAGTCCCAATTCAACCAAACCATTTATTAAAGAAACGTCACAAAGAGCACTTTACAGCAAGGACTTACAGTCTTTTCAGAACTTGCATTTACATGCACACGGGTAAAAGCCATTTTGGGTGGTAGTAATTTCTTGCAAGCCCCAAGCCCCTAGCAAGGCTAGCCATGACCACTTTACTTTAAGAGGTTGAACAGAAAGGTGAAATTTTCTCACCCCCTCCAACCCCCCAAACAAAGTTGAAGTTTTATTACTGTAAATTTTTCGGAAGGTATGTATGAAAGTAGGAGGCGAACGGACAAATATAACTTTAAACGACACTACGAAAAATCTTTACTGAGACGACTCTTTGCATCTATATTTATATCTATATTTATTTATATAAACGGAGAAGACAAATTTGATAAAATATTCATAATACCAAAAATGTCCTTTCTTTTTACAACTTTTGAAAAAACCAATTTAAATAATTTTTTGAATTTTTTTTAAATCATAAATTGTATATTAGTTTTTTTCTATATATATGAAGAGAGAAGGTAAATTTGATAAAACATTCATAATATAAAAAATGTCACACCCTTTTACAATTAAAAAATAATAATTTAAATCTTTTTTAAAACTTTTTTAAAATTATAAATTGTATATTAATTTTTTTTCAAATAAAATAAAAAAAGCCAATTACTACACGTATATGCGTGTGGCAAGAGACTAGTGTTACGATAATTCAACGGCTTTGATTGATTCATTTCTAATTGAAGGATTGGCAAAAATTAAGAATTTGGAAAAGGAAAAACCGGCTAACTCCAATTGTAAGTAAAATTGGGGCCACTTTCTCTTTCCTCACTCTGATTCTCTTTCCTTTCTCTCTCTTTCTTTGCTTCTCTAGATCCCTCTTTTGCAGATTC
Organism: Gillenia trifoliata; assembly: GCA_018257905.1. NCBI lineage: Eukaryota > Viridiplantae > Streptophyta > Magnoliopsida > Rosales > Rosaceae > Gillenia > Gillenia trifoliata. Next base: position 4,046,541 of record CM031084.1, on the reverse strand, counting down.
AGTTACATACCACCACCACCATTTGTTGCCGTCAGACTACCACCACCACTGACCACAGTAAAACCCAATGGAGTCACCGCCGACCAGCCTGTTCCCGTGATTTTGTTTCCATTTTCCTTTCGATTTCCCCCTGCAACTTCAAATCTAATTGATTCAATTCCAGTCAAGTGCATGTTGCTTTTCACCGGGAATTTCGGCTTTGGGATTGATATGAGTTTTGCGTTTCTAAGGAATTTAGTAACATTGTGTGTCTTCCAAATTTCGTGAGATCGCGAGCTGAAATTATTCTGTTTGCCGCAATTTATGCTCGGAACATATGCATGCTTGTTCCCCTCATCTTCTCAAATTGATATGATTTTTGCACACTCCTTTTTGTTTTTGACAATTTGATTGAATAAATCAAACTAAAATACTTTTTTTTTTTTTGACAATCCGATTGAATAAATCAAACTAAAATAACGATCACGAATAAACACGAGTGTGTGAGAGGCTAAAAAAACTGTGTTTATCATTTCCCCTTCCCAAAAACTGCATGTCGTTCCCATCCACTACGTCCGGCCAAGATCTCCTCAGATCGGCTACCAATGTTTGATCTTCATTCATCTAACAAATAAAAACATTGAGAGTAAAACAGAAAGTATAATTAAAACCTAAAGAGCTGGATCGGAGTGGATAGCTACCTAGTAGTAGATGGTATGTTGTAGAAAGAAATGAAGAAAACTTGTGTGTAACCTCAAGGTATGTAGAAGATCAATTACTTGTTGTAATTGACGTAAAATCAAAGGTGCCGAGAAAACAGGAATATTGGTGTGGTTAGAATTGTTGGTTTTTATCCTAATTTGGTTTAGATTTTGTTTTAGCTTAGGATTTGGTTTTCCTATACATGTAGGATTGTGTTTCCTATTAGGATGTGGATGTAGCCCTAGTAGTATAAATACTAGGATTTAGATCGGTATATGTGAAAGTGTGTGCCGTGCAAAACCAAAACAGAGAGAGAAGCATTAGTTTGTACTTGAGAGCTAATTGTGTTTGTGAGTTCTCTTGTAATTTGTTCATTGAGTAATAAAGCTTTCGTTGTTAGAGAGGTACTCCTATATTTGGAGGAACTCTAAAATCTTTGTGTTCTTTATTTGATTATGGTTTGGTTTGATATTTAGTTCTTGGGCACTAGAAGTGGTACCAGAGCTTAGGCTCTTGATCAAATCAAGCGATGGCAAAGACGGATGAGTCAGATAGTGGCGGAGATGATAAAGGGCAGTCGGGTACTGAGGTAACCAAGCCAACGGTTCAAAGTGCCAGATTTGAGATTGAAAAATTTGATGGAATGAACAACTTTGCGATGTGGCAATGTGAAGTTTGTGACATTCTAATACAACAAGGCTTGCATATTGTGTTAGATGATATGCCGTTTTCAATGAAGAAGGAAAAGTGGGAGAGTTTGAACGCTCATGGATGTTCTACAATTCAGTTGTGCTTGAGAAAACAGCAGAAGTATGGCGTGATGAATATAACGTTTGTGAAGGAATTGTGGACTACATTAGAGACAAAGTATTTGAAGAAGAACACTGAGAATCATCTCCATCTCAAAAGCAAGCTGTACCGATTCCAATACAAGGAAGAAACTAAGATGATCAGACATCTTGAAGACTTCAATAAGCTTATTGCAGAATTGGCAAACCTGGAAGAAACTATCAAGGATGAGGACAATGCATTAATATTGATGAATTTGTTGCCTGAGTCCTATGAGCAGTTTGTCACAGCATGGATTTATGGGAGAGAGACAATTAAATATGACGAGATTTTGAGTGCTCTCATGAATCATGAAGTGAGAAATCTTGATAGACAAGAGCGTAAAAACTCTGAAGCGTTGATGGTGAGAGGGAGATCGAAAAAGAGAAAGAAGTCAAATCAGAAAGGCAACAGATCTCATACTAAAGGAGCCTCGAATAGTCAAAAGTTTTTGGACAAAGAAGAGTGTGCCTTTTGTCATGAAAAATGACACTGGAAAAAGGATTGTCTGAAGATAAAAGCGAAAAATAAGGGCAAGAAGGTTGATGACTCGGAGGCTAATATAGTTGAGGCAGATGATGAAAAGTTTATTTGTGCCTTAACGGCATCAAGTATCGTGGATTACATGTGAGAATGGGTACATGATATCTACTGCACTCACCATATGACATCACAACGCAATTGGTTTTCAAGCTTTCGGGATATGAAGGGAACGGTTTACATAGAAGATGATAACCCATATACAACTCAAGGTATCGGCAACATTAGAATCAAACACCATGATGGTGTAATTCGAGAGTTGCATGGGGTAAGGTATGTTCCAAATTTGAAGAAGAATTTAATTTCGTTAGGCACTCTCGAAGCTCAAGGTTACAAATTCTTCTCTGACAATAACGTGCTTAAAGTTGCAAAATGAGCACTAATGGTGATGAAAGGTTCGAGGAAAGGCTTGCTTTATATACTAGAAAGCAAGACATTAGAAAATGGGATGGCTATGATGGCTGATGAAGTGCCAATAGACAAGGATGATTTGTCTACTTTGTGGCATATGAGGTTGGGACACGCAGAAGAAAAAGCTTTGCAAAGACTAATTAATCAAGGAGTTTTAAAGAGAGCTACAATTGGCAAGATAAACTTATGTGAACATTGTGTTCTAGAGGGAAACAAACGAGGGTGAAGTTCGACTCGCCAGTCCATCAAACAAAAGGCATATTGGATTATGTTCACTCTGACATTTGGGGGCCTACAAAAAATGCTTCTCTGGATGGAAAACGATGGTTTGTGTCATTTATAGATGACTACTCTCGCAAGTCTTGGATATATATGATGAAACACAAGCATGAAGTATTAGATATTTTCTTAGGGTGGAAGAAGATGGTGGAGAATAAGACTGGTAAGAAAATAAAAATTTTGAAGAGTGACAATGGAGGAGAATATACCTCTAATCCCTTCATTAAGGTGTGCAAAAGAGAATGAATCACTCGCCATTTTAGTGTAAGAAGAACTCCATAATAGAATGGGATTGCAGAGAGGTCGAATATAATTTTGCTTGAGAAAGTGAGATGCATGCTATCTCAAGTCGAGTTGTCGAAGAGATTTTGGGTTAAAGCTCTCAACTATGCATGCCATGTGATAAATTGATCACCATCAGCTGCATTAGAAGGGAAAACTCCAATGGAATTGTGGTTTGGAGAACTAGCACAAGATTATGATAACCTACGCTTATTTTGGTGTAATGTCTTTTTCCATGTGAAGGAGAACAAATTGGATCCGCAAGCCAAGAAAGCTGTGTTTATGGGATTCAACAATGGCGTAAAAGGTTTTAGACTATGGTGTCCAGAACTCAATAAATTTGTGGTGAGTAGGGATGTGGCGTTTGACGAAAGCCACATGAAGTTTAAGAAAGACACGACAATAGTACAAAAGGTGGAGCTTGAGGAACAAGTAGCCAAAAACTCAAGCCCTATTGGCCAAGATGATGATTGTGAGGAAGAGCATGTACAAGATGATGATTATGAGAGTGATCAAGATGAAGAGGTTATTGAAGAAAAACTCAGTGATTAAGATGATTGCATAACTAAAAGAAAGAGAAAACGAGAGATCTCATTGCCGGCTAGATACCGAGATTGTGTAGCTTGTATGGCTTATGCGTCACCAGTTATTGAAGTTGACATTCCCACAAACTTCAAAGAAGTCGTGAGTAGTAAAGAAGGAAAGCATTGGTGTGACACAATGGATGATGAGATGTTTTCACTTGAAAAGAACAAAACTTGGGAATTGGTGGAGCTGCCTAGAGGAAGAAAAGTTATAGGATGTAAATGGGTATATGCAAAGAAAGAGGGTGTGTGATGAGGGTGTTGATGAGTTCTCAGTTGGTTATGTGGATTCAGATTTTGCTGGAGATTTAGACAAAAGAAGATCAACGATAAGTTATGTGTTTACTATGGCAAAGGGTCCTATATGATGGAGATCAATACTACAACCAACAGTTGCGCTATCAACTACAGAAGCATAATATATGGCAATCCCTGAAGTCATTAAAAAAGCTATTTGGACGTTGGGATTGTTGATAGATTTTGGTGTGAAACAACTCAAGTTGGAAGTGTATTGTGACAGCCAAAGTGTTATTTATTTAGCGAAGTATCAAGTGCATCGTGCAAGGACCAAACACATAGATGTATGATATCATTTCGTACGAGAGGTAGTGGCTAAAGGTGAGATTCGTCCCAAGAAGATTGCTACTAAGGAGAATCCTGCTGATATGTTAACAAAGGTGGTTGATGCATCCAAATTCAATCATTGTTTGGATTTGGTGCATGTGGTGCGAGTTTGATCGTGCAATATGGTGGAGCAACGAATGATGATGTGTTGAATGCTTCTCTATAGATTTTATGTCAAGATGGAGATTGTTGGAATTGACCTAAAATCAAAGGTGCCGAGAAAACATGAATCTTGGTGTGGTTAAGATTGTTGGTTTTTATCCTAATTTGGTTTAGATTCTATTTTAGCTTAGAATTTGGTTTTCCTATAACTGCTATTAGTTTGTTTGTTGAGTTTCTAATTTCTATTTCTTGATTTTTAATTAGAAAGTATGTTGTTTGTTCAGTTTTCCACTCTGATTAATTTCTTGGTGCATGGTCAAGATATTTGTGTTGTGGCTGAATATTGCAATTTTAGATGGTTTAATTTGAGTGTTTTCATTCATTTTTTTATTTTATATATTTTTTTTAATTGTTCGGGACCTTGTTTTTGACAAACAATAGAATAATTTACACATACTTGTTCGGAACCTTATTATATGTAGTTTAGAGTCTACAAATTTCATCAAAATAAAAACTTTAATTATCAAAATTTCATGTTCAGCATACATCTCAAGATTACAGACATACTACAACTAAACCGATAGCGATAGAGAAGAACTCCATACAACGAAAATGCCACGGTGACATCGTCCACACCAATATCATATGCATAGATGTTGAAAAATTAAAATATATAGCAGTGCACGGTTAACTTGAAAACCTTCCAACATGGCGTCCCCTATGATTGGCTCCGATTCGCTACACGTCACTAACAATCGGTCAATCCACGTAACCTAATTAATTAGACTCGAAACAGAGATTTAGATTGTGAAAGAAACATTAAAAAGTAATTGAATTGGCATACTTGGAAACCAGTAGGAGGGAATCTTGGTGTGGTTAGGATTGTTGGTTTTTATCCTAATTTGGTTTAGATTTTGTTTTAGCTTAGGATTTGGTTTTCCTATACATGTATGATTGTGTTTCCTATTAGGATGTGGATGTAACCCTAGTAGTATAAATACTAGGATTTAGATCGGTATATGTGGGGGTGTGTGTTGTGCAAAACCAAAACAGAGAGAGAGAAGCATTACTTTGTACTTGAGAGCCAATTGTGTTTGTGAGTTCTCTTGTAATTTGTTTATTGAGTAATAAAGGTTCCGTTGTTAGAGAGGTACTCCTATATTTGAGGAACTCTGAAATCTTTGTGTTCTTTGTTTGATTATCGTTTGGTTTGATATTTGGTTCTTGGGCACTACATTACTTACTAATAAAACTTATTTATTCCAATCCCTTTAAAACGATAAGACTGGAAGGAACGAGTTTCCTTCTTGTCTAATCTTCATACAACAAAGATTGAATCACCTCTACTTTCAATATACATTCAATTGAAGATTAGTTAAGTTTAAAGCTTGACCAATATTTACCATAATACTGTTAAATGAGTTTCCAAGGTTAACCATGTAAATGTATGATAGTTGTGTTAGAACCAATCAATAATGTCGTATAAACAATATATAATTATTTGCACAGTTTATTTCTAATGAGAAAATATATGATAACAAATACAATATATATATATATATCAAATATATGAACAATTAATGAAATTGTATAGAATCACAAATCACTTACTTGTTTATGAAGATAGAGGCTTGCAGTTGCAATCTCCTAAGGTAGAAATACGTCTCTACATCCGTGCAGTAGTTCAGCGAACATCTATCTTGCAGGATACAACTATCTAATCCAAGTTCTTGCACTCGAACTTGGATGCTTGGCGAATTGGTTGTGGTGTTTCTCTGTGAAATTTGGAAGAATGTGGTAGAACTTATTGGAATGTTTCTGATCTTACTGCCATATAAATAATGGCGAATTTGAAAGGGACACAACCGTTCATGCTTATCATTCCAAAATAGTTGTAACCGTTTGATTTGTTTGATCAGTTTTATCCTTTCGGAAAAAACTGAATCCCAAAAAGAAATCAAAAACGTAAAACTTGTGATTTCATCAGTCTGAACCCAAATCCTCCAAGTCCAAAGTCCAAGGTCTATGACTTGAGCCCAATTCTTTTCAAACTATAAGTGAGTGCAATCACTTATAAAGAAGACTTTGAAGTTTGTTTTGGGCGATGTGGGACTAAGAGTCCCTCACAAGTTCCAACAAGTTGGCCATAGGCCGTGCATGGTGAAGATTTCTGACGGCGGGTTCTGGTAACAACGTTTGCGTAAGCAGGCGTTTGGTGGCCATTGTTGCAGGAATAGAAAATAATCATAAGTTTCCGGGAAATTATTGTGAGGGAGAAAGAGTGTTTAAATTAATCAACTCTTACATAATTTTAGGACTTGATTTGCGAAGAACATAATTTACAATAGGGTACAACAATATTGAGCAATAAGGAGCATAAAAAGAGCTACTTTGTCGCTAAGAAGAAACACATGCATGTTTTTTTCTGTTTGTATAGGGTTTGGAAGGGAATGTGATAACTTATCTCTTGCATGCAAATTTGCTTTTTATCGAGGACTGGTTATATATGAATTTGATAATACTTAGATATCTACTAGTGAGTACTCTATATATTCACTTTAACGATTTGACCCAATAATATTTTAACACATGTTTTATTATTTTAAAAGATAAAACATATACTATTTAATTTTTCTTGGGTTTTTAAAAATAAAGAACACATATCATATTGTGATTGGACCAAATCAGAAATTGAATATATAGTGAGTACCCAAGTATTATCCTTATTTATTTACTGTTTCTTGTAGGGTTGATTGACTGACTAACTATAGGATCACAAGATTGATCAAAGGAAACCTTGCTGACCAGTATACGTGTTGAACGACTATTCCAAAAGCTTAAGTTATTTGTAGGTTAATTTCTAGGGTTAACTTTGAAAACTAACGGTCTGTTTTATAATTATTTCGTTATTAGCTTTAGTTTTTACGTTTTATTCTTGAGATATGAGGAAACTATACGAGCGGAATAAGGGATGAAGAAAGGGTGATTGGAGACAGGGGAAGAATGAAGAAAATTGAGATTACACCATAAAACCAATTGGCAATATGAGGAGTAGCCCAACTTACTTATAAGCCGACGCGCAATCTCTCCTCCCATCAATGTGGGATTCATTCTCAACATGCCCCCTCACGTATGGCAAATTTTCAAGCCTAATACGTGGACAACACAAACAGGGTGACATGGGGCACGTGTGGTCGTTGGACTTCACACGTGGGACAACCTGCTCTAATACCATAAGGAAAGTTGAGGTTTCACCATAAAATAAAGTGCCAATATGGGGAATAGTCCAACTTACTTAATGGATAACGTTACTAGCATTAAATGTTGAGGTGAACAAATACTAAAGTTAGTTTTCACTAATCGCCGTCTTTGAAGTGCTAATCCCCCAAATCGACCCCTTTTAGCCAAGTTAAACCATAAATTTGCATAGCTAAAATGTGTCAATTTGGAAATTCGAAACTCTATAGATGACTTGAGAGTTAAAACACGCTTTAATATTTGTTCATTGCATCACTTAATGCGAGTAAACCTAACAGATGTTCAATTTTCAAAACTTTAAGGAATTATTTGAAATATTTTAAAATGTTAAGACCAATTTAAAATCACCCATAAATGTTGAGTAGTTATCCGGACTTAACCCTAAAAGTTATTATGCGTAGTAATGGGCCACAGAGTTTATGCAACGGTTTGTTAACCTAATGCTACACACTATAAAAAGAATGTCTAACTGAAAACTTCCCTTCCCCTCCCTTCCCTTACTATCATGCCAAGTAAAACTGAAATTTGAAAATCTCTCTCCAGTCCGCATATCAATCAATATTGCACATCTTTTTGTCTCTCCCTCTGCATTCTCAACCTTAAGTATATTGCCGGTATGATTTCTATGTTATGTTTTCGCTATATTTTTAGTCCTAGCTCAAAAGATTTTGCTAATTGTTCTTTGAATTTGCTTGAATATTTTTGTTCTCCGGGGATGGCTAGTTTTTCTTCTGCGAAATATCCCTTTTCCCTTCTCATCTGATTTTGTTTAAAAACTATTACCTGTACTTTATCACCTGGCATTGTCCCCCCTTTGCCACTAAAAGTCACAAAAAAGTGAGGATCGGAGAAGAAATGACATATTTTTGCAAAATCCCAGAGGAAATAGGGTTGGAAATCCTAGCACGGCTGCCTCCCAAATCCCTAATGCGATTCAAATGCGTCCGTAAGTCATGGTATGCTCTTTTTAACAATTCGCATTTCATAGCCAAGCACCTCCACTTGTACAACCACCGACTCTCCACCTCCTCCACTTGCATCCTTTTCAAGCGTTCTGTCTTCAGCACTACCGAATTCAACAACGAGGAACTCGTGTTTTCGTTCCTTAATCTTCGCAACGACAAAGACATCAATGGTGATGATGCTCACAACCCTAATTGTACTGTTGAGGACCTACATTTTCCACATTCTATGGGATTAAAAAGCAGGGGACAATTTATTGAGCTCCCTGGCCTAGAACTTGGTGAGTCTGTGAGTATTGTAGGTCATTGTGATGGGATTTTTTGTTTATCTCTTTATACTGGAAAATTTGTTTTATACAATCCGGCAATCAAGGAATTTAGGGTTCTTCCCGAGTCATGCTTCGAAGATGCGTTTTCATTTACATTGGGATTTGGCTATGATCCTAAACGCAAAGATTACATACTCATTAGCATCGTATCTTACGGTGAAGAAATATTGGAGGATGATCGTCTCATTATCCATCCTCCCCATGCAGAAATATACAGATTGAGTACTAATTCTTGGAAAAAGATCGGGACAGATTACTTACAAACAGAAAATACGTATTTTTGGGGTAACGATAATTTCTCGACCTACTTCGATGGAGTTTTTTATGGGTTGGGGTATGAGGAAAAGAAGGAATTTGTGCCCTTTTATGACCGACTTGAGGAGGAAAAGAAGCAATTGGTCATTTCTTACGACGCAAGTAATGAAGTTTTTCATGATATACTACTTCCAGATTGTTTCTACGAGTTTCCAACGCATGAGTTCTCGCTTGCAGTGTGGAATGAATCTGTTGCTCTATTTGGCTTTTACCACGGCCAATATGAACCCTTTGAAATTTGGGTGATGGATGAATTTGATGATGGTTGGACAAAACACTTATCTGTTGTGCCCAAGCTGGATCAAGAGGTAGATATTCCATTGATATTTTGGAAGAGGGACGAGGTTCTTTTGGTTGACACAGAGGGACGCTTAGCCAGCTACAACTTCAATACCGAAAATCTTATGTATCTTCCTGTTCATGGTGTGTCTCGAGGAGATTTTCAAGCTGTTGTTTGTGTCAATAGTATAGTTTCAGTCAAAGGAGACCAAGGGTTAGAGATCATCAGAGATAGCTTTAGCTAGCAAGTAGCAATATAAGCTAGCTTATTAAAAGATATCATTACGTAGAATTAATCAAATTTTGTTCAAATGATTTTACTTTTTTGTTCAAAGGAAGAGTAGTATAATATTATTGGTATAGATTGCTAGTTTTCCAGGTATTGTTTTTGAAAATAATAAATGTAATTGAACACTCAAAATTAACACATTGGTGACACACTCTCTATATAGGCGAGTGCTACCATTGTACGTAAACCCCACTTGCATTAGAGATTGTATCAGCAAGTGTGTCAGTTTTGTGTGTCCAAATAGCGTCACACTATGAATAATTAAGAGCAAGCGATATGGTTAATACTTCTGATATTGGAACATCTTTGGCATTTTTAATTGATTACTAAATATTAGTTACTGCTCGAGCTTAATATATTGGGCTAAATTTAATTGAGTTACTTTTTTTTTTTGTTGAGTCCTCCACTCCACATCTCTACGGTTTTCTGAAACAATTATCATTCATTCCTTCTACTTGCTAATCGCTCGCATTATTAACCTCTCTCTAATGGGTTTTCAAGAAGGTAATGAGAGCGAGCGGGAAAAAGGCTAATTTTCCCACAAAAATGGTTTTTAAAAAAGGTGAGAAGATGGAAGTGAGCAGCATAGAATATGGATGTATCGGCTCCTCCTATGCAGCAACTGTAGTTGCAAACTTGGGGGACAAGTATTACAGGGTGAAGTACAGGACCCTAGTGGAGGAGGACCATGAGTCCAAACCTCTAGAAGAGATTGTCATGGCGGATGAGGTCCCGCCTCGTCCTCCTCAGCGTTCTCGAGAAAAAGCGGACTTAGGGTTTGATGTACTTGACAGGGTCGATGTATTTGACAACAAGGGTTGGTGGGTAGGGACCGTTACTGAGAAGAAAGGGGAGGATGAATACTTTGTGGGGACTGGCTACAGTACTCGCAAGCATTGAATGCTCACACCGATCTCACCCTCCTTTCCCCCCTCTCTCCTCTCTCCTCCCTCATTTTAATGGTGAGATCGGTGTAAGCATTCAATGCTTGCGAGCATTGTAGCCTACTCCTACTTTGTGTACTTCAAAACGACTGCGGATCATATTGCTTACCCTAAGAGGAAACTGAGGTTTCATAAGGACTGGATCGATGGAATGTGGCTGAATTACAAGAAGAAGAAGAGAGCTTTTCGTGTCGACGGAAAGCTGGTGGATTGCAAGAAGAGAGCGTGGGTGGATGAAAGGGTTGAAGACTCGTACAAGAAAGTGCGCATCGATGGAAGGTTGGTGGATTGCAAGAACAAGTTAAGAGTCAGCATTATATCTGTTTAAATCTAGATTGCTATTAGTTTGTTTATTGAGTTTCTAATTTCTGTTTCTTGATTTTTAATTAGAAAGTATGTTGTTTGTTCAGTTTTCCACTCTGATTAATTTCTTGGTGCATGGTCGAGATATTTGTGTTGTGACTGAATATTGCCAAGTGCAATTTTAGATGGTTTAATTTGTGTGTTTTCATTCATTTTTTTATTTTATATTTTAATTGTTCAGGACCTTATTTTTGACAAACAATAGGATAATTTACACTTGTGCGGAATCTCATTATATGCAATTTTGAGCTTACAAATTTCATCAAAAAAAAAAATTATCAAAATTTCATGTTCAACATACATCTCAAGATTACAGACATACTACCACTAAACCGATAGCAATAGAGAAAAACTCCATACAACGGAAATGCCACGATGACAGTGTCCACACCAATATCACATGAATAGATGTTGAAAAATTAAAGCGTATGGCAGTGCACGATTAATTTGAAAACCTTCCAACATGGCATCCCCTATGATTGGCTTCGATACGCTACACGTCGGTCAATCCACGTAACCTAAGTAATTGGACTCGAAACAGAGATTTAGATTGTGTAGAAAGAAACAGAAAAAAGTAAATGAATTCGCAAAGGGCCGTGGCCTAATTACAGCATACTTGGAAACCAGTAGCAGGGAAATCCCGATGCCTGATTATATCATTATAATCAAAGTTTATACAATAATCACTAACTAAATCCAATTAATACAAACAAACAAAACAATGGTTGAAGAAAGGCTGTTCACAAAATTATTTTTATTATCATCCTCCAACTATTTTCTAGTGAAAACTTCCATAAGGCCATGCCATGCTATATGGGATTGGAAGTTTCCCCAAGAAGGGTCGTCTCGTACGCCTTGCTTAATCCTTGTTAAAGTTCTCAATTGGAATCCTTGTTGAAGTCCTCAATTGGGAAGTACTTGGCGTATTTTTCGTGCTTTGCTCCAGATTTGTGGTCATAGTACTCGACCACTGCTGCACCAGCTAATGCAGCGAGCGTCAGAGCCTGTGCGTGCAACCTGAAAAGCATCCAGGAGTAAGGAGTCAGAAATACAACACAAGTAGTCAATGTGAATGCAAATATAAAAAAGTAGAAAATGAAGGATAAGTGAGATACACAAATTAGAAGTTAAACGGACCAATAAGATGGAATGAAAGGGGAGAAGCATTCCCGACAAAGGGAAGAAAAGTTATAAAAAGAATAACTCACATTGGGATTTCAATTTGGACCTACATACTCCCTAAAGATCACAAGTGTCTTTACGCATTTTTCTTTTAGGAGTTTGCATGCTAAGGATTTTGTCCCTTTATCTCCCTCCCCTAGATAGACCATTACATGTTATTGGACTAATAGCACATCCGAAGAAATCTCAGATACACTGTTGGGGTTTAGGCTAACGGATCCAAGAGACTAAATTTCATGATACAATTTCCATATAAACAACAAGCTAATCTGGAATAACAACTAGGGAAGGAATAAGATGACGGGGAAAAGAAATATCATTCCTATGATAACACTGCTTCCAGCGAATTCAGAGGCTTCTGCCAGATGCTAAATTTAACAAATTGAATGCCATCTTAAGCATCAAATATCTCGTTAAGTGGCTATTGCCATGGAAAATTGGAAAACAGATCAAATCACAGAATCACTTCTAAGATGGGATCATTCAGTATTATAAGCATATATCGGTCACGTAGTTAAAACATTAGTAAACAGCCACAATCAAATTAGCAGGAGTTCTGGAACTCTGAAAATTTCACACTCAATAGTCAATACATTGTTTTTTTGTCAAATTCAGGAACAATGATATCTGCATGCCAGAATTTCTCACATAAATTATAATACAACGAAGGTCCAATTTGTTTTTGGTATTCCGTCGACTGACTTTGTTCGGGAGGAGAAAATCACTAATTCCATTATACCAGTCATAATAAAATCCATACCAAGGCATCAACTTTCATACCAGGGCAACCTATGGATAGGACTGAAGAGACGGATAGCACTGGCAGGGTAGGGAATACCGGAACCGGCATAGTTTTAGGCACAGATAATCAGTAATCAAAAACTGACATCCAGTTCAAAGACAGATAACCTTATGCCAAACAAGATGGCATACACATTCACATTACAAACCATAAGCTCCCATTGATCAAATATCTTTCAACTTCAAATGAATATGTAACTCTAGAACTCTTGACTCAACAAAATTTAGTGAAGAGATCGACCTATCTGTTTCGCATAAAGTTATATAACTACGTAAATGCATATATTTACAAAACGCAATAAGCAAATCTGCACATTGCTATCTGTCAAAAAAGAAATTGAGAATTCACAAATAGCAAAACTACCTGGCGTGAATGATCCTCACGCTGGTCTTCATGCCGGGCTGAGACCAGTTGTAAGCTATCGAACCCACAACTCCACTGAGCCATAGACAACCTGCAAGTTATGGAAAGGAAAAACAAATTCGTCAAAACCTGAACCACAATATAAGGATCCACACACACACACACGCACAAAACTATGCAGCAATTTGGCGAATAAATACCATTTTTCCAATAGTCGAGAAACTAAAATACCAAAATAAAAAACCAAGAGCAGTAATTGAAGAGAAATATAAAAAAATTACATTGGAGAAATTTGGAATTAAAGCCAAAGGACAGATTTTTTTCACCAATATTATACAAATGAATGTCCAAGTCAATCAAAACTCGAACCCAAATTATATAACTCAATCAAGAACATGTATTTCATCCCTAAATGCGATTAAATTCAAGAAACATTATTAGAGAGCAAAATCGAAGAAAAAAAAAGCAGGAAAATTTACCAACAGATCGAAGCTTGTGCTCGACAACCCATTCCCTGAGAGAATCGACCTTGCTCTTGGATTCCGACATTATTGAGAGATTTTTTTTTTCTTTTTTTCTGAAGTTTTTTTGCAGAGAGAGAAAATAATTGAAGGGGTTTTGAAGTTGTGGTGGTGGCTTTGGTTATGAGGACGCGGAAGTAACCAAACCGAAGTTGTGTACCCGCGAATCGGTGGGCGGGGTAGTAAGACTACACGTGTTCCATATTTTTCATATGTTTTCTGTCCTGGGACAACCCTTTTTAAGATGCAACTTATTTTATCTATTTTTCTATAATATGTACGGTGGTATTGACCAAAAATAACAAAGAGACCATTGGTTTAGTAAAACAGAATTTGGCCAAAAGAATTTTAGTTCTAATAATTTATAGGCACATTTCTGACAGTGGAGGAGGTAATCGAACTTAGAGCTAGTTTGAAATAATTGTACTTTTAAAAAAACTGCTTATAAAAATAATTTTTAAAAATAATTTATGTATTATTTTTAAAAGTTGTTGTCCTGTTTGATATTTTTTTTTTATTAAAAACTACTCAACTTTAAAAGTTAAGCAGATAAAAAATATTTGGTAAAAATAAAATATACTGCTTATTTTAAAAGTTATATCATTACTAAACACATTATTTTAAAATAACTTTAAAATGAAGCAGTTTTATAATTCACATTAAAAAAGGTATTACTAAAATAATAAAAAATGGGTAAGTATCATAGAATCTTAACTCATTCTCTAGTGATAAGTTGTATATTCTATTTTTTTTGTCACAAAACATACAATATTATATTAAATTTAAGTTATTTAACTATACTATGGAAAGAAAATTCGAACATAAAGTAAAACACATTATTTTTAGCTTACTTGTCTTAGCTTATGTCTGCTTTCATAATTTCTTTTTTATTAGATTTTATCGATATGCAATTTTGCAATCAAGATTCTAAATTCAAATGTCTTTGTTTAAAAACGTTTTGATAAAAAAAATGATTTATACATAAGTCTTTGTTTCGCACTTTTATTTATTTATAATTTTAAAATTGTATAAATACAAAAATTAAGTAAATTAAGGGGTTAAATGAAAAAAAAAAGTTTAAAAATTATTTTTCAAACAAGAAAACCGACACATCCCGATCCCGACACGCTGTGTGCTCTGAAGTGCTGGAACGACACGCGTTAAGTGACGAAAGCCAATTATGCATGTATAAGAGAAAAGTGAATAGATTTAGAGTTGGAAGCGGAAGTCGTGAAAAGTGATGGGTAAAATCCATTATTACAAGTGCATACGATTGAGCATAGTAAATAGTGCAAGGAATATAAACATTCACATCCTCGTGAAGGATGGATAAGTAGAAATTAACTAAAAGTAGGAGCCAATCCTACATGTCCGGAGAAAGTGTCGAACCACCAACCACAAACACGGCTGGGGCCCACGCCCACCGGGAAATCGAATCCGCCACTAAGTCTCGGGAGGAGCGCAAAACATAAAAAGGAGCTGGCCAAAAAGAAAGCTGATAAAACCTTTGTTTTCAAGAGCATACTATCCCCTCATTTGGAAAACATGTATAGTTTTTGAAAATACGTCATACTTCCGCATGATCATCAAAATCAAGTGGGACTTTGGAACAACGTAGTTGTCATGTGAGATGACCTTCGCTAGATTGTTCAGTCATCGAGTGAAGATTTATGTATGATATGATGTAGATGGGGGGAAGCAAACATGAGATGTACGTGGTTCACCCTAAGTTGGGTTACGTCCACGAAGGTAAGAGGAGTTCTCATTAATAATGTAGAGTTTACATGATACATGTGGATTAGATATAATCATCATTAGTGAGTTCTAATAAGGGATTAGAGGGTCTAAAATCATCGAGCTTAATTGTGGGAGAATGATCTTCTTTATAATTGAGAAGACTACCATGTTTCCGTCGTGGCCGATGTGGGACTCTAGGAGCTTTCTCTGGTGTTGACACGTGTCATGTCGTGTGATTCCTTCTTGGTCGAGAGAAACTCATGTGCTTAGTACTGGGCGCCAAGCAGGAACCCTTCGCAGGTCTCCGAAAGTACGAAGTTAACCGATGCTTGGTAGTTTTGGGATTGGTGAAGTATGGTACAAAACAACTATAATAGTAATACTGTACTCCCCATTCATCAAGCTAAATGCTCAAAACACTCGGCAATTCTCAAAAATCGACTAACTTCTCAAAACACGGAAATCCCCGAAATCAAACCGACAAATTTCAAAACACGGTACTCCCGAAACCGACCGACCGCTCAAAACACGGGAATACGATCACGATGTCACTCCGGGCCGGCCTCGACCGGGTTGTCGACGCCAACGCCCGATCCGCTCGCCGCACCGCTTATCACCGTCGCCGGAATTTTGGCCAATTTTTCGAGAATTTTCAAATCTCCATAACTTCTTCATTTCTTGGCCAAATTTCCTCACGTTTCATCAAAACGTTTATAATGGAGTGTAATGACTCGTACCTTTGGTTTGGTCACGTACAAGCTCTGAAATGGCCTCGTAATTGGCCTGCAAGGCCGCGGCATCAGAAATACTTTCTGCCAATCTACATCAAAACTCAACCAAATCAAGCAAAAACCACATATGAAAATTCATCTACTCAACGAGGAACTCAATGGTGGTAGTTAGAAACCTTACCTAGGTCTAGAATGGCGAGAAAATCGCCGGGAGGGTTCCCCGCTCTTTGTAAGCTTTTTCCCGTCAAACGGCCGGGAGTTCGGGACGAATGGCTTGCACCGGCTGAGTCCGGGGCGCAAGACGAAGATGGTGGTGATTTTGTTCACCCTGGTTTGATGGGTTTTCGTCAACGTGCACTATGCACATACTGGTGAGAACGAGAGAGAAAAGAGAAAATAAGGATAAGGGAAAATAAGGAAAAGTGATGGGGAAGAAGGAAAATATATATTTTTGGGTTTCGGTATTGTGCACCTACCAAAATAGTAAAATTACAAGATTCCGTGTACAAAATAATCATGCACGTGTCCGAAATATTCCAGAGGAATGGCTTTATAACAAATTTTACTAGATGTTACAAAAACAACAATTTATAATTTTTATAATATTTTCTTAGTATTGTTGACACTTCAAATGTTACAGCCCGTTTCTTTTGATTTATACATAAGTCTTTGTTTCTTCTGCACACTTTTATTTATTTATAATTTTAAAATTATATAAATACAAAAAAAATTAAGTAAATTAAGGGGTTAAAATGAAAAAAAAAAGTTTAAAAATTATTTTTCAAACAAGAAAACTGACACATCCTGATCCTGACATGCTAGGTGTCGGGAAGTGTTGGGCGACACGTGTTAAGTGACGAAAGCCAATTATGCATGTATAAGAGAAAAAGTGAATAGATTTAGAGTTGGAAGCGGAAGTCAGAGTGCGGTGATGGGTAAAATCCATTATTACAAGTGCATAACAGTCAGAGCATAGTAAATAGTGCAAGGAATATAAACATTCACATCCTCGTGAGGATGGATAAGTAGAAATTAACTAAAAGTGTCAGAACCACCAACCACAGCCGAAGGAAGCCCACGTCTCACTGGAAATCGAATCCGCCACTAAGTTCTGGAGGGGCGCAAAACATAAAAAGGTGAGTGGGTCAAAAAGCAAAGTTTGATAAAACCTTTGTTTTCAAGAGCATACTATCCCCTCGCTAGAAAACATGTATAGTTTTTGAAAATACGTCATACTTCCCAGTATGATCATCAAAATCAAGTGGACTTTGGAACAACGTAAAGTGTCAAGGTGAGATGACCTTCGCTAGATTGTTCAGGTCATCGAGTGAAGATGATGTATGATATGATAGAGATAGGGAAGCAAACATGAGATGTATGTGGTTCACCCTAAGTTGGGTTACGTCCACGAAGGTAGATGAGTTCTCATTAATAATGTAAATTTTACATGATACATAGGATTAGATATAATCATCATTAGTGAGTTCTAATAAGGGATTAAAGGGTCTAAGATCATCAGAGCTTAATTGTGAGAGAATGATCTTCTTTTATAATTGAGAAGAGTCCCCTGTTTCCGTCCGCGATCGATGTGGGACTCTAGGAGCTTTCTCTGGTGTTGACACGTGTCATGTCGTGATTGCCTTCTTGGTTGGAGAGAAACTAATGTGCTTCGGCAGGGGCGCCTCAGTGTGAACCCTTCAGTAGGTCTCTAAATGTACAAAGTTAACCGATGCTTGGTAGTTTTGGGATTGGTGAAGTGTGGTACAAACAACTATAATAGTAATACGAGTACTCCCCGTTCATCAAGCTAAATGCTCAAAACACGGGTACTCCTCGAAAAATCAGACTGACTTCTCAAAACACGGGAAATCCCTGAAAATCAAACTGACAGCTCAAAACACGGGTACTCCCCGAAAATCAGACTGACTGCTAAAAACATGGAAATATTCTCGATCGCTGATGTCACCGGCCGGTCTAGACCGGTTGCTGACGTCAGCGCCCGATCCGGCCTGTCGTTGGCGCCGCTGTCACCGTCGCGAGGAATTTTGGCCGGTTTTTTGGAGAATTTTCAAATCTCCATAACTTCTTCATTTCTTGGCCAAATTTCACGTTCTTTATATCAAAATGAAGCTATAATGGAGTAGAATGACGGTGTACCTTTGGTTTGGTCATACAAGCTCGGAAAATGGCCTGTAATTGCCTTAAAAGGCCGTGGGTACTGTAGCTTCGTCAATCTACATCAAAACTCAACCAAATCAAGCAAACCACATATGAAAATTCATCTACTCAACGAGAGGAACTCAATGGTGGTAGTTAGAAACCTTACATAGGTCTAGAATGGCGAGAAAATCACCGGGAGGGTTCTGCTCTTTTGTAAGCTTTTCCCGTCAAACGGTTGGAAGTTTGGACGAATGGTTTGCACCGTTGAGTCCGGGGCGTCAAGACGAAGATGGTGGTGATTTTAGTTCGCCTCGGTTTGATGGGTTTTCGTCAACGTGCACTATGCACATATGGTGAGAACGAGAGAGAAAAAGAGAAAATAAGGATGAGGGAAAAATAAGGAAAAGTGACGGGGAAGAAGAAGGAAAAAATATATTTTTTGGGTTTTGGACGTATTGTGCACCTACCAAAATAGTAAAATTACATGATCCCGTGTACAAAATAATCATGCACGTGTCTGAAATATTCCTGGAGAATTATTTTATAACAAACTTTTTACGGAATGTTACAAAAACAACAATTTATAATTTTTATAATATTTTCTTAGTATTGTTGACACTTCAAAAAATTCATACATATATATTTTTTTCAAAATATAAAACATTTGAAATGCGCAATAAATTTTGTTAAAGTGCTAATAACAGCACTCTATTCTATTTTCATGTTAAATTTAGTAAATTTATAGGGTCCATCGTTACATGCCATGTGACAGTACTAGTAATAGATCGCTGACCATACACGCAGCTCGTTCCGCCCGTTGATCTAACGCCACGTGTTAGCTGTACAAACACGGGAATGGGTACGAACTTCCCCTTTCTCCCGTCCAGAAGCTCCCAAAGCTCTCGAGAAACTCCCAACTCTATCAGACCATAACTGACCCATCTCTTTCCCCTCTCTCTACCCCTGCAATCTCTGTGAATTAAAGGTAAAGCCCTATATTTTTCTAACGAAATTAAGAAAACCCTAATCAAACAAATTCGTAACTTTTTTTTTTGGGTACGAAAATTAGTAGTTTTGAAATTGCAAAGTTTATTTGTTTATTTTATTATTTATCGTTTGATAATTCTGGTTGTGTTTTTCAGGGGAGAAAAAGATGAGTAGCCGATCGAGTCGCACTATCTACGTGGGCAATCTGCCTGGAGACATTCGTATGAGAGAAGTTGAAGATTTGTTTCTCAAGGTCGCATTTTTTTTCCTTAACTTTTTCACAATTTTAAATGAAATATATAATTATTTTCTGCGGTGTGTTTTTGTTGTTGATAAATTTGATATATTTATGTGTAAAAATCAAATTTTTATCTCTACCCATTTTGTTTCAGATTAAGATGAACAATTTGTTAGGTTTAACGAGATATATAGTGTTAATTTTTTGTTAGGTTTTGCATGGACAATCATGATTTTTTTTTTTGTGCAGAAAAATGGGGTTTTATTATTTTTATTTTTTATGTATCCATTTCGATTCACGGTAGAAAATTTTTATGCTTCCCTTAATTCAATTGTTAACTGCAAATTCTTTGGTTTAAGCTGCTTGCTTTATGTTAGTTTGTAACTGCCTTTTCATATTTCTATTCAAATTGCAGTATGGGCCCATTGTTGACATTGATCTCAAAATCCCTCCGAGACCGCCAGGTTACGCATTTGTCGAGGTAAGTTTAAATTTCATTTACATGTAGGAGTTATGATTTTTTTAGCAAAGTTACTTGTGTTTTGTTGTGATATCTGGTGTAAAACTTCCAATTTCGATGCTTAATTGCAGTTTGAAGATCCTCGTGATGCTGATGATGCAATTTATGGCCGGGATGGGTACGAATTTGATGGGTTTCGTTTACGGGTTAGTCATACTTGTATATTTCCTTCTTCAAAGGCATCTTCTATTTGCTACTATTTCTATGTAGTTCATATTACTCTATCCTTTCTTTATATGTTTTTTTTTATTCATCTGGCTTTTAGGTTGAACTGGCACATGGTGGACGGCACTCCTCATCAGATTGCTACAGCAGTTACAGTCGTAGTAGCAGTAGCCGTGGTGCTTCCCGGCGCTCTGACTATCGTGGTATGTAGCGAGTTCAAATAATTTTTGTTTCTGCTTTTTGGAGTGGAATTCATTTAACTTATTATTTTTTTCTCCCATGTGCAGTACTGGTAACTGGATTGCCTCCTGCTGCTTCGTGGCAGGATCTGAAAGTAAGAACGTACTTTTATTCAGTAAATGTGTGCTCTTCATGTACATGTGTTTTCTGATATTGTATTAAAATATTGTAAGACTAGATACTTGAAATGTTTTTATCATATGACCTGTTAACTATAGTTAATTGTATTTGATGATCAGGATCACATGCGTCGAGCTGGCGATGTCTGTTTTTCCCAAGTGTTCCGTGATCATGGTGGTGAGTTGATTAAGTTGTAGTGTCCTTTTATTTTCCAGATTCATCGGCTTGGAGCATGTACTTTTTCCTTTTATGGACTTTTATTTTGTTGAAATTGTATGGTCGTTGTTTTTAATAAATTTTATGACAATATTCTTGTAGGCATGACAGGAATTGTAGACTACACAAACTACGAGGATATGAAATATGCTGTAAGTTAAAATACTGAAAAGATGATACAATTGCATTGTTCTTTTGATATTGTCTGATTCGGTGTGCTCTGCAGATCAGGAAACTTGATGACTCTGAATTCAGAAATGCCTTTGCTCGCTCTTACATACAGGTATTATTTTAACTTTGACTTATATTGGGGTATATTATGATGTGCACGTTGTGCTGAGTCCGAGATTCCACTTATGCCATTTTGTATTTTCTTCTTCTATGTACAGGTGAGGGAGTATAATTCTAGGCGTAGCTATTCCAGAAGCCCTAGTTATGACTATAGACAGAGCTACTCGAGAAGCCCCAGTTGCACTCCATATATGTCAAGAAGTCCAAGTGGCAGCCGCGGCTATAGCTATGGTGGCCGGAACAGAAGGTCCACATTGGTTTTCTGTTCGCATTAGGAAGGTATTTTACTTTTGGACAGTGCAGTTTTGACAAAGATTCTCTTGTTGCAGCATATCACCGGAGGCAACATATTCACACCGCTCTCCATCAGTATCTCATCGAAGGTCTGTGTCACGTTCCCGCTCAAGGTACCTGCATGCTACCTAACGTTCTGAACTTTTACTTCTTTGGTATAATCAACTAGTTTACTGTATTTTGATGAGGATCTCATTTTTTGGGCTCACAAATAATCGCTCGTGGTATTTCTTTCTCTTCTCATTGTTAAATTGTAATTCAAATATGTTCTACGTCTTGCTTACCTTTTCTCTAGTAGTTGCTTTCTAGTTTTTTTCTCAGCATCAAATTAGTGTTTCTCCTACATGTTCTTTCTGTTTTCGGGTAGTTGAGTATTATGTATATAGACATCAATATCCTTAAGGCTTTACTCATCATTGAGCTCTAGCTTAAATTTTCAGAACGAACGGCTACCTTTAGGTTTGAGTTACTCATTTCGACTTAGTAGCTGTGTTTGCTGTAATGGCCAAGTGCTTAGCTTTTGCTTTATTGTGAGTCAGACGTGTAATTGTGTTTATACATGTGAAGAAAGCTTCAAAATTAACCTTTGTTCATGATGGGTTCTCAATCTTGGAAGTTTCTGGCATGCAGGCCAGCCATATCTTTTTGTTTCTTATCTACAGTTCAAATTATCAATCCTTTAGATTTGTTCTACAGGATTCGAGTCCCGTCTCTTTTACTTTTAAAAAACTTTCTGAGTGTTGTATTTTGGAAAAGGGTGCGAGGTTGTTGTCTTCCATCTCTTTAATTCTTTAAAAAAAATTGGACTATGTTTTTGGAAAATAATGTAAGGTTAATGTCCATTTTGAAGTTTATATGTCATTTTTCTAGCGTTTTCCAACACGGGGATCTTACCATCACGTTCTTTTAAAACTCTAGTTAACACTCCCACAAACTTGGTGTACAAAATCATTGTCCTAAGTTTTCGATGGTGCAAAGGGTTAATGGGTTATTAAGAAAGGGGTAGCAGGTTAGCTGGTTATCCTAATCTGTTTATGAAGGTTTCCTTCTTTCTTGCTAGATCTGGCTTTTGCGGAGATCTGGGGAGTGGGGACTGGATCTTAAGAACTTGATGTGGTGCTCATGCCTGCAACTCTTAGTTGAGGTAACGCGACTTTGTTGATGAGCATCTCCAGAAAGGAAAAACAATCTCAATGAAAATAATTTTAATCATTTTGAGTTCTAAAGATGGATTACTGTTGAACGCACGATATAGCCTAAAAACCACAAATCAGCGGTGGGGACGCATAAAGCTCAAAACTACTACATTCACTAACTTGCGATAAGGATGAGTGGATTTTCTCCTCTTTTCATATAGGATTAGATGTTGTGTGATGCTGGTATGTTGATTTTTTACTGTTATTAACTGGTTTATATTTTGAGACCTGCTGGAAAGATCATGGGATGCTTGGTGTAGAGCATCTGAGGATAAAGGTTTATGATTTTTACTATTTTCTATGCTTCCAATTACGGAAAGTCTGCCCTTGGAAATAGTGTCAGGAAAAATAATGTTGTTGATATTAATTTTGGATTATTGCAAATATTGCAGATCTCGAACAAGAGCTAGGTCTTCAACTTCTTCTGTAAGTTCTGTTTTCACTCTGTTTCATCTCTTCTTGGATTAAAGAGCTATAATATGAAAAAACAGAGTGAATCGCATAAAAATGCATTCCATTATTATGCTATTAATACTACTGAAATCGGTGCTACGCAGCCTCGTCCCAGGACTCTGAGCAGATCGAGGTCAAGATCCAGAAGCTTATCTCGGTCTCCTTCACCGTCTGCACGGTACTGCTGAAATTTTTCCTGATGATTGTTACTTTTCAGTTTGTTTAGTACTAATTGTTATCGGCACTTTTTACCCAAGGGTTTTTAGTCATAAGTTTGGTCATTTATGTTTCAAACTCATCAATTTCGTCTCTTATGTCTTACTTCACTCATCAATTCTGTCCTTGCCATCCAAATCCGTGAAAAATCTGTTTTGTTAACCTGGAATTCATGTGGGACCCACCAAGCCAATCATGTGTTGCCACATGGACTAATATTTTTTTAATTATAATAAAATTTCAAAACATAAAAAGTTAAAAAAAATGAAAAACAAAATAACTTTCGAAAAGACAAATAAAAAAAGAAAACTACCTCTCTCCCTCCCTCCCCAAGCCAGCCCCCATTGCAAACAACCAGCCATTACCGACCAAATTCATCCCCACCCAGCACCTATGCATCCCTCTCCCTGCAACAATGTCACCCACTCACCCAGATTTTCTTTGACACGTGACACCCTCTCTCTCTACCCTGCCGTCACACCGCGAGAGCTCGTGAACCCAACCCAGAAATCGCCGACTCACTCCTCTCTTTTTTGTTCTTTTTTTTTTTTACAATTTTTTCGAAGCTCGAAGGAATTTTAACATTCTAAAAGCTATTTTTAAAACTAATATTTAAGTAGTCCATGTGGCAACCCATGATTGGCTTGGTGGACCCTACATGAATTCCAAGTCAGCACATAACAGATTTTTTAACGGATTTGGACGGCAAGGACAAAGTTGACGAGTGCAGCAAAGACATAAGGGATGAAATTGATGAGTTTGGAACATAAAGGACAAAACTGATGACCTGATAAAACATAAAGGACCATTTGTGATAAAAACCCTTTTACCTAATAAGCAGCCAATTTAAGTGTTAGCATATCAGGTATTAACTATGGTTGTGATTTCCAGGTGAGATCTGAAGGAAGCATCCCTGTAGACTCCAGGTGTCGTCATTGAGTATCAATTTCTAGTGCCTTATTTTTTTTTCGGAGACGGAGGAAATTAGGAACTTGATGTAGTGTGCTAGACATTCGGATTAGGACGTTACTTGATCGGTCATGTATTGCATCTATGAAGTGGTGACATTGAAGTTAGTAACTTAGTATGATGTATTGAAATTTGTCTTAACCAATGCTGTCTTCTGCTGAATTGGTTTGCATCTGTGCGTTGTTACGTTGCGATGCGATGTTCTGAATTAATGATTTGGTGAAGTTGGGCTGCTATGGGAGTTGGCATATATGTCGCTTGTTAACTGTACTGATGTTCGCAGGATCTTTTGCGTACAAAGCAATGTGGAAGCTGTTCTACAATTTATTCGCCCGCGTAAAAATCAAGTCGAATTTTAAAAATCTAAAAATAGAAAATTACAGAATTGCCATGAAAGTAGAACATCTTCGTAATGTTCTACAAAACCAAAATTGTTGTACTTTATTTTTTCGAATTTTCAAGCTCGAAGGCAAATTTCCATTTGTCATAACATCTTCAAAATGCCCTGCATGAATTTTAACATGCTTTGGTGGGGTGAAAAATGACACGAAAATATGTTTTATGATTTCTTTTGGAGTCGCTCATAATTTTTGCAATAAATATAATTGAGCTTTCAAGTGATATTTTGTGTCAAAAATGTTATAAACCATTTAGAATTGGTCTTATCATTTACTGAGACACATTTCGATTTGGGACCAAAAACTTGAAGGTAGAAGATGAATTACTCAATAAAAAAACTAATCTATTCCAATGCTCACCAAAATAATGGATAAGATAGAGAAGCTTCCTTCAAAACGAAAAACCGATTTCATCGTGATCCTAGTTAAAGAGTTATTGGACTTGAGTTAGACTGAAAAAACCTTAGTACTCCATAATATTCAATACTACCAAAAACAGAAGGCTAAAATTAAAACATAGTAATCGAGGATTAAAAAATCTGCCTAATTTATTGAAAAAGAACTTGTAGCATTCAAAGCTAACTAAGGCAATACCTGAGTTAGACTGCAACAATAATAATATAAATAATCAACTTTTATCTGCATGCAAAACAGAATTATTTGTTTTAATTGCCGGCTTATACAAGCACTTGGCCGGAGAATAATTGTCAAAAGATTTGATTTCTTGTATATCCATCCAACAATTGTTCAAAAGAAAACCAAGCACTGCAGGAATATATGTTTTTGGACATAAATACATGACCCACTGATTACTCATCCTGAAGAACAGTTGGTTTTTGTCATCCAGATAAAAACCGGGACATTTGCGGGTGACCCGAGAATCATAAAATATGGCCAAGCAAGCACTCGAATTCTAACTTTGCCATCCACAATGAGCTTATTTTTCATACCCGGACGGCGAAGAAACTAGACGAATGTTATGTCCACACCACCATGTGGCTGCAAAAAGACCGTTTTCAGAGCCACTCAACAGAGTATTTTGGCGTCTTGTCATGGCGTGACATGACGCCAAGCATTATACATCGTTTTCAAGCATACATAACTTTTGATTTCAGTTATAGATAGTGGTAGTTTGCTTCACCAACAAAAGGATAAGGAGAAAAGCCTACGACCGGTTTTGTGAAGATGACCTCTCGGACCCATGCCTTTGCCGGAAGCTGCTCCCTCTGATCGCTGAGTCTGACCCACTGCCACCTTGGTTAAAAGCAGGCCAACCTTGATCTCGGTCGACCTGATTCATTGAGAATGCCGGCAAGTGATCTCTTTCCCATGGATGAAAACGATTAGGTAACGGATTTTCAGCTTCTTGGTAGTTACGACCTGATGAACCGGAAGGGAAAAAATAGAAACCACCATTTTGGTCTGATGATGAAGCCACTGGCCCTACTTGAGCCACCCCTCTTTGACTGCTGGATCTCCGGGCTCCTGGAACTATGGGCGTACGCATGGTTGGTGAATTACTAGGTTGTTGCTGTTGATAGTATGCCTGAAGGGCTTGGACTCTGTCGCGGGCCCGTGCATTGCTGCCAGGATATGGAGGAATCATTGACGATGTGACTGAGCTACCAGGTCTAGCACTAGAACTGCAGGAAGCAAACACAAATGATTCAATAAACATAACACTTCTATTATATATAAGCAAGTTATGCAGCTTGTCATCAAGCTCGTATCAATAAACAAATTCAATGATAAATTTGAGAACCATGGATGATATTGCTGGTGTGATAACTTTTCCTAGAAACTGAAACTATAAGCAATTAATATTGTTTGATTTAGTATAATGAAGGATGGAAACTATCTTAAAACCACCTTAAAATTTCGTCAAGGCATACCTGTGACCGACAAGGAATGGATGCATAAAAGATCCTGATCTTGGTATATCTGCACTTGGCCTAGCAGATCTTTGAGTAACAGATGGAATTGAAGCCTGGTCGGCGCCACCAATATGATTGTTGGTTGTAGAGAATGGAGGCGGCGAATGGTGCTCCCAACTGTGATAATGAAGATCCATGGCAGGAAAAGCATAGGAGTTGGGCATTTCACCAGGTACAGATGTGCCACTCCAATGATGGTTAAAGTTGGAAGCTTCTGACACATTTCCACTGGAGTTTGATGAAGAAGGGTGAATTGGTCCAAAGTAAGCAATATACGGGCAAGGATGGGCAGCAGATGATACAGCTGTATGCTCAGAGAAGATAGCATGCTGTCCAAGTAATTCGTGATCTGCATGACAACATTAATCATATGAGTCTTCACAAATTATATTATAATCTCCACAAAGCCAGAATAGAATATCACAACTTAAATGAAAAGAAGAAAGTATCTTACATGAGGTTGGTGAAAACTCCCCTTCCCTGTTAATTGTGAAAAAAAAAAAGTTCAACACATAGGAGAAAATATTAAACTTGAATAGCAAGTAAAATGAAAAACAAAAGCCAGCAAGTAAAAGTTGAAATTCAAAACTTGCTTACAAGTCTTCTATTTTTATTTTTTCTATATGAACTCATCTCTTCTCCTCCCCGCAACCCCCTCGCCATGTGGCTGTTCTTATTTCAAATTTCCAGTCATTTTTTAAAAACATTTAAGAATGTGAAGTGCTGCATGTCTACAGTATATTCATATTGTTTCTCTTTCAGAACACATGCATTCATGTCATTTATGTTATATGATTTGCTTTAATATTTATAAAAACTTCTCAATTGGTCGCTTATCTGGCAATATGGTTAGTCAGGTCATATCTCATATTATCCAGACTAGGATAGTAACAAATTTTTAATCTATCTTTCACCCCTAACAAAATTTTAAAACTTGAAAGAGATAAAGATAAAAGAGTAAAATGATACAACAAATACATTATGAAGTCCAAATAGCACAGCACCCAGTCGAATACCAAATTCTCGTGTTTTCTGAAACTTATAAGCATATAGGAAATATGGAAGAAAAATACAAATAGAGTAACCACAAATAACTGTGACCGCAGGAGAAGGATAATAAAAGACTCTTTATAGATAGAACATAGTCAGATGATAGTGCTCAGTGCTTTCTTGTAACTTCCCAGGAAAACGCAACTGCGCCCAAAAGTGTGCAACAGATCAATAAAGGTCCACTGGCACTAATACTTTATGTCACTATGATTCCACATGATTTGCTTAACCCAGCCAATAGGCAAAATAAGCAGCATCACTGAGTTAAATTATTAAGAAAAGCACTGGGGTGATAAAAAAAAGTCGCCAGACTTGAATCCATTTGGCCATATGCTACTTCTTTCCAACTCTTTATAGTCACATTGGGTTTCATTTTTTAAAATATCCTCTCCTTGCACATACCAGGAGGGATAATTAATTATAAAAATCAACACGAATGTTTTTCTATTCAAACTTGTTAATTTAACAAACATAAAAGAAGTTGGGATCAAGATACCCCTTTTAAACAAACTTGAAAACTTCACCTGCTTTAAACTTGAAAAGACCAAGCTGTGGTCTGTGATTTAAGATGTGGGTTGAGCTCTTGAATCCCCATCTCAACCCATATCTCAACTCAATCTCGATTTTGGCAAGATATTGACATAGGCCAAAATCACTTTTCTTAAGAGCCTAAAAGCCTAAGGAAACTGGTTATCTTTTGAACCCAAGACACTACAGCAAACATAATTTAAGCATGAGCTTTAGCAAATGAGATCACTTACTCAAATGATGAAGGAAGTCGTGCTAAGCTACCAAATGGACACCAGTGCACACCAAAGGACTGCAAAAATCATTTATATACAAACAATATATCAAAATGACGAACAACATTTTGTTAAACTGTAGTCTATAGAGCACATCAGTTTTTTTAAGTCTTCATCTATACACACACAAGACAGAGAAGTTCAAAGTTAAAACATGTCACTCCGTTTTAATACTATCCAACACAGAATAACATGTAGAAGACTTTAGGTTGTCCTTACAATTATGTGGGAAGCTACTCATGAGACGAAATAAATGCAGTGGTATCGAACTTCTTCATGTGGTACTACTACTTCACATGAAGGATTCTAGTTAGGCTCTATCTACAATTATTCATCCATTTACTCTTCATAAGGTTCCACTCTTCGATTGAAATGCAATGGGAAAAAAATAAACAGCCGACAAACAATAAGAGGCCGCCTTTGGTTCTCTTCCATTCCACTTTGTTCCTTTACAGATCTGAAGGTAATGGAGAGCCTTATAATTGATATAGACCCTTCAACTGAATCTTCTATTGATAGTACTACACACTAAACTCTTACCTTAATCTGTTCAGGCTCTTTCTCCTTAATAATTGTCAGCTTACTGGGCTCTGCCTATGAACAATTTTTAGAGTTTGCTCCTAAATATCATCATTAACTTCACATTTCACAAAAATCATCCACACCAGCCTAGCTATTATGCTTATACTCAACATAGACATTCATATCCTGAGGCAGAAAGTAAATTACCTGCATCTATAAGCTCAGGTGATGGTTCACCACTAGCAAGACAGAAAATTGAGATTTTGCCTACGTGAGTAGCAATAAATATATGAAGCAAGTCAGCTATTCCTATAAAATAACATACATACAAGAAAATCTAGAAGCGTAGCGTAGCCTTTCGCTTGAAGGGAATGCACTCTTTAATAAGGAATGGGTTATCCTAGCCTTTGAAGCAGAACTTCCTTTTGATGCTATATTGAATCCATTTTGGTAAGTTAACTTTATTTATTGTTTACAACCTTAATATTTGTCACAAGTAAGTTGAACCCATAAAAACGTATTTAAACATGAACAATAGGCCATAACCATAGTGTCAGCATATAGAAAACCATTAACCAGAGTTTGCATTTGACTACAAAAATTGAACATCCACAAAAAGTAACAGAAAAAATAGAAGTTAAAATTCAAAAAGGATCTAACTATTTACCATTTCAGAATAACTTAAATCATAGAGATCCTCATCATGTGTCCAGTCATCCATACTAAATTCCGGAAATGAACGGCATCCATTAGAATAAAGCCATTGACCTTTCTCGATTTTCCGACAATTAGGGCATTGCATTGCCCCCTTTATATTGAAGGCTGAACCAATGCAATCTGCAAGGATGACAGCAAAAAAATCAAGGAACATGAAAGCTCGGTATCATCTTTACTGAAAAGGCATAACTAAACTTATGCCCTTATAAGAACTATATAACTATGCCTCAGCAAACATGCAACTCCAATTATTGATATGATATCTTTAAAATCAAATAATACTAAATTCAGAATAAATTTACTGATGAAAAATTTTATCAAAG
Source organism: Gillenia trifoliata (assembly GCA_018257905.1). Classification (NCBI taxonomy): domain Eukaryota; kingdom Viridiplantae; phylum Streptophyta; class Magnoliopsida; order Rosales; family Rosaceae; genus Gillenia; species Gillenia trifoliata. The sequence continues at coordinate 4,016,323 of CM031084.1, read as the reverse complement.
TAATCTGAAGAATGATCTACTGAAACTGTGACTAAATTATGACACTAAAGGCTCTCAATGCCATACAAATTCAGGTTGTCAACACCACACTTTCGACAATGGGAGTACAGAAACCTGTTATATATTTCACTTAATTGATGGCTCACAGAGAATCCAAATCTTCAAAAGTATCCAATTCCAGTACCCTCCACTGGTTTTAAGGAAAATTATTCAAGAAAACCTCATGCACAACAATACTTCATTTTCATTGACAGATTTTTTCAATTTCGCATCTTCTAGTACAAATTATGGTTCTTTCCATTAAATCACAATACAAGAAATCGAAATGTAAAAATCCAACTGCATGGTTCTGCAAGAAAGATCTAATCATCATATCTTGCATAAGCAACAGATTAATAATGTAGGTAAAGTGAAAATATATAGTGTGTGTATATATATATCTGTAATTTTAGAACAGGGCAAACAATGACAACCCAACAAAACCAAAGCTTTAATTAAATGAAGCATAATTCAGTTTAAATTTCGTAATTTATTTCTTCAATTTCTTATCTTTCTTCAAATTCTTGACCAATCAAACAACCCATCACCGGAAAAATCAAAATCCAACAGAATTGCGAAATCAGAAACCAAATTTGAACCCGGATCTTTGAAATTACAGTCGGAAAAAAGGAAACTTCCAACCCAAATTAGATTCAATTTTGACTAACCTAGATGAAATTGATGCCCACATTGCAGCTTGGCCCAAGATCTATCCCCATTATCGGCGACGACTTCAAGGCAAATCGAGCAGGAAACAGAGCCTCCGTACGACTTGCCTCCACAACCACCGCCACCGCCAACACCATCGCTTTCTTCAACCACAACCTCTTCATCGCTGCCGAGCCCCATAGAAAACCCCAAATCGAGCCCTCAAAACCCTAAATTCAGATACGCCGGCGTTTCAACGGCCAATTCCCCCTCTCTCTTTCTCTCTGTTTTTCCTCAACCGCGCAAAAAAAGACCGAGACGAAGTAAATCCGGCGGACCACAGCGTTTCGTTTGGCGAATCACGGCGAGACCAAGACGACGTCGTTAGGATCGAAGCAGAGACGGAGGAAGACGGTCAGTCGTCAGAGATGGTGTTCTGGGAAGAAAACAAGTTTTGATTTTTGATGGACAATCGAGAATTAGAAAACTTTTCTGTCGCTCAGCCTCTCTATCTGCGTGTCGTGGGTTACGGGCCGTTGGATTAGGGAGAGGTTGGACTTCACGAATTAACCGCTGTCCAAATAAAACCCAATCAACGGCTCCAATTCACTCTCGAGATTTTCTGCGGTTTGATTGTTGTTTTGTCTCAATTTTTTTATTTTTCATTTTTATTTTTTATATTTTGGTGTTAGATAAGATTTTGTTTCTACTTTATCGGGTTAGAGAAAGGTTTGGTAATTGTGGAAAAAGATAAAAAAAAAATGTAAACTTTGTATTTAGCCATCATATCGGGCAAATTCTTTCAAAAACTTTATCATGTTCCAATATGTTCCATGTATAAAATGCACTGAAACAATGAAACGACCGAGATTTTAATGTTTATATTTTTCTTAAGGTTTAAGTTAGGAAAGATGCTATCTCTATTTAGAAGTACAACTCAACTTTTTTGTTCCATGCTTTTTTACAACTCATTCACAATCAATGCATTGCCTAAAATGTACAATTTTCTTTTTGCAAAAACTTCCGTGTCAGTGTGTGCAGGTGGTGTGCACTACGTTTGATGAATGTATTATTTTTTATATATTAATGTTGATCGAAAATGATTAGGATTGATGCATGCACTTCACAAATTGTATAAATTTTTGCACATGCATAATCTTATGACTTTATAAATTGCACATGCCTAATGTTTATGCCGACACCTTTTGAATCATCATAAATCTATCAAAGAATTTAAGAATCTCACGTCACAAAATTGACAAAATAAATTACAATATATAATGAATGGTTCCATTTTTAAAATTACTGAAGTCTTTTGTGATAAAATCTGCTCATGGCGTGATGTGCATGTAATATAAGATGCAAGGTATAGCCAATATTAGTGTAGTTAGTAGTAGGTTGTTGAATTGTCTCTCTAAAATCTTAACAAAAATTTAATAATTATATTTGGTTCCGTAATTTTTATTTTACCGTCATTGCATAATTATTGTACATTTGAATGATAATAGGAATTAAGGATCTTACAAGGTGGTTTTCTTTTTCATTTATGACTTTTTTAAAAGTGTGCATTTTTCTCATCTTTAAAGTGGGGGTGATGCTCACCTCCCATTGATTGCTGTTAAATTAGTTTGGTTTAATTAATTTAAAACACGAATTTCAAAATTTAAACTAATCTAGAGTCTAGGGTTTATAATTGAATTGATAAGAAATTAATTAAAATCTCAATGAATTTTGCAATAAAAAGAAAAACAATGGCAAACTTGAAATTGAATTTGTTATGCCAAGAAAATGTGTAGATCCAAATAAGCTTCTACATGATTCTTACGAAAGAACAACTTACTTTACATGATCTTAGTAAGTTTTTACATGATCCTAGCTTACTACTGGCTTACTTTACCTAGCTTAAGAATTTGGTTAAAGGTTGGTCGTTATCTTATGCTTTGAGCTTAACCTTTTACATGGTTAATCAAATAATAAACAATTGAGGTGGTTGGCGGATGCCATTAATCGGTCAAGCTTGGCGCATACAGCTAGCTAGCTCAATATGTGAAGACCTTCTGACAGGGATAAATCGGGAGACACCAATTTTTTTACAAACTTTTGACACCCATTTTATAGTATTCAGTTTTTTTTTTTTAATTGTAATTCATTATTTATAGATTATTTTTATAAAAAAATTAGATAAATTTAAAACAATTAAGACATGTATAGTGAAGAAAATAAACGAAACAGTTTTACAAAAAATACTCAAATAACTATAATTTAATTTAAGAGTCGTATGGTTTCAAATTTGAATGATTTTTAGTAGACATGATAGTTGAAGAAAGACTTAAAAATAAACGATTGAATCATTGAAATATATTACGAAGTAAACTCTACAAAGTGTGTTAAAAAATAAATATCCCGGTCCTAACCCTCGTGCTCGTTTATATACCTAATTTTATCTCCTAAAGTTAACTTAATTATTTTGTCATTGTGTTACTTGCATGTATCAATAAATCCTACAATTGCCAAGTGGATGATTTGTCATAACACGCGTTTTAACTTAAAATGCTCAGAAAACAACACGCGTTGTCATCATTTACCTGTCTTACTACCCGTTTCGCACATCACAAAGAAAGGCAGATATAAAAATTCACAAACCACCACTGCTTTGCATGCCAGAGAGTTGCCTTTGTATTAATATATATTATATTCCCATCAGTCATATCGTTTCATCAAACACTGTTCTTATCTATCTCTATCAGTATCAGCGTATCAAAATCTGTGCTAGCTATGAGTCTTTCTTGCATATCCCAGGGTACGGGGTACTCCAAATTTTTTAATTGTTAGATTTTTGTTTTAAAATATAAAAATTAAGATCCAACAGTTAAAAAATCCGGAGCACCCAAGAATTTTTGCTATTGCTCGTTGGAAGTTAGAAAAACTCAGAAGGGGGTACTTTCTCGCATACCTGAGAATATTTTGTAATTTGAGTATTTTAATTATTAAATTTTATTTTAAAATATAAAAATTAAAATTTAACGGTAAAAAAATTCAGAATTATTGGCTCCTCAGGCCTACTCCAATGATGGCCTATGGCCAACAAATTTAGGCATTTGGCCTTGGTTCTCCAACAGTGGGCAACATTTAGGCCCAAGGGAACCCAAAAAAGAAGAAGGTAGAAATAGGCCAAAGAATTGGCCCGGCCAATTGATGCGGGTCCTGCGCGAGTGGAACGCACGGAGGAAGAGGACACTCACCACATGCGCCGCATGTGCCTATTGTTGAGCAAGTGGGCCATGATGACGTCATCATGTCGACCACCAAAATGTATCCATTGGAGATCAACGGTCCAAAACAATTGACCGTTGGTTGATCCAACGGTCATATTTCAAACTTTAAAAAAAAAATTACTTTTACTTATAATCCAACGGCTGTGATCAAATGATATCAAATCTAACGGTAAAAAAAATCATCCAACGGCTAAAATAATTTTAAAAAAAAATGTTTAACTGAAATTTCACCCCAAAACTCTATAAATACCCATTCATTTGGTCATACATCCACACAAAATCAATTTTCTTCCCTTTCCTCATCCAAATTTCAATTTTTCTTGTACCTACTTCTAAATTGGCATTCTTCTTCTACCCACTTCCAAAAAAATTCAAGATGCCAAAAAATAGTACAAAATTACCTAATTGGTCTAAAGATGAAGATATAGCTTTGTGCAAGGCATGGATCAATATTAGCGAAGATGGTGCTACCGGGACAAACCAAAATATTCAAGAATTTTGGTCTCGCATCTATGAATTGTTCCTTAGCGCCTCTCCCCCACCGTTGCCCAACAAGCCACGAACCCTTGATGGTATGTATAATCGGTTTAAGAGAATCAACAAAAATGCACTTGTTGGAAAGTCGGCCTACAATAAAGCCAAAACTGTTCTTGAAAGTGGAAAAAGTCAAGAAGATATGGTGAGTGTCTCTTCATATATTATTTTTTTCATGTGCATAATTATATTTTTAATGTGCATAATTACATTTTTTAACTAATCAATCTTTATTTATTTCATACATAGATTAATAAAGCGATGGCTATATTCATGACACTTGATACCCCTAAAGGTCACGAATTCAAGTTATTTCATGCTTGGAACATCCTCAAAGATTCTCCTAGGTGGAATGAAAATGTATCTACTAAAGTTCCAAGACAACCTTCTAAAGGCGGGGCAAGTGTTGATCTTGATAATGATTTTGTAGATGAGAGCCCATCTTCATCTATAGCAAGACCGCCGGGGTGAGATAAGCAAAAGGAAACAAAGAAAAAAGGGAAGAAAGTGGATTCGGCTAGCGAGAAGTATGAGGAAAAGCTTGACAAACTACTTCATTGTAGTGAAGAGAGCAATCAAGAGAAGTTGCAAATGCGCAAACACATGGAGCGGCAAATGGCAATGGAAGAGCGGGAAATGGCAAGGAAAGTCACAGAAGATAAATTAGACCAAGATGTGTACGAGTTGGATATAATGAAGATGGATATCGACCAATATACTCCACGGAGGAAGAGGTTTTTTCGTGAGAAGCAAGATGAAATTTTATCAATGCGCACTCTCTTTGATGATGTTGGCTATAGCTTTCACCCAAGTCCTCCACCATATTAGTTTTTTTTTAAATATCATTTAGTATCTTAATTATTAATTTTTAAATATCCTTTGAAGTATTACTTGTTTAGGGAGTTTTTAATTATTGTTTGGTTTTAAATGTTGTATGATCAACCTATGTTATAAATTTAAGCATTAATAGTAATTATATTTTATGCAATTGTATGCTTTCATTTTTGACTTCATATAAAAATGCCAATAACTTGAAAAAAGCATGCAATCGTGAAAAAAGGCCACGACAATTGCTTCAATAGTCCAAAATTAGGAAGAAAGACAAACACACACCCTTTATTAGGAAGAAAGACAAACACACAAGCATACTTTTATTGGAAAGGAAGACAAGCACACAAACACACCCTTAAGTCTGAATCTTCAACCATTTGATTTTCTTCACGTTGCCAAATATGTTCTACCAAATTCCTACAAAGGCTGTCATGGCCTTCAGGAGCTTGAACCCTATTAAGACGCCTCATATACTCCGTAAGTGTCACTCTATCTTGTCGGGTCTCGTACGTGGTTGCCGCTAAATAGTCAACCTCTCTTGCACTTGCTCTCGCACTTGATCTTGGGTCATCATCTTCTTCATCAGAATCTTCTTCAATTTCTTTAAACTCATATTCAACAATCATGTTGTGCAAAATAATGCACGTCATCATGATTGAGTGTAAGTCTTCCCTGCACCACATTCGTGCAGGCCCCCTAATGATTGTCCATCAAGTCTGAAGTATCCCGAAAGCTCTCTCCACATCTTTCCTATACGCCTCTTGTTTCTTGGAAAACAATTTCTTCTTCTCACTGTTGGGGTGAGAATAAGATTTCACAAATGTAGACCACCTAGGGTAGATACCATCTGTCAAATAATAACCTAGTTCATATTGATGACCATTGATATTGTACCTGTATTCGGGTGCCCATCCATTAACAACATCGTCAAACATAGGAGAAGACCAAAGAACGTTGATATCGTTGTTCGATCCAAGAGCACCGAAGAATGCATGCCAAATCCAAGTGTCATATGACGCCACAGCCTCAAGAATGATAGTTGGCTTATTGTGACGACCCTTAAATTGACCAGCCTAAGCGGTAGGACAATTTTCCCACTCCCAGTGCATACAATCTAGACTTCCTATCATGCCGCGGAAACCTTGCTTCTCACCGTTACGCAGAAGCCTCTTCAGATCATCGCGATTTGGCCTTTGAAGGTATTCACGGCCATATATGGATTGAATAGCCACGCAGAACCACTTTAAGTTTTCAAGTGTTGTGGATTCAGCTAGTCGACAATATTCGTCGGTTGTGTTTGCATAGCATCCATTAGCCAACATTCGAAATGCGGATGTCAGCTTCTGCTCCGGTGATAAACTAAGTTGGCCTGTAGCATCTCTCTTCCTTGTGAAGTAGTCGTCGTGAGCAACAACTTCATTAAAGATGGATAGGAACAGCTCTCTTCTCATCCGATAACACTTCCGAAATTTTTCAGCAGGAAAGGAACAATTTATGTAAAATTAATCCTTCATGAGGTCTTCATGCCTTTTTACTCTGTCACGAAAATGGAACTTACGTCCGGGGACTGAACCACGATGACTAAATTCAGCATTGTCAACATCACCCATCATTGAGATGGTTAATGCAACTGCCTCATTGATTATTTCTTCATCACGATCATAATTTGATTGAAGTTGTAGCATCTGCATCGCCAAACTTCGCCTTCTTGAACCCATTGAGCGAATAAAGTATGAAAGATGATGGTGTGTGTTGATAGATGGATGATTTTGAAGAAATTGGTGTGTTTTGGAATGACTTTCAACTACTTCTTAAATAGAGTAAATGAATTGGTTATCGTTGGTATGATGTGTGATGTGGGAGTGTTGAGAGTGTTGTTGGTAGGATGTGTGGTTTGGGAGTGTGGTTGGTAGGATGTGTGAAGTGGAAGTGTTGAGATTGTTGTTGGTAGGATGTGTGGTGTGGAAGTGTTGAGATTGTTGTTGGTAGGATGTGTGGTGTGGGAGTGTTGGGAATGTTGTTGGTAGGATGTGTGGTGTGGGAGTGTCGTTAGTAGGATGTATGGTGTGAGAGGTGTATGATTTTTCAAATTTCATTGTACCTACTTCCAAATTTCATTTTTTCGTATGTGTCTACTGTGTCATTTTTCATACTTTATCGGAATTTAAATATTTTTAAGTAGAAATGTTCAGAAAATTAAGCTAAATTAATCTAAACAAATATTTATTTTTTTTAAGTTAATGGAAAAAAATATTTAGGCTAAAATAATATTTAACAACTTTTTAGCCTAAAATTTAGGCCACACCATTGGAGAGAAAAAACAGTTTCTGGCCAAAGGCCAAAATCTGTTATTGGCCATAGGCCACCATTGGAGTTGGTCTCAAAGATGAGAAGAGCACTTGTGGCTGATTCACAAAATTTTATGTTTATGATCATAATCATTTAGTCATTAAATTATTCAACCAAATGGTCGAAATCAATAATAGCATTACGAACCAATATATCTATTTACTATAATTAATTAATTAAACGGCCTAGATTTTAGTTTATTTTTTTTGGCCAATATCGGGGTTGAGTGGTGATACCCGCAAAAAATAAAGGACTCTTCGCTCTTTAAGGGGTCTTTCGTACTCGAGGAGAATTATTGATATTTACAAAGTGATTTATACATGAATAGTTTCGATCATATGCATAAAATTCTTTAAATCGGTCATGAAGTGTTTTGAGGAGAAATTCATCCTCATCTTTGAGGAGCCAAACATTATTCTTTTTCTTGTGCACCTACAAGACATTGAGTGTCGACTTATATATAACAATCCTCAGTCACTTAATTTAAGTCGTAAAAACAAATATGTGTCGACCTATATTTTAAAGTCCTTAATCACTTAGTTTAACTCGTTAAAACGAATTCGTGCCGGCAATGAGTACTTGTGAATCGCATCATGCTCTATCTAACTTGTAGTGTGTGAACCTTCATATCTGTTGGAATATGATTTATAATGACATGGTTTTTCACAATGTGTGTAATCATATGTGAAGGTACACCATAACATTGATGTACCAACATACACATGATTGTAGTGTATTAATATATATTAATTAATGAAGTAAATAATATTATTATTTATTTTTTAATTAAATATGTTGAAAGAATATGTCTGATATAACTAATAGTTATATCCAACGGGAGAGGACATAACTTCTCCTGAAAAGGCATGAGAAATCTATATAAGATTCATGCCATTGTCAGAGAAATTTATTCCAACGTTTTAATCATTTCATCTTTCTCTGAGACATATCTACACACATCATTGTGATCGATAGTCCAACGACATCGATTTCCGATCCTATAAGTATCCTGTGCAATCTATCAATATCATCACCCTCATGTTCTAGTAATTCCGTCGTTTTTAGCAAATTGTTGAAGAGGAAGTCTTGTTAAAAATAGTAGGGTTCGTGATCTAAACAGAAGTGCTAGTTTTTCTTATGCTTGGTGATGTTATGAACTCTCTGAATCGATGCAACTATATGGTCTTTTCTTTTTCGGGTTCAGAAACTAGACGGTCAAGATTTAAGATTAAGTGCCATTCATTTGGCAAAGAATCGTGTTTTTTTCCGGGAAGGTCAAAGCACATTGAAGCAAGGTATCACAATCGAGATCGGGTGAAGGCTAAGGAAATTTGGGTTGAAAAGATTCATAATGGATCACAATGCCGCCGATTTTCTTACAAAGATAGTGCGCCCAAGAAGTTCAAGCATTGTTTGAACTTGATCAATCTTGTTGATTGATTGCTGTGAAAACTCTTGGAAGATTTCCGTGAGTTGCTTCAAGAGAGTTCAAAGACACTCGGGTGCTACGATCAAGACTTGGCTCACTCACCAAGGTGGAGATTGTTAGAAAATTGGCTCGTCAAAAAGGAATCCTAATTGATTTAGGATTATGTCCTAAATCGGTTTTTTAGAATTGTTTTAGGGAAATATCTTTTGTTTCCTCGTTCAGCTTCGTTTTCTAGATTCTATTAGGCTTTGATAAGTAAACTTATTCAAATAGGAAATCGATTGCAGCCGATTAGAGATGTAAACCGAATTCTATATATATAAATAGGCGCGGCAATGTTTTTTTTTTAAGAGAGAAAACAAGAGAGACAAACCCAAGAGAGTTAGAGATTAGCGCTAGGTTTGCAGTACCGTAACCCATTGTTAATCTAAAGATTGATTTCTATCCGAGAAATCACAACCGGACGTAGGCATAAGTTTCCGCCGAACCAAGATAAATTCTTGTGTCGTGTTGTTTACCTATCTTCTAAGTTTAGTCTATTTCCGCTGATACAACTAACAAGATCTAGAGGGCGTAAAACTTAACACCTTGATGGTATGTATATAATCGGTTTAAGAGAATCAACAAAAATGCACTTGTTGGAAAGCTCCGCCTACAATAAAGCCAAAAACTCGTTCTTGAAAGTGGAAAAAGTCAAGAAGATATGGTGAGTGTCTCTTCATATATTATTTTTTCATGTGCATAATTATATTTTTAATGTGCATAATTACATTTTTTAACTAATCAATCTATTTATTTCATACATAGATTAATAAAGCGATGGCTATATTCATGACACTTGATACCCCTAAAGGTCACGAATTCAAGTTATTTCATGCTTGGAACATCCTCAAAGATTCTCCTAGGTGGAATGAAAATGTATCTACTAAAGTTCCAAGACAACCTTCTAAAGGCGGGGCAAGTGTTGATCTTGATAATGATTTTTTGTAGACGAGCTCATCTTCATCTATAGCAAGACCACGGGTGAGATAAGCAAAAGGAAACAAAGAAAAAGGGAAGAAAGTGGATTCGCTAGGTGTAGAAGTATGAGGAAAAGCTTGGACAAACTACTTCATTGTAGTGAAGAGAGCAATCAAGAGAAGTTGCAAATGCAAACACATGGAGCGGCAAATGGCAATGGAAGAGCGGGAAAATGGCAAGGAAAGTCACGTAAGATAAAATTAGACCAAGATGTGTACGAGTTGGATATAATGAAGATGGATATCGACCAATATACTCCACTGAGGAAGAGGTTTTTTCGTGAGAAGCAAGATGAAATTTTATCAATGCGCACTCTTTGATGATGTTACTATAGCTTTCACCCAAGTCCTCCACCATATTAGTTTTTTTTTAAAATATCATTTAGTATCTTAATTATTAATTTTTTAAATATCCTTTGGAAGTATTACTTGTTTAGGAGTTTTTAATTGTTTGGTTTTAATGTCGTATGATCAACCTATGTTATAAATTTAAGCATTAATAGTAATTATATTTTATGCAATTGTATGCTTTCATTTTTGACTTCATATAAAAATGCCAATAACTTGAAAAAAGCATGCAATCTTGAAAGGCCACGACAATTGCTTCAATAGTCGAAAATTAGGAAGAAAGACAAACACACACACCCTTTATTAGGAAGAAAGACAAACACACAAGCATACTTTTTATTGGAAAGGAAGACAAGCACACAAACACACCCTTAAGTCTGAATCTTCAACCATTTGATTTCCTTCACGTTGCCAAATATGTTCTACCAAATTCTCACAAAGGTCAAAGCCATGGCCTTCTGTGTGAGCTTGGAACCCTATTAAGACGCCTCATATACTCCGTAAGTGTCACTCTATCTTGTCGGGTCCGCACGTGGCTGCCGCTAAATAGTCAACTCTCTTGCACTTGCTCTCGCACTTGATCTTGGGTCATCATCTTCATCGTAATCTTCTTCAATTTCTTTAAACTTCATATTCAACAATCATGTTGTGCAAAATAATGCACGCCATCATGATCAGTGTAAGTCTTCCCCGCACCATTTGTGCAAAAAGCCCCCTAATGATTGTCCATCAAGTTCGAAGTATCCCGAAAGCTCTTCCACATCTTTCTATACGCCCCTTGTTTCTTGGAAAACAATTTCTTCTTCTCACCGTTGGGGTGAGAATAAGATTTCACAAATGTAATTCACCTAGGGTAGATACCATCTCACAAATAATAACCTAGTTCATACTCTGATGACCATTGATATTAAAACCCGTATTGGTGCCCATCCATTAACAACATCACAAACATAGGAGAAGACCAAAGAACGTTGATATCGTTGTTCGATCCAAGAGCACCGAAGAATGCATGCCAAATCCAAGTGTCATATGACGCCACACCAAGAATGATAGTTGGCTTATTGTGACGAATTCTTAAATTGACCAAATTCTAAGCGGTAGGACACTTTCCCCACTCCCAAAGGCATACAATCTAGACTTCCTATCATGCCGCGGAAACCTTGCTTCTCACCGTTACGCGTAAGCTTCCTTCGTATCATCGCGATTTGGCTTTGGAAGGTATTCACGGCCATATATGGATTGAATAGCCACGCAGAACCAGTTCACAAGCTAAGTGTTGTGGATTCGCTAGTCGACAATATTCGTCTGTTGTGTTTGCATAGCATCCATTAGCCAACATTCGAAATGCGGATGCCGCTTCTCGCTCCGGTGATAAACTAAGTTAGCCTCGTAGCATCTCTCTTCCTTGTGAAGTAGTCGTCGTGAGCAACAACTTCATTAAAGATGGATAGGAACAAATTTCTCTTCATCCGATAACACTTCCGAAATTTTTCAAAGCAGGAAAGGAACAATTTATGTAAAATTAATCATTCATGAGGTCTTCATGCCTTTTTACTCACGAAAATGGAACTTACGTCCGGACCGAACCACGATGACTACCCGCATTGTCAACATCACCCCATCATTGAGATGGTTAATGCACCGCCTCATTGATTATTTCTTCATCACGATCATAATTTGATTGAATAGAAACGTGACGCCAAACTTCGCCTTCTTGAACCCATTGGAGCGAATAAAGTATGAAAGATGATGGTGTGTTGATAGATGGATGATTTTAAAGAAATTGGTGTGTTTTGGAATGACTTTCAACTACTTCTTAAATAGAGTAAATGAATTGGTTATCGTTGGTATGATGTGTGATGTGGGAGTGTTGAGAGTGTTATTGGTAGGATGTGTGGTTTGGGAGTGTGGTTGGCAGGATTTGTGGGCGTGGAAGTGTTGAGATTGTTGTTGGTGTGGATGTGTGGTGTGGAGTGTTGGGAATGTTGTTGGTAGGATGTGTGGTGTGGGAGTGTCGTTATAAAGGATGTATGGTGTGAGAGGTGTATGATTTTTCAAATTTCATTGTACCCACTTCCAAATTTCATTTTTTCGTATGTGTCTACTGTGGTCATTTTTCATACTTTATCGGAATTTAAATATTTTAAGTAGAAATGTTCGAAAATTAAGCTAAATTAATCTAAACAAATATTTTATTTTTTTTAAGTTAATGGAAAAATATTTAGGCTAAAAATAATATTTAACAACTTTTTAGCCTAAAAATTTAGGCCACACCATTGAGAGAAAATGCTTCTCACAAAGGCCGTAATCTCGTTATTGGCCATAGGCCACCATTGGAGTTGGTCTCAAAGACGAAGAAAGAATTTGTGGTCGATTCACAAAATTTTATGTTTATGATCATAATCATTTAGTCATTAAATTATTCAACCAAATGGTCGAATCAATAATAGCATTACTAACCAATATATCTATTTACTATAATTAATTAATTAAACGGTCTGCATTTAATTTATTTTTTTGGCCAATATCGGGTTGAGTGGTGATACCCGCAAAATAAAGGACTTTCGCTCTTAAGGGGTCTTTCGTACTGACAGGAGAATTATTGATATTTACAAAGTGATTTATACATGAATAGTTTCTGATCTATATGCATAAAATTCTTTAAATCTATTATGAAGTGTTTTGAGGAGAAATTCATCCTCATCCTTTGAGGAGCCAAACATTATTCTTTTTTTTCTTGTGCACCTACAAGACATTGAGTGTCGACTTATATATAACAATCCTCGCCACTTAATTTAAGTCGTAAAAAACAAATAATATGTGTCGACCTATATTTTAAAGTCCTTAATCACTTAGTTTAACTCGTTAAAACGAATTGCAAGGCTTCCAAGAATGAGTACTTGTGAATCGCATCATGCTCTATCTAACTTGTAGTGTGTGAACCTTCATATCTCGTTGGAATATGATTTATAATGACATGGTTTTTCACACAATGTGTGTAATCATATGTGAAGGTACACCATAACATTGATGTACCAACATACACATGATTGTAGTGTATTAATATATATTAATTAATGAAGTAAATAATATTATTATTTATTTTTTAATTAAATATGTTGAAAGAATATGTCCGATATAACTAACAAATATATTCAACGGGAGAGGACATAACTTTCTTCCCGAAAAAGGCATGAGAAATCTATATAAGATTCATGCCATTGTCGAGAAATTTATTCCAACGTTTAATCATTTCATCTTTCTCTCGAGACATATCTACACACACATCATTGTGGATCGATAGTCCAACGACATCGATTTCCGATCCTATAAGTATCCAGCACCCATCATCATCACCCTCATGTTCTAGTAGTAATTCCGTCGTTTTTAGCAAATTGTTGAAGAGGAAGTCTTGTTAAAAATAGTAGGGTTCGTGATCTAAACAGAAGTGCTAGTTTTTCTTATGCTTGGTGATGTTATGAACTCTGAATCGATGCAACTATATGGTCTTTTCTTTTTCGGGTTCAGAAACTAGACGGTCAAGATTTAAGATTAATCGTTACGTATGTGTGCATTCTATATACTAATGTGCCTTTATTCTTATCCCACTAAGTTTTCATTTGGACAAAGTAATGAGAACATGTCAGTCCACATGACATGAACTGAATATTAAAACCACTTGTATTCATATCAGGGCTTACTTCCTTAACAGTTTTTGTTTCCTAATCCTTATATTGTTGTTGTTTGGTTTAAGTTTACTAAGTCTACTATTTTTAGGGCTTTTAGCTGAGAATAATGCTTGCATTTTTCTTGTGGGAATGAGCTTATTTTTTTTATTTGCAAATAATATATTTTTATTGTTAAAATTTATAATTAGAATCGCTTAAATCTTCTAATCTTCATTTGAAGATCATCTCTACAAAATCATTCGAACAAAATCGCTTAATCAAACAATTCAAAAGTTCATCGTGGTTATGTTACTTGGTTTGGATGATTAAACGGTCTCCACTCCGGGACTCGATTTTTGTAGAGATGATTTTCTGTAAGGATTAAGAGATTGAGCTGGGAAGTCACTATAATTTCTATGGTCAAGATATCGTTATTTGCAAATAGGGGAATGAGCTCATCTCCTAAGAAGAATACAAGTATTATCCTTTTAGCTAATATCATAATGATGAATAATACTTGTGTTCCCCTTGAGGGGATGAGCTTGTTCCTGTCTTTTTGATATAATAATCATATCTTGACAAGTACTTACTCTTTTCAAAAAGAAAAAATACCAAAAAACAAGCCCTAATTTCTAGAAGCTCTTAATCAAGATTTATTTATTGTTTCTTTTTAAAGATTAAACACGGATACCCCCGATATGATTGGTCCATACCAAAGAGAGAAAATTTTATGACGCGAGATTCTTAAATTATTCGGTAGATTTATGATGACTGAAAAGGCGTCAGGATAAACATTAGGCATGCAATATATGAAGTCATAAGATTATATGTGCAAAATTTATACAATTTGTAAGTGCATGCATCAATCCTAATCATTTTCAATCAACATTAATAAGGTTTTGTTGGGGCCAAGAAAAAGGCTAGACTCAATTATTATGCCTAGATTGAATCATGGTAAGGTTTTGTTCGGAAAAAATCAGACCCTCGTTATGTAATTTGTTTCTATTGTTTTCCGGACAAACTAGTGTAATTTGTATTTTGAGTCGTCGTATGTTTTGTTTTCTGTGTCAAGTAATGGATAGGCCACTACACAAAGGCATTCAGCAGTGATACTTGGAAATTTAGTGATTGGATCCTTTTTCTTGACTGTCTCTCTCGTTTTCATGTTTCTGTTCTAACAAGACTTGTGATTACATCTAAGGTGCCAATTCCTGGGGAGGATCAAGTGTGATATGGAATCTCATCTCAACCATGGTTGTCGTTTTTTTCATTTTCGCTTCAAGAGAATTTGTTAATGGTCTGCATTTGATATACAAGGAAGCGATGAAAGGACAAACGATGTCGTCCTTCCGTTTGATATGGGTGAAGAAGCTTAATGTTTGGAATGAATCCATTGCTCTTTGTTACTATAGAAAAAAAGAAAGCGGAGTTTCTTCATTTGAAATATGGGTGATGGATGACGCCAATGAGGTGAAAGGTTCGTGGAGAAAACACTTAACCATTGAATCCACACCGGACGTTTATTTTCCATTGATGTTTTGGAAGAGTGACGACCTTGTTTTGACTGCCACTCATGAATGTATTCAAACAATAATTATATTATTTGTATTGGAGACCCCTCTAAGAGTGACTAAAGCTACATCTAGAATTTCTGTAAAAACTCCATTAACATTTGATTTCCTTCAACCCATAGGCTAGGTAGATGAATGTCGGGTCGGTGGCACCTTCCTTCTAGTACGCAAACGCTATGCTCCCATCATCATGTTCATGCATGCTCTCCCGGACAAAACTGCACATCCAAAAACTACTCAGTTAATATGGATCATTGAATGGTTCAAACTGTAAATTAATTTAAAATCATTCAATTGCCGGACCATTGAATGGTACATGTTGTACAATGAAAAACAAAGGAGTTTGACATATAGGCCTCTGACAAACTTTTACTTTTTCTCAAAAGTTAGCAAACATTTTCTTACAGCCAAGGAAAAAACTCTAGACGCCAAAGTTCATAAAAACTACCAAAGATCATAATTAATCACATCAGTTTTATAACCACAAATCACTTGTTAACACATAAGATTGCATGTAAGATGAGCTAAGGAATAAAATTATGAGCAACTGAAAATTTATATAGAATAACCAAAGGAAGAGATCAATGATGAGTTCCTGATTACCTTCCCTTCCACCTCCCAAAGTATTCCGTTCTCAATTTCCTTGCGCGGGGGAATGAGTCAGAAAGAAGCTCATCACCGGAATCAAATCACCATATATATAACATGATCCCAATCAATCATCATTGTATATCCAAACCCTTATCCAGAATTAAATTGATATATACTCAAAAAATACCCATGAATTTGTCGGATGAGAGAGAATAATAAAATATATAGAGAAGTGTTCAATACATAAATTAGAACTTTTATTAATCTCTCAATTCCCTTTGATCACTCAGTAGTTAATCATAGATTTATATATATATATAGCTAATAAACTTGAAAATTTTCCAATAAAACCTGAAATTCAACCCTAATTAAATTGTGACCAAAATTTAAGGAAAATAAAATTGATGCAGTACGTACCTGTAAGAAGGTCCTGATGGACAAGCATGGTCGTAGATCCTTCCAACAATAAATATAAATAATAATAATTTTAAGTTGTTTTTGTTTATGTGGCTTTGGTAAAATAATTGATGAGAGTAACAGGGAATGTTTAGGGCTTCAGAGGCTGCGAGTTTTTACAGACGAAAGAGCCCTCACGTAAAAAGGTTAAGGTGCCATGCAATTTACACTCAATTAGGTTTCCTATTTATTCTGAATTACGATTCCATCCTTACCATAAACTTGGTAGGACCAGGAGTCAAATTTACTGACATCCGAGAAGGGTCCCAAGATTCTCGGTGTCAGGGAAGAGTTCATATACTATTGCATTGGATCAGATGACGTCCTTATCTGGGAGAAATTTTTTGTCCGATTCATGATATAAGTAAAACAATATAAAATAAATATATATATATATATATATATTTTCACAATTATATTATGACATATGAAATGTCTTTCGAAAATTAAGTACTTGAAAACATCTCCCATTATCTTGACCCCTCGTCTGCGCTTGTAGATTGATCACAGCCGTTCACTGGAGCATGGGCATCGAGGAGAGTACCTGGGTTCCATGATATGACAAGTGGTGGTCCTCATCTTGAGCCACAGATCATGGGGCTGTAGAGAGACAATCAGTGTCTTTTCGCCAATATGGTAACTTTTAGTTTCACTTTTCAGTAGGCTAGGATGATAAAAGTAGTTTATGGGAAGGAATATGATTTCTATACACTTTTTTTAACTTTTCACATAAATTTTTTTTGTATTTTTAGTTATTAAATTAAATAAAAACAATGGGTCAAAATTAAATATTAGTATGTGACAGACTAAAAATAATGTGCATCATCATTTCCCTCACGAAACCAGTATTAAAGTTTTTAAATTGGTTTGTACCAAATAGAAATTTCTAAAAAAAAAAAAAAACCCTTTATGTTAGTACAGAAGGTTATATATGAACACATCATGTTCTGTTTGACCAATGGATTAAATATGGGGAGTTTTAATGAAAATGACAATTTTAAACTTTTTCTTAACCAAAAGCACTTTAATAACTTTATTTAATAAAAAGGATAAAAATTTTAATCAAAAGGAAACATGACAAAAAACAAAAAGGCTCACAACAAAATTAAGCGACAAAAATAATTATAACTTTAAATAAGAAAAAACTGTGTGTGAGAAAATTATTTCTCTTACGGAATTGGTGGTGGGATGTCTAATATTGTAGATTATGATGTTCAAATTTTGTAGAAATATAATTTTTTTTATTTGATTATGTGTGTTAAGAGTACAATATATAGGGTATGACTAAACTCATATGTAATAGGAATTCTAAAATGATTACAATGTGTTAACTTGATATACAAGAAAAACATAAATTAAGGAGAAGAATCAGGAGACGAGGATTCTTCTCTAACACATTCTATAACTTTTTACATGCTTTAGTTGTATTTTTGGTCATATGCCCAACAAGTGGATTATGAATTGTTTATATGCCCAATATTTTCTTATTTTTTGGATGAAATACTTACTTTAATCTTTAATTTAATGAAAAAGTTGACGGAGTTAACGAAATGGACCACAAGTGCAACACAATACATAATTCGAGGACGAGAGCAACTATTAGTAAATTTTAGAGACCAAAATTAAACTCATAGTATAGTTTAGAGACCTTTGCTACAATTTAGCCAAAATTTTATTTTCTAGAAGTAATGTTGGGATGAGAGAATTAAACTCTGGGATTTCATGTTTGAGCTACAAGGTTCTTTAAAAAAATTACATAAAATTTTAGAGTACAAAGTGTTTTGTTAACCACAGCATAAAACAATCGACCAATTCTGATGTGGATGATGTGCATGTAATATAAGATGCAAGGTATAGCCAATATTAGTGTAGTTAGTAGTAGGTTGTTGAATTGTCTCTCTAAAATCTTAACAAAAATTTAATAATTATATTTGGTTCCGTAATTTTTCTTTTACCGTCATTGCATAATTATTGTACATTTGAATGATAATAGGAATTAGGGATCTTACAAGGTGGTTTTCTTTTTCATTTATGACTTTTTTAAAAGAGTGCATTTTTCTCATCTTTAAAGTGGGGGTGACGCTCACCTCCCCTAGATTGCTGTTAAATTAGTTTGGTTTAATTAATTTAAAACACGAATTTCAAAATTTAAACTAATCTAGAGTCTAGGGTTTATAATTGAATTGATAAGAAATTAATTAAAATCTCAATGAATTTTGCAACAAAAAGAAAAACAATGGCAACCTTGAAATTGAATTTGTTATGCCAAGAAAATGTGTAGATCCAAGTAAGTTTTTACATGATTCTTACGAAAGAACAACTTACTTTACATGATCTTAGTAAGTTTTTACATGATCCTAGCTTACTACTAGCTTACTTTACCTAGCTTAAGAATTTGGTTAAAGGTTGGTCGTTATCTTATGCTTGAGCTTAACCTTTTACATGGTTAATCAAATAATAAACAATTGAGGTGGTTGGCAGATGCCATTAATCGGTCAAGCTTGGCGCATACAGCTAGCTAGCTCAATATATTGAAGACCTTCTGACAGGGATAAGTCGGGAGACACCAATTTTTTTACACTTTTTACACCCATTTTAGTTTGTATTTTTTTTATATTGTAATTCATTATTTATAGATTATTTTTATTAAAAAATTAGATAAATTCAAAATCATTAAGATTTTTATAGTGAAGAAAATAGACGAAATGATTTTACAAAAAACACTCAAATGACTATTATTTAATTCAAGAGTCGTATGATTTTAGATTTAGGTGATTTTTAGTAGACATGATATTTGAAAAAAAATATAAAAAATAGACGGTTAAATTATTAAAATATATTACGAAGTAAACTTTACGAAGTGTGTGTCAAAAAATAATGTCCCCGGTCCTAACCCTCGTGCTCGTTTGTATACCTAATTATCTTCTAAAGTTAACTTAATTATTTTGTCATTGTGTTACTTGCATGTATCGATAAATCCTACAATTGCCAAGTGGATGATTTGTCATAACACGCGTTGTCATGATTTACCTGTCTTACTACCCGTTTCACACATCACAGAGAAAGGTAGACATAAAAATTTACCTGTCTTACTGCTTTGCATGCCAGAGACTTGCCTCTGCATTAATATAGATTATATTCCCATCAGTTATATCATTTCATCAAACACTGTTCTTTATGTATCTCTATCAACGTATCAAAATCTGCGCTAGCTATCTATCGCTCGTTGAAAGTCAGAAAAGCTCAGAAGGGGGGGGGTACTTTCTCGCATAGTCAAGAATATTTTAACCGTAAAATTTATTTTAAAATATAAAAATTAAAATTTGACGGTAAAAAAATTCAGTGTTATTGGCTCCTCAAAGATGAGAAGAGCACTTGTGGCAAATTTACAAAATTTTATGTTTATGATAGGAATCATTTAGTCATTAAATTATTCAACCAAATGGTCGAAATCAGTAATAGCATTACGAACTAATGTATCTATTTGCTACAGTTAATTAATTAAATGGCTTAGATATAATTGATTTTTTTTTTTGCTGAGATGATATTTACACAGTGATTTATACATGAATTGTTACATCCCGTTCCGGAAATAATACTATTTTATTCCCGGAGGTGCAAAATGACGATTTTGCCCTTGGTTGACCTTTCGGTTGACTTTTTGCGTCGTAACTCGTACGACGCATTCACTTGTATTTTCGTGACGTGCTCGTCGCTACGAACGCGTAGACGCGAGCCGTACGTCGTTTGGACTCCGAACGAATATTTTTACGGGCGTTGATTTTTCGACGTTTCCCGTATTTCCAATTTGGACTGTTTTGATTTATTGGGTTGGGACCCATTTGGCAGCAGGCCACATGGCCTATCCCTGAAATTGGGGGATTTGGTCTGGGTCTTTGACCCGTGGCTTCCTCCCCCTCTCCTTCTTCTCCCTCTCTTCTTTTTCTCTGCAGAACCAAAAACCAAAAATTGGAACCTGCCACTTTCGAGCTCACTTTAACCAACCTCGTGCTGGTGAGTTCTTCACTGTCAAACTCAAACCCAGTCGAGCTTTTGAACCCAGAAACCCGAGCAAACTCCCAGCCCAGAAATTCCAGAAATTTCTCTGGACACCCGAGCTTTTCCAGTCCAGTTTTCCCATCGAACTCGACCTCGATGGCCCTGATTCGTGCACCAAACCACTCCCCAAGGTCCCAGGGACCTTGCTCGAACCCTGCCTGGCCGAGTTTTGGAGCTCTCGAGATCGGCTCATTTGAACCCGTGGACCTTTCTTCAAATTCCAACCATCTCAGGCCAGTTTTTGGCCTCCCCGTGGGTAAATTTCGATTCTCCTTAACTCCAGCTTCATTTTGGCTTTTGAATCATTGATTTTGGTTGAGAAATGAGTGAGATACAAACGTTTGAAGTTTTCCGGCCAAGAAACCCAGATTCCGGCGACGGCGCGGCGGCGCCGGCGACCGGAAAATCGGAGAAGACGACCGGCGCTGACGTCATCGGCTTGAGCCGAGCCGAGTTGACCGGCTTAGCCGAGCCGAGTTGACCGGCTTAGCCGAGCCGAGTTGACCGGCTAGCCGAGCCGAGTTGACCGGCTTAGTCGAGCCGAGTTGACCGGCTCCGATTCTTCCATCCGCGCGTGGGGGCGCGTGAGCCACAATTTTTCGACGCCGTCTTCGCGAGGCGACTCGTGACGACGCGTACTACCTAGGGGTGGTACGTTTGGTAATTTTTGAGGTGTTTTGGACCTCCAATTTGAGAAAGCAAGGGATAGGTGTAATTAATTAGTTAATTCGTTACCTTTATGAGTTTAATCATCGTACCGGTGATACCTCATATAGGTGAGACCAAATGGCGGCGTGTGGCGGCGTGTGCAACGGCACACGGCGGCCCACGGCGGCGGTTTTGGAGTTTCCGACCCCGAAACTCCGTTTTCGGGTTTCCGAACGCCGATTTCTTCGTATTTTCAATTACGTTATTAATCTTGGGTGTTCCAAAATAGGTTTGGCGACCCTTGGCGCTCGGAGGACGTACGTTTGGACTTCCCGGCTTCGGTATTTGTGAGTGGGCCCTTTCCCTATGCTATATAAATGTGTTTTATGTTTGGGAAATTATATTTGATTTATGCCTACGTTATTGTGGTTTTTTATGGATATTTATATCGTATTTTTAGTAGACCTTGTTATATTAATTTATTACTCGGTTTACTAGTTTCGGCTCAGTGTTTCGGTAGGCCATGGAAATTAGTGGGCTTTGGGCCTACATTTCCATTTGGGAATTATACCATTAAATTGGTGATTCCGTATTAGTTTGTACGCGTATTGCTAGTATCGATTCGGCCCTATTTTGGGGAATTTAGGGAATTAAGTATTTTAATTCCCTACTTGTACCTACTTGTGCGCTTGGGTTTTTATACTCGTTTGACGGGCCTTAGGCCGTATTTGGGTGAACCTTGGATACGGTAAAGTTCTATCGTATTTTGGGTTCACCTAGTTTGCCATTAAGTTGGTATTTCTATACCTTGGTACCCATGTGGCGTATCCTTGGTATTTCACGTATTTAGGGTTTATGCTTGGTATTTCGGGTACGGCCCCGAGAATACCATATATATTGATTAATTTGAGGGCATCCCTTATCGGGAAATTACCTCACATTGTTTTATGTAGAGTATTTTTGTAGTATGTTTTCATACGCTTAACTAGGTTGCTTACACGGTGTTGTTGTACTGTCCGGGGCCAGGACCAGCCTTCACGTGATGGATCACATGCACCGATACGCTCACTATGGACCCATAGTAGGTGCCAGCCTGTTCTAGGTCGCATGGGCGACTCGAACTCGGGTGATAGCGATTAACGCCAGCTTCACGTGATCGTAGTACATGAGCGCACCATTATTTATACACCCAGCCTGTTCATGACAGAATGTATCTGTATGAACTTGTGTGTTTGCAATACCTAAACGAGCATTTATCTTGTAGTCTTGGATTGTGGACCAGGACCACTTTCACGTGATTGTTCACACGCACCGATACGCTCACTATGAATCCATAGTTGGTGCCAGCCTGTTCTAGGTCGTATGGGCGACTCGAACTTGTTGTGATGCGCAGATGCGCCAGCTTCACGTGATTGTGTATATGAGCGTTTATTTTATAGTTTTATGTGGTGGTGTTGTCACCGATTTTCACCGATGCCACGGGGGCATTTATTTGGTTTACGGGTTTTCCGTAGATCCTTATTTTACGAACCTTCGGGTAAAGTATTTCTGCCGAACGGTGGCTTTCTGCCCGTTTCGGATGGTAAGTATATTTCTGTACTTACCTCGTTTTCTACCTACTATTATAGTACGTTTTCTGAAACGGTTTTCAAACCAACTACTCGATTTTGACGGCGAGGGGTTACTATTTTCAGAAAACAAAAGGTTTTTACAAAACAACTATTATTGGCCCACTCACCCTTCTGTTTTTGCGCCCCTCCAGGTTTAGTGGCTGGAGCTGTCTACATTCGAGGCGGTGGTATGACGAAGGTTTAAATTTCTTGGTATTGTAATACTTCGTATTCTGTACCATGTACAACTGTGTTTGTATTAATTCTTCCGCCCGTACATTTGTGTACACTTTGGTCTTCTATTATTCAATTAAATTCTTATTTCTTCAATTTGGCTTTCGTCACCCTACGTGGTGTCGGCCAGCACACTCGACTTTTGGGTGTCCACGTGTACATCCGGGTCGGGTTGTGTCATGAATAGTTTCGATTATATGCACAAAATTCTTTAAATCACCCATGAAATGTTTTGAGGAGAAATTCATCCTCATCCTTGAGGAGCCAAATATTGTTCTTTTTCTTGTGCATCTACAAGACATTGAGTGTCGACTTATATATAACAATCCTCAGTCGCTTAATTTAAGTCGTAAAAACAAATATGTGTCGACCTATATCTAACAGTCCTTAATCACTCAGTTTAAGTTGTTAAAACGAATACGTGCCGGCAATGAGTACTTGTGAATCGCATCATGCTCTATCTAACTTGTAGTGTGTGAACCTTCATATCATCACCCTCATGTTCTACTAATTCCGTCGTTTTTAACAATTGTTAAAGAGGAAGTGATGTAAAACATAGTAGGGTTTGTGATCTAAACAGAAGTGCTAGTTTTTATTATGTTTGGTGATGTTATGAACTCTCTGAATTCTTTTTCGGGTTCAGAAACTAGACGGTCAAGATTTAAGATTAATGGTTATGCATGTGCATTTTATATACTAATGTGCCTTTATTCTTATCCCACTAAGTTTTCATTGACAAAGTAATGAGAACATCTCAGTCCACATGACATGCACCTATTAAAACCACTTTGTATTCATACTGCGGACTTACTTCCTTAACAGTTTTTGTTTCCCAACTTCATATTTGTTGTTTGGTTTAAGTTTAACCAAGTCTACTTACTTTTAAGCTTTTAACTAAGGATAATGCTTTCATTTTCTCTTTGGGGAATGAGCTCATTCTTTCACTTACAAATAACGTATTTTCATCGTTAAAATTTTATAATTGGAACTAGGGGTGGGCAAACGGGTCTTGGACCCGCGGGTCGGGGCGGGTCCATGCAATTCGGGGCGGGTCCAAAAAAGTTGAAAGTAAAACGGAGCAGGGTGGGCCGAGTCCATGAATTGTGCGGGACGGGACAGGTCCAAAAAAATAAATAAACGGACCCCCGGCCCGGACCGAATATAATGAATCTAAACCGTTGATTATCAGGGCAACGACAACCTTGTTAGGAACTGCTGTAGCTTGTCCTTCCTTTCCTTCCTTTCCTCCTTGACTCGACAGATCCATTCCTTTTCTGAGTTTCTCTCCTTTGCCGCTTCTTTTTCTCAACTTTCCTCTTCATTCTTTTGCAACAATTTCCCTCGTATTTTAGGAGAAGACACACGTTCCGTCACTGTCAGTGACTCTTTTCTTCTTCCTCTGCAATTCCATGCGTTCCATCTCTTTCCGCCTCCCAACACTTTACTCCTTCATCGAATTCCAGCCCTCTCATTTCTCCCATCTTCTAGTCATCCCAAATTCCCAATCTCTCTTCTTCCTTTCAGGTGATTTCTTAATTTTTCAGTTTTGCTCCTGATTTTTAATGATTTTATTATAACTTTTACAGTTTCATTTAATCCATTTGTTTTTTCCTCTGATTTTTTATAAAACTAAGCATATGAAATAGCTCTATTATTTATAATAAAAGAATAAAAATTGGATTTTTTTTTTAAATATGTGAATGCTGTAAACTGTGGAGAAAGAAGATTTGATGAGGCTTGGTTGGTGCCCGTGAGATCTCTGCAGGTTAAATTAAATCAGTGAGACTTACAAATTACAATCAATCTTATACGTAATTTGAATGCAGATTTTGAATTGGCAGCAACTTGCTGCATTTTTTTAAGTGTGCAGCAGCTTGCTGCATTTTTTCCCCCTTTTTTTATAAACAAATTGAACCCGTGGACCCGTAGGACACGGCCCGTTTCAAACGGTCCGGGTTAGGTTTGGTTCCACTTCTAAGAATTTGACAACCCGCCCCTTCCCGCCCCGTTTCAAATACAAACGGGTCCAGTCCGGTTCCTCCATTTTTGGGCCCGACCTGGCCCGTGCCCACCCCTAATTGGAACCTTTAAATCTCTTAATGTTCATTTGAAGATCATTTATACAAAAAATCATTCGAATCAGAAATCGTTTAGTCATTCAAATGTATCAAACAATTCACAGTTCATCATGAATATGCTATTTCGTTTGGATGACTAACGGTCTCCAATTTGAATGATTTTTTTTGTAGAAATGATTTTCAAATGGAGATTAAGAGATTAAGTGGTTCAAATTATAAATTTTTTTATGGTCAAAATACGTTATTTGCAAGTGGAGGAATGAGTTCATCCCTTAAGAGAGGAATACAAGTATATCCTTTAGCTAATATCAGAATGATGGATAATATTTGTATTCCCCTCTTGAGGGGATGAGCTTGTTCTTGTCTTTGATATGGCCAATCATATCTTGACACGTGCTTATTCTTTGAAAAAGAAATAAATAAATAAAAAAGAAGCCCTAATTTATAGAAACTCCTAATCTAGATTTATTTATTGTTTCTTTCTAAAAGATTAAACACGGGTCAAGATATGATTGGTCCATACTATAGGAAGGAACGAGCTCATTTTCTCAAGGGGTGAACACAAGTATTATCCACATCAGAATTGGTCCATCATTTTATGCTGTGGTTAACAAAACATTTTGTACTTTAAAATTTTATGTAATTTTTTTAAGGAACCTTGTAGTTCAAACATGAAAGCCCGGAGTTTAATTCTCTCATCACCGATATTACTTCTAGAAAATAAAAAATTGGCTAAATTGTAGAAATGGTCCCTAAACTATACCATAAGTTTAATTTTGGTCTCTAAACTTTACTAATAGTTGCTCTCATCCTTGAATTATGTATTGTGTAGCACTTGTGATCAATTTTGTTAACTCCGTCAATTTTTTCATTAAGTTAAAGGACAAAGTAGATATTTCATCCAAAAAATAAGAAAATGTTGGGCATATAAACAATTCATAATCCACTTGTTGGGCATATGACCAAAAATGCAACTAAAGCATGCAAAAAGTTATAGAATGCGTTTAGAGAAGAATCCTCGTCTCCGGATTCCTCTCCTTAATTTATGTTTTTCTTATATATCAAGTCAACACATTATAATTATTTTAGAATTCCTACTACAAATGAGTTTAGTCTTACCCTATACATTGTACTCTTTACACACATAATCAATCAAGAAATTATATTTCTACAAAATATGAACATCACAATCTACAGTATTAGACATCCCACCACCAATTTCATAAGAGAAATAATTTTCCCACACACAATTTTTTCTTATGTGAAGTTATAATATTATTTTTATTTAATTTATTTAATTTAATAACCAAAAACACAAACAAATATGTGAGAAGCTAAAAAAAATGTATAAAAATCATCTCCTTCCCATAAACTACTTTTACCATCCTAGCCTACTGAAAAGTGAAACTAAAAGTTACCATATTGGGGGAAAAGACACCATGATCTGTGGCCCAAGATGAGGACCACCACTTGTCATATCATGGAACCCAAGGACTCTACTCGGAGCCCATGCTCCAGTGAACGGCTGTGATCAAGCACACAAGAGAATGATAGATTTTTTTAAGTACATGATTTTTAAAAAGTATTCTACATATCATAATATAATTGTAAAACATAATATATTTTTTTTGTGTTTCTTTATTTATATAATGACACGTAAAATATCTAGGGTAATTCTCACTTTACTATCCTGAAGTATCATGAAATTCACACTTTGCTACCTTTAGTTTTTTTCGTCTCAGTTTCATACCTAAAGTTTTATTTTTATGACACTTTTATACCTCTGTTAGTATTTCCTTCAAGTGTTCCATTAAAAGCATGACGTGGCGCTTGACTGTGCATAAACGTGGCACTGTGGACCCCACGTGAACAATTAAAAAAGGCTAATTCTCACTTTTCTACACTCAAGTATTGTGAAATTCGCACTTTGCTACCCTTAGTTTTTTTTTCGTCTCACTTTCATACCTAAGGTTTGATTTTTTTGACACTTTTATACTTCCATTAGTCTATCCATAAGTTCCGTTAATTGATGACGTGGCAAATCTGTGGTCCACCAAATTTGTGCCACGTGGACAATAAACATTAAAAGTTAATTAATAAATAACAAATAAAAGAAAAACATCTCCCTTTCCTCTTCCCCCTTCCTCTTCGACTCCACTGCACATCTACTCCACCCCTTCCACTTTAAGCACCCTCTGTACCAAACTCCTTTTTTTATGTTTGATTTGGATTTGGTAACTCGTGGAATTGGTTGTTTGAAGAATAAGAGTTTATTTTCTTCTTTATTGTTTTATTATTATTTTTCTTTAGTTTTTTAATAATTTAATATTTTTTAGTGGGCCAAAGTCCTATCACGTCATTCGTTAATAAACTAACGGACGTATAAAACTGTCAAGAAAATTAAACTTTAGGTATGAAAGTGAGACAAAAAAAGTAAGTGTAACAAAGTGCGAGTTACCCTATTTAACGGAGCACTTGATAGATAAACTAATGGAAGTATAAAAGTGTCAGAAAAAATCAAACTTTAAGTATGAAAGTGAGACGAAAAAAAACTAAGGGTAGTAAAGTGCGAATTTTACAATACTTGAGGGTAGTAAAGTGAGAATTAGCCTTTTTTAATTGTCCATGTGAGGCCCACAGTACCACGTTTCTGCACAGTAAAGCGCCACGTTATGTTTTAACGGAGCACTTGACGGAAATACTAACAGACGTATGAAAGTGTCATAAAAATGAAACTTTAGGTATGAAAGTGAGACGAAAAAAACTAAGGGTAGCAAAGTGTGAATTTTACGATACTTGAGAGTAGTAAAGTGAGATTTACCCAAATATCTAATTAAAAACCGGACAAAAAATTTCTCCCAATAAAGACGTCATCTGATCCAATGCAACAGTATATGAACTCTTCCCTGACACCGAGAATCTTGGGACCCTTCTCGGATGTCAGTAAATTTGACTCCTGGTCCTACCAAGTTTATGGTAAGGATGGAATCGTAATTCAAAAGAAATAGGAAACCTAATTGAGTGTAAATTGCATGGCACCTTAACCTTTTTACGTGAGGGCTCTTTCGTCTGTAAAAACTCGCAGCCTCTGAAGCCCTAAACGTTCCCTGTTACTCTCATAAATTATTTTACCAAAGCCACATAAACAAAAACAACTTAAAATTATTATTATTTATATTTATTGTTGGAAGGATCTACGACCATGCTTGTCCATCAGGACCTTCTTACAGGTACGTACTGCATCAATTTTATTTTCCTTAAATTTTGGTCACAATTTAGGGTTGAATTTCAGGTTTTATTGGAAAATTTTCAAGTTTATTTGCTATATATATATATATATATATATAAATCTATGATTAACTACTGAGTGATCAAAGGGAATTGAGAGATTAATAAAAGTTTTAATTTATGTATTGAACACTTCTCTATATATTTTATTATTCTCTATCATCCGACAAATTCATGGGTATTTTTTGAGTATATATCAATTTAATTCTGGATAAGGGTTTGGATATACAATGATGATTGATTGGGATCATGTTATATATATAGTGATTTGATTCAGGTGATGAGCTTCTTTCTGACTCATTCACCTGCAAGGAAATTGAGAACGGAATACTTTGGGAGGTGGAAGGGAAGGTAATCAGGAACTCATCATTGATATCTTCCTTTTGTTATTCTATATAAATGTTCAGTTGTTCATAATTTTATTCCTTAGCTCATCTCACATACAATCTTATGTATTAACAAGTGGAGTCTTTCTTGCATACCCTGTACTCCGGAGCACCCAAAAATTTTTGTTAACAAGTGATTTGTGGTCATAAAATTGATGTGATTGATTATGATCTTTTGTAGTTTTTATGGACTTTCGCGTCTAGAGTTTTGTCCTTGGCTGTAAGAAAATGTTTGCTAACTTTTGAGAAAAAGTAAAAGTTTGTCGGAGGCCTATATGTCAAACTCCTTTGTTTTTCATTGTCCATGGAAAAATATTGAGTAGAAAGTAGGTCCTGCAATTAAATAGTTCTAAATTCATTTGCGGTAGACTTTAAATGAATCTTGAACCATTTAATGATTTGTATTAACTGAGTGAGTTTTTGGATGTGCAGTTTTGTCGGGGAGAGCATGCATGAACATGATGATGGGAGCATAGCGTTTGCGTACTACAAGGAAGGTGCCACCGACCCGACATTCATCTACCTAGCCTATGGGTTGAAGGAAATCAAATGTTAATGGAGTTTTTACAGAAATTCTAGATGTAGCTTTAGTCACTCTTAGAGGGGTCTCCAATACAAATAATATAATTATTGTTTGAATACATTCATGAGTGGCAGTCAAAACAAGGTCGTCACTCTTCCAAAACATCAATGGAAAATAAACGTCCGCCGTCCGGTGTTGATTCAATTGTTAAGTGTTTTTTCCACGAACCTTTCACCTCATTGGCGTCATCCATCACCCATATTTCAAATGACGAAACTCCACTTTATTTTTTTCTACGGTAACAAAGAGCAATGGATTCATTTCAAACCTTTAGGGCCTGTTTGGTGGGCTGGATGAGACATATTATAGTCAATTAAAACGGCTATGAGTCCCAGCCGTTGTTTGATGCGACAAAAGTGGAACACGGATAGGATTATGCATCTTGAACTTGAATCCAGAATAGCACCAGTTATGTAAAACCGGATTATGCATCTTGAACTTGAATCCAGAATAGCACCAGTTATGTAACCCGACGCTAGACATGGGTTACAAGTCTAATCTTGCGAACGCAAGCGCGAGCACGCAGTTCTTCACCTTCGTCTTTTTCCTCTTTGCTTTCTCCGCCATGTTTCTTCTTTGTTGTTCGAACGAATCCAGGCGATTTGCAGCAGACCCTTCACCATTCCAGGTGGATACCCCGCCGTGATGACCGATTGAAGATGACGGAGGCCCACCGCAAATGTATGTAGTTGAACAGTGACCGCCGCTCTCGCCGAAATCAGTATCAATTCCATCGATTTCATTCCTACCCTTATAATTTTGTTTCATCACCGGGTTCAGATTTGATTTGTGAATCATCGATTTCGTTCCATGAATTGCATTCCCGTAAATTTTTTCAATCAATTGTATATATATTTTTTTTATCGAATTTTGTTTTTCTTTTGCAATATTTTTCTTCCCTTTTAATTTTTTTTTTCTTAGGGTGGTCTCCATTTTTTAATTCATTTGTGATTTGTGTATGATTTATATTTATGGATTATGTATAGTATTTTTTTTTTGTTGGAATTATTTATAGAAATGAAAAATGAAGAAAATCAATAAATAATAAAATTTCAAATCCTGTCCAGTCCAGTGTAGCTCAATGGCATATCAAGCAATTAACGAGACTAAGTCCAATCCAATCCTTCAAGTCAAATCCAAGCCAATCCCATCTGGTCCACCAAACGGGGCCTTAGGCTCTTATGCCAATCCCTTCTCACCCATATCAGATGAAAGGACGACATCGTTTGTCCTTTCATCGTTTCCTTATATATCAAATGCACTCTTGACGCGAAAATGATAAAAACGACAGCCATGGTTGAGATGAGATTCCATATCACACTTGATCACTCCCCAGGAATTGGCACCTTGGATGTAATCACAAGTTTTGTTAGAAGAAAGAAACATGAAAACGAGAGAGAGAGAGAGTCGAGAAAAAGAATCTAATCGCTAAATTTCGAGTATCACTGCTGAATGCCTTAGTGCAGTGGCCTATCACTTGATACAGAAAACAAAAAATATGACGACTCAAAATACAAATTACACTAGTTTGTCGGAAAACAAAAATGAGAAACAAATTACATAAAGGCGGTCTGATTTTTCCGAATGAAACCTTACCATGATTCAATCTAGGCATAATAATTGAGGCTAGCCTTTTTCTTGGCCTGAACTTGAATAATGCCCTCATTAAAGTCCTCGTGGTTCACCTAGGGTAGAATCAAAACAATACTTAAGATTAGTACACTTCCTATAGCATTTTTTAAGCATACACACAGAGTTAATTAGTAGACTCAGCTAATTTCGTGTACAGAAGTGATTTTCAAAGTCCTATTTTCTCCCCTGCACTCTATTTTTTTTTTCCTAGTCGTTGGATTGAATAAATAACGGAAAATCAAAGGAACAGAAACAAACAGGGTGCAAAAGGAGAAAACGGGAGTGTGAAAATCACTACCCTTTTTGAGTATGAATAGTTTAATAGAGAGAGAAGCACCTCAGTGGCATCACGACGAAGGGCGAGCATGCCTGCCTCCACACATACAGCTTTTAACTGTGCTCCGTTGAAGTCATCAGTTGAGCGAGCCAATTCTTCGAAGTTGACATCAGGATGAACATTCATCTTTCTTGAGTGAATCTACAAAATTAAGAAAAAAAATATATTAATAGATTAGAATGTTGTCAAGCGCAAAAGTAATCACAAAGCACATGCAATTGTAAAAGACGAACCTGTAAAATTCGAGCTCTTGCTTCTTCAGTGGGATGTGGAAACTCAATTTTTCGATCCAACCGACCAGAACGCATAAGAGCAGGGTCGAGGATGTCAGCACGATTGGTTGCTGCTATCACCTGCATTTACGACAATAAAGTTGGTTATGTGATCAAAATAAAAGAAAGACATCCTTTGTCCATAAGATTCCAACCAAGTACTGGAACTGGAACATCTACCATGTATCTCCAAATGCATCATAGTTGCAGGAAAAGCAAATAGACTTGCAGACAAGGAAACAAACCTTAATTCGATCATCGCTACTAAAGCCATCAAGCTGATTAAGCAACTCAAGCATTGTACGCTGCACCTCCCTATCTCCACTCACTTCACTGTAACCATAAATAAGAGAATATATTTCAATCAAGAAAGAATGCAATGATCAAATTGGATAACCATGATGAAATTGAATTCAAGAAGTATAGTATACCTATCAAACCGCTTTGTGCCAATTGCATCAATTTCATCTATGAAAATGATGCAGGGGGATTTCTCTTTTGCAAGCTGAAAGGCGTCGCGAACAAGTTTTGCTCCATCCCCAATGAACATCTACATCCATTCCAAGTACAATTACTTTATTAAGGACGCAGTTATAAATCAGAAGTTACAATAGTTGAGCACATTTATACATAGAGAACTTGTTATTGCAGAGACTATTTACTCTCCCAAAAAGGATCAGTTCCTCCTAATCAGAAACAGGTAAAGCGAAAGAAAATCTATGGAACAACTAATTTAAATCAACGAAACCCAAAGTTTTACAAACAAATTTATTATGCACTAGTATGTCAAAATTAAAAGGGTGCATTAGAGCAATTCTCAAAATCATTAGAAAAACACCTACCCATGCTCATTGCTCAACATGTACATACATTCTTAATTGAAAAAAAAATGGTATCAATAATAATCATATTGAATTATGCTATACCTGAACCAGTTGTGGACCAGCTAGTTTCAGAAAAGTGGCATTTGTCTGCGCAGCACAAGCGCGAGCCATCAAAGTTTTACCAGTTCCCGGAGGTCCATACAATAGCACTCCCTTTGGTGGACGAACCCCCAATTTCTGAAAACGCTCCTTGTGGGTCATGGGTAAAACAATCGCCTCAACTAGTTCTTGAATCTGTTGCATTAAAAACAAATTAGGGTACAAAATCCAAATGTTTGGTATTTAAGAACAACCATGAATGCCTCAAAAGAGCATGTCCAAAGTATGAAACTTGCCTGCTTCTCCAGCCCTCCAATGTCATTGTAGTCTTCAGTTGGCTTTTCATCAACCTCCATAGCCTTTACCCGAGAATCATACTCAGACGGCAGAGTATCCAAGATCAGGTAACTATCTTTGTTCACACCAACAAGATCGCCAGGCTTCAACTTATCAGGATCAACAAGCCCGACAACTGGCAGAAAGATTGTCTGCAGTAAAGCAAAATCCATAATTTGGCTTGTCAGTAATGCATCCAATATAGTCTCTTTTAACCGAGAACACATATCATGAAAACTAAGATTCTGGAAAAAATAAAAAAAAATCAATGATACAGGCGATTGCAGTCGTCAATTTACTGGTGAGGTGAGATAAAAGAACATAACATAAGTACGCTGCCTTACCTGACGAGTAGATGTTTTCAAAACAACGCACTTTCCCTTTCGTTGGGAGTCAAGATCAATATTTGCTCCATCCTCCTCAGCCTCATCTTCTGGGTTCATTTCCAGAATCTGAAAGATACAGAATAGAAAACCCAACAAGAGCATAAGGCTAAGAGAACTCCCAAGTCCACACACCATCAACAGACTAATATCAACTCGAAGAGCTTGAAGTTCTCAATACACTACCGATATTAAATGAAAACAACCACACAGTAACTAGTAAAGATTTAAATCACATCTTTGTAGACTCTTTATATGACTAAAACTAGAAAAGAAGGGTTGCACAGAAATAGATGTTGAGTTGCAATGACAAACATAAAGGAGCCAAGTCCTCCAATTTAATACACTTTACTATAACAGTCCTTATTCATACTTCCATCTCTGAGATATTAAGGTAAGGTGAGTCCCTTATCATATTTGCTTGCACAGTGAATTCTGAACTCAAACAAGCTATATCCCTTTCTAAAACAAATTTCTTTTGTGGTTTCAAAGAGTGTAGTTCAACTGGATTGTATGCTAACTATAGTACAAGATATTACGCCAATCTCGATTTTCATATTCAGAGTATTCTAATTTTCATACTAAAGAGAATAACTTTACTGACCTCAACTTCACTCACCCTAACAAAAAGAAATCAATACGTTTCTCCAAAATTTTGTCTATGCAACGAACTTTTCGCACGAAAACAATTGAGACAAAAGAAAACCCACATACCTCAACAATGTTGCCCACCAAATACGGCAACTGCTTATTGAGCTTAATCTTTTCCTGATTCTCCTTTATCTTCTCCTTGTACGAGTCTAGCTCCAAATTCGTTCTTGACATTTCTTCCTTCAATCCCAAAAAAAACAAAAAATAAGAAAAAACGAGCACAAACATTCAAATATTAAAACCCCAAAACCACCCAATTCAGGAAAAACCCACACCCTAATTAAAAATTAAAAATTTCCCAAACAAATCAATCGGTAAATAGAAGTACAAATAAACCCTAAAATCAAAATCATGTCTTTCATCCTAATTGTGAACCGATTAAAGCAATCCCTTAGTCGCTCACGAGTACAAAATAGTGAGAGAGAGAAGCGACCTTGAGTATTCGGATCTCGTTGTCGAGAAGACGAGTGGCTCGGATTATGTCTTCCGTGGTCATGGCGGCGAGCTGATCATCCTCGAAGCTCGTATCCTCCACCATGACGTTCGCCATCGGATTCCGATTAGAGAGTTTTCAGCTGCAGATAGAGAGAGAGTTGGGAAAAAGAAGAGCTTCTCTACTTGTTCTTACAGAAAGGTTTTTTTTTTCTGAAAAAAAAAGAAGAAAAGAGAGAGGTTTTTGTTATTGAGCCCAATTGAGTGAAAACAATAACTGTTGGGCCCGGCCCAAAGTGGGAATAGATTGACAAGGAGAGTAAGATGGAACGAAGAAATCGATCCTAAATATGGAGCTTGAGTTCCTGATATTTACGTTTGGGTACGGATAATTTTCTTCAATCTTATGTACTATCTCTTGCGGATTAATAAAGCAGTCTATTAAAAAAAAAAAATGAAGAAATCGAAGGAAAACTGATATCCGTTAGTTGACTGTTTATAGCGGATTAGTCCTATATTGTTATATACCTAATTTTAGTACTATTCGACTACTTAATAAATTTGGATCCTAGTCCGTCTAAAAACATGACTAATGCCATTCGAAATCCAGGGGAGGATACATCACTTGTGGGACGTGTAATAGATGATACGAGAAGATGTTGTTGAAGAGAAATCCCATAAACAAATACTTGTTTGTTCGATGTGAAGGTAATAGAGTCACACATTGTTTGATAAAATTCCCTTCAATTAATGAACTGTGTTTAAATGGTTTGAAGAGCCGTGTGATATTATTCAAGACGCTCTTTTGGGATGATGATTGTAATTGAGCATGGTATTATGAGATCCGGCTAGGAATGCTCGTAAAACACTCTAGCCTATCATGATATTATATATA
Source organism: Gillenia trifoliata (assembly GCA_018257905.1). Classification (NCBI taxonomy): domain Eukaryota; kingdom Viridiplantae; phylum Streptophyta; class Magnoliopsida; order Rosales; family Rosaceae; genus Gillenia; species Gillenia trifoliata. The sequence goes on along the minus strand of CM031084.1, from coordinate 3,980,818 downwards.
TTCTCCCATATTTCTTTTTTGACTCATAAATAAAGTCTCCCTCATACCTTCGAGGTTACTAAAAAACATAGACGAATAATGCAGTTATGTGTTAGGACAATGTGATGAAACTAAAATATTCAAATAGTCTTGAGAGTTGGAGGGGGTTGGGGAACACGAAAACTACTGTGAATATATTTCTAATACCATATCTACTAAGACTCCACAACTAAACAAATCACTTTAGTCCCATCCCTAATTAAGTTTAGTATTTTTTTTAAGTAGAGTGATAACGTTATTTGATTAAATAGTTAATTGTTGACGAGGAAGAAAATTGGTAAAAATTGAAGTTGCACTAGGGTGCATAGGCATGATTGAATAAAACAAAATTAAATTTAGTGCAAATTAATACTATTTCATATCAACACATCAAAATGAGAACACTATTTTTTGTTTTGTTAATATAACTGATATACGAATTTGAGAAGAAGAGAACGGGCGGATAAATAAATGCTACTTGAACAACAAGCTCCTTGCCAATACAACAACACTTTAAACGTGATGACACTGATGAGAAACAATAACAACTCGAATCGGGATTAAGAATGAGAAAAATAGGTATCAACAAACATATTTACAAGAAGATTTCCAATTCAATGGGCACTACTATCCAACGATATGTACAAAAATGTCAAAAGTAATGTCATGCTAATTATTCAACCTTCCTCACTTCTTCAGAAGGAATGAAGTCATACATAAGTAGTCCGAAGTAGTTGGGGACAGTAGACAAACATCGGATTCATGCCTCCATTCTAATGGTACGAAGAGGTACTTCATACAACAGATATCAACCTAAACACCTCGTGAAACAAGAAAAGAAGCGTAAAGTTTCCATCAGAAAAGTATGTACCGTAAATGTACGTAGAAGGCTGAAGAAAACCGAGGCTGCTGCTCCCGACGTTATGCATACGTAGCTAAATGTGTATAGCTGTTTATTTGAAGGAATTGCTGCACTGGGAATAAAACATTAGCTGTATGAGCGTCGCCTCAGTTCACACTGCATGAGTGACATGAGGAAGAATTCCTAAGACGAGGAGAGCACAGCCTGTCGGAACGCAATGCTTCAGTCTGGCTGGATGGCCCTTCATATGTACAAGCACATGTCCGAAATCGAAATATACTCTAAAAACCGCCGAGAGAATTGCAGATATAGAGATACAGGAGGAAACAAATCGATGTAAATAAAATGTTACAAATGGTTTCTCATGCTTCATAAGAATCACAACTATACTCGATGGAAATTGGCTGCATCCATTATTCTCTCTTAATCGACCTAATCCCAGTTAAAATTTTTCTTGTTTGGGGCTTATATACTTTGTAACCACTCAAGAAGGCTCGATTATTCCGGAAGGGACTATGACACTGCTCAAGGGGTCTAGAGACCGCTCGAGAATGGCTTGAGAAGAAAATTTCGGATTGAGATACTTTGAGTACGTCATTTGTAGGGTATCTCTCACAAACTATGAGCCGCTCAAGGGGTTCAAAGACAACTTGAGAATTGCTTAAAGAGAAAAACTTGAATAAAGACACCCTGACCACATCATTCGTATGACAACTCTGACAAAATGATAAACCCCCTTTATTATGGTCGCACCGACCTCACCTCATGTTGGGTGTCATTTTATATGATTGGTGCTTTAGTGAAGTTTCTCTTATACTTGAGAAGTGACTATTTTGTCATTCCATGTGAGAGCCGCTGATAATTCAGGCTCAGACAAATTGCACAATGGAAGGTTTGGTTTTATATTTTCAATGCAGTTATTCCAAGAACTTGCATTTTGTTCTCGATGCTAATTGCTAAATTGGTATCCTGATGACTTATGATTTTTTTTTTTCGGTTAAGTTTATGTTTATTAAGATTTATTATCTGCTCTTCTATTTTCTTTTTGTGGAGAAAAACAATGATCATTATTCAAAAATTTGAATTGAATAGTTCGGTTTGAAATTGAAGTACTTTCTATTTTAAGAGTCCTCTTTATTTTTGTTGTCAGATTGAATAAATCAAACAAAAACAACAAATATGATTAAACATAAGTGTGTGTTGTGTTTATTATTTTTCGATACATTTAAGAAATGAGAGAGATAGGGGATGGTTTTAAGCGTATAGTTCTAATTCTGTGTGAAATGATTGACTGTTAAAAGCATGTCACGAATAATCAACAAGAAGGCAACGAGGAATTGATATTCTTGCATATAATTAAATAGGATTTGGAACCTTAGATTAGTTTAGTAGGATTTACTTTTAAAATTATTTTGGCCATGGCCGTTAAGTTGGTGAAGCAAGAGCCATTATGTACTCTTCTCTAGTGAAAAAAATAAAGGAAAGTAATATTCATACACTCTTTTAATCTTAACTGTCAATTTCGTTTGATTTATTCAATTCAATTGCCAAAAATAAAGAGGAGTGTGTGAAAAAAATAAAAAGTGTGAAAATTACTTTTCAAAATAAATAAAGAAAAAAGTACAAGATGACTATAACAATTCCGTGCTTTACCGTAAACACTTTTGTCATGAAAAAAATACTCCACCTAACAATCACAATTATTTTATAACAATGTACATGAATATTTTGTGTCATTTCAACTATTATCAGAGTTACCAACTAAACAATGGATTTTATTTAAAGGTGAGATTAACTAATCGTGTCATGTTTGCTTTCAAACCGTTCGTCCACCAAAGACCTTAAACTATTCATGCTACTTTTTTTGTAAATGACTAAAATATTGGAGGAAACTAAAATTAGGCAATTGCATTGGAAGACCGACCTCCTTGAAGTCTTCGTGATTCACTTGGGGTAGAATCAAAACAAGACTGAAGATTAGTAGAATGATGAGCAGGTTAATCAGTAAACCTATGCAATAATTGCTAACGAGGGAATCACCTCAGTAGCATCACGGCTTAGGGCAAGCATGCCTGCCACCACACAATAGTACCCTAGTGTAAGACCCTTACAAAGTGGCATGGCCACGACATGGTGCTAGGTCTTGGCATCATGTCGAGATGGCGAAGCAAAGGCGATGGTGGGTTCGATTGTGAAGGTTACAAGGATGGTTAGGGTCGGATTCTGATGTCAAGAAAGCGCCTTGGGTACATGGTTGCTATGCGGGAATCATGACATGGGCAATGTCGAGAAAACAAGTCATCGAAAGTGGTTGTCGAGAAGACATGTCTTTGACATGGTTGGATGCCAAGATTTGATGTCAGAAATTCGTGGTGCCGAGTTTGTGTGTCAAGGGAGGGTGGATGTTGAATAACTATGTCAAGAAGGATGTCAAGATAGCAAGCAAGTGTTGGCAGGCTTGGACGGGCGTTGGCATGAGCACCAAGGCTCGTTAGCATGCGCATGGGGCGCAACTAGCCTCGCTCACTGTCAAGTGAGGCTCGCTTGATGTCGAGATGAGCTTTGCTTGCTGCCGAGGAAGGCTGCCATGCGCGCTGCACGTGGGCAGTTAACGCAAATTCTAAGGCTAGTAACTACCCAAAAATGTGTTGGCAAGCATACAAGACTGCCAACACATAGCCTAAGTATTAGGAGTTGTTCAATGCACGGAAATCTAGTGTTGTAGTTGCTGCCAAGTTGTGCTAGAGAGGCTGCACAAATTTGGCTTGTTTATAAATTGTAAGAAGTGAATGTTGAGTAACCAAGAGGCTTGTGGTTCACCAACATTGGCAAAAGCTTTGTATCTTTGTATTTGTGGAGTGAATGCAAAGTTGGGGGTTTCTGTAAACGAATTTGTGCACTAAGTTTACTTGATAGCATGTCTTTGGTGTTGGTTGTACTGTTTCTTTGGACTTGAACACTTGTAAGTGTTTCAGATTCGTAATTCGTAGTGAGGGAGAAACACTTGGAAGTGTTTGAGATTCGTAATTCATAGAGAAGGGATGCAGATCTCGTTGTCGAGAAGACGAGCGATTCTAATGATGTCTTCGGTGGTCATGGCGGAGAGCTGGTCGTCCTCGAGGCTCGTGTCCTCTACCATGACCGTGCGCCATCGGATTTCGTTTCTTCTTCTCAGAAACCGAGAGAGTTTTTAAAGAACGATTTTTGTTTCTTTGGAATTATATTAGGTATAATTGAAAAAGAAAAGGACTGAATACAATGCTAGCAACCCTGCTCGGTCAGTTGCTAGCCCGGTCGCTCTTTGTGGAATCGACACGTGTTCTGTTTTTTTTCAAGGTAAACCATATTCTTGCAAAATCTGAAGAAGGGATACAGAGGCCACCAAAGATTCAAGATAAATATGATATCCATCATCAATAGGAGCTTCAAGTATTTTTTTGTTTGTTTAAAATAATAGAACACGTGTCAGTTACACAAGGAGCGACTGGGCAAGCAACTGACCCAGCAGCTGCTGTTCCTACTTCCTAGCAAGTCATGTTAGAAGAAAGAAAGAAAGAAACATGAATGAGAGAGGATGAGCGAGACAAGAGCTAATATCTTTTCACTAAATTTCAAGTATAACTACAAATACAATGCTGAACACACAAGGGAGGGTTTGGTTTTTCCGAATGAAAACTCGCCGACATTCAATCTAGGCATAATAATTCAGGCTAGCCTTCTTCTTCGCCTGAACTTGGATAATCCCCTCGTTGAAGTCTTCGTGGTTCACCTGAGGTAGAATCAAAACAAAACGCCAACATTACTACACTTCTTATCTTATCGCACATTTTTAAGTACACCCACAAAGTTACTCAGTAGACGAATGCAATAAGTGATGGAGAGAAAATCACCTCAGTCGCATCACGGCGAAGGGCTAGCATGCCTGCCTCCACACAAACAGCTTTTAGCTGTGCTCCGTTAAAGTCATCAGTCGAGCGAGCCAACTCTTCAAAATTGACATCAGGATGAACGTTCATCTTCCTTGAGTGAATCTACAAAATTAAGGTCAAGGTTTTTAATAACAATGCTACTACCAAGCTCTTGCTTCTTTGAGCCAACTCTTCAAAAGTAATCACACAACATATGCAATGGTAAAAGACAAACCTGCAAAATCCGAGCTCTTGCTTCTTCAGTGGGATGAGGAAACTCAATTTTACGATCCAACCGACCAGAACGCATAAGAGCAGGGTCCAGGATATCAGCACGATTTGTTGCTGCTATCACCTGCATTTAAGACAATAGAATGGTACCGCTATCAAATTTGATGTGTTACACTCCCAGCAGTTAAAAGTCAGGAACATGTTAAGATTCAATGTAAGTTAAAAGTCCCGAACACCTCACCTACCAAGTATTGCCAAGTGAATCATAGTTGTAGGAAAAGCAAATACGTTACAGACAAGGAAACAAACCTTGATCCGGTCATCGCTACTAAATCCATCAAGCTGATTTAGCAACTCAAGCATTGTACGCTGCACCTCCCTATCTCCACTCACTTCACTGCAACAAAGAAATGAGTGAATAGATTTCAATCAGGAAAGAATGGAGTGATCAAATTGGGAAACAATATCTATGTATATATTTGCCATTTCAAGCGACTGCTCAGGAAGTATAGTTTACCTATCAAACCGCTTTGTGCCAATTGCATCAATTTCATCTATGAAAATGATGCAGGGGGATTTCTCTTTTGCAAGAAGAAAAGCATCGCGAACAAGTTTTGCTCCATCTCCAATGAACATCTACATCAATTACAAGTACGATTACTTCATTAAGGACCCAGTTATAAATCTAAAGTTCATTAGCATCCTACAAAGTGATTGCTGATACATTAGCATCATATAGAGATCATCTCTCAAAAAGGATCATATCCTCCTGATCTGAAACAGGTAAAACAAAGGAAATCTATAAAACTAATTTAAATCTAGAAAACCCAAAGTTCACACACAAATCATTCAAATTCTTCAGAATACCTCTTAGTGCACACTAGGGCATAATAAATTTAAGAAACAGACGATCCTTGTTTAATCTGAGCAAAAGGATCAGCATAAGAGGAGCAGAAACAAAGGGTATGCCAAAATGAAGAAAATTCAACTATGAAAACAGTGCATTAGAATCGTTCTCAAAATATTAGAAAATCACCTACCCATGCTCAACATGTACATAAATACTTGATTGAGAAAAAAAAAATGGTATTACAGTAATAATCATATAGAATTATGCTATACCTGAACCAGTTGTGGACCAGCCAGTTTCAAAAAAGTGGCATTTGTCTGTGCAGCACAAGCCCGAGCCATCAAAGTTTTACCAGTTCCAGGAGGTCCATACAGTAGCACTCCCTTAGGTGGACGAATTCCTAACTTCTGAAAACGCTCCTTGTGGGTCATGGGTAAAACAATCGCCTCAACCAGTTCTTGAATCTGTTTCAATAAAAACAAATTAGGGTACAAAATCCAAATGTTTGGTATCTAAGAATAACCATGAATGCCTCAAAAGAGCATGTCCAAAGTATGAAACTTGCCTGCTTCTCCAGCCCTCCAATATCATTGTAGTCTTCAGTTGGCTTTTCGTCAACCTCCATAGCCTTTACTCGAGAATCATACTCAGAGGGAAGAGTATCCAAGATCAGGTAACTATCTTTGTTCACACCAACAAGATCCCCAGGCTTCAATGTATCAGGATCAACAAGCCCAACAACTGGCAGAAAGATTGTCTGCAGTAAAGCAAAACCCCATAATTTGGCTTTTGAATAATGCATCAAATATGATTTTCAACATAAGTCTCGTTTAGCCGAAAACACATATATCACAAAATTAAAATTCCGGAATTAAAAAAAAAAGAAGCAATGATGCAGATAACTGCAGTCATTTGCTTTGCTGGTGATATAAGAAATTAAGTGCATAGCATTAGTCGCTGGCTAACCTGGCGAGTAGATGTTTTTAAAACAACACACTTTCCCTTTCTTTGGGAGTCAAGATCAATATTTGCACCATCCTCCTCAGCCTCATCTTCTGGGTTCATTTCCAGGATCTGAAAGATACAGAATAGAAAAATCCAATAAGAGCGTAAGGCTAACAGAACTCCCAAGTCCACAGAGCTTAAAGTTCTCAATATTGTCTATCAACATTAATAAAACATAACGACAGAATAACTACTAACAATTTAAATCACATCTTCGTAGACTCATCATATTACTAAAATTAGAAAAGAAGAGTTGTGCAGAAATAGATGTTGTGTTGCAATGGCAACCATAAGGAGCCAAGTCCTCCAATTCAAAACATTTTACTATAACAGTCATTATTCATACTTCCATCTCTGAGATATTAAAGCAGGGTGACTCCCTTATCAAATTTGCTTGCACTGCAAATTTGGAACTCAAACAAGGTAAACCCCTAAGCTATAGTACAAGATTTTACACCAATTTCGATTCTCGTATTCAGCGTATTCTAATCTTCACTGAAGACAGTTACTTAACTAGCCTCTACTCCACTCACCCTAACAAAAGAAAATCAATACTTATTTTCCAAAATTTTGTTTATGTAACCGACTTTTGCACGAAAATAATTAAGATAAAAAAACCCACATACCTCAACAATATTGCCCACCAAGTATGGCAACTGCTTATTGAGCTTAATCTTTTCCTGATTCTCCTTTATCTTTTCCTTGTACGAGTCCAGCTCCAAATTCGTTCTTGACATTTCTTCCTTCAATCCCACAAAAATTCACATATCAAAATCTCAAAACCCCACAATTCAGAAAAGCCCACACACACTAACAAAAGCCTCAAGTAACGTATCTAATTCAAAATTTCCCAAACAAATCAATCAGAAACTCAAATCACCAATAAACCCTAAAATCAAAATCAAGTCTTTCATCCCAATTGTGCACCGATTACCCTAGAGTACAACAAGCACAAGCACCATTAGTGAGAGATAGCGAGTGAGAGAAAAAGAAGCGACCTTGAGTACGCGGATCTCGTTGTCGAGAAGACGAGTGGCTCTGATGATGCTTTCAGTGGTCATCGCGGCGAGCTGATCGTCCTCAAAGGTCGTGTCCTCTACCATGACGTTCGCCATCGGATTCTGTTTACACCTTCTTCTTCTCAAGAGAGTTTTCAGCTGCAGATTTCACCGATAGAGTTGGGAAAAAGAAGAGTGCTTCTCTACTTGTTCTCAAAGAAAGGTTTTTGTTTTCTGAACGAACAAGAAAAAAGAAAGGTTTTTGTTTGTGAACTGTTGGGCCAACAAATCTGTTGGGCCCGGCCCAAAACTGGTAGAATCGAAGTCGCGTGAGTCGGGCCAAAAAATCTGTTTGTGAACTGTAGTGCCACTGGATGTTCGATTTTGTTATTTTTTTTTCCTTTAATACTAGAGATGTACGTGGACGAGGGAATCATAATCGAACTTGAGACTTCGGATGTAACGAAAAATAAGCTCTTAACCTAGCTAGAAAATCCTTGCATCAAAAGTGAGTATAAGATGAAAATTTTGAGGGGTGGTAATAAAAACTAAAAAAAGAAAACGAACAACCATGGTGCTTAGTTGTTTGCTTGTAATTTCATCTGTGTTCGCAGAAATACTGTTTCAGACAATGCAGATTAATTTTGTTTCAGATCAGCACATCTAAACGACAACTTTATACTTTTTTGTTAATACAAGTGAAATTGGAGGCCGAGGAGAATCAAACCTAGAAAATACTCTTAACCACTTGAGCTACAAACGTCTCGCCAATACGATGACACTTATGTTTATAAGAAAATTACCAATTCAAGGGCCACTACTATCTAACGATATGTACAAAATAATGTCATGCTAATTATTCGACCTTCCACACTTCTTCGGATACTAACGAAGCATTCAAAGCTTCCAATATATGCCCAGCCGATGCAAAACGCCGGCGAGGATGCCCCAAAACAAGATCTCTGCAAAGAGGACGTAGAGCAGAATGCCTACTCTCCGCGAATGCCATACCCCGACGAAAATGTGCTTTTGAATCCAATACACCTGCCACGCCACAAGTTCAATACAATTTAACACGAAAAACATGGCAAATGCAGGAAAAAAATGAAGGTAAAAACATATGGTGCGCTAACATACGAGCGTGTTATGGGGGTCCTTGTAATACCACCCGTTAACGAATCCTGCGAAGATGCCTTCAGCTGCCATGACATAGACAAGCATAGCATTCATGCCGATCCATTCCAACGGTAGGAACAGGTACTTTATACTCCAGATATCAACCTGCCATGTACGGATATTAATCTTTTGGTCAGAAAAATTTGCGAAACCTCACGAAAAAAGAAAAGAACCGTAAAATTTCCATGACAAAATATGCACCAAAATGTAGAAGGCTGAAAACACTAAGGCTGCTGCTCCTGACGTTATGCATACGTAGCTAAATGTGTATAGCTGTTTATTTGATGGAATTGCTGCACTTGGAATAAAACATTAGAAAGGATAATTGATTTGCAAGCACATCAACAGCTGCAAAAATTTCGCATTTAGTTCAGACCGTGAGTGAAATGAAGAGTTATTCCTAAGACGAGGAGAGCACAGCCTGTTGGAACCCAATGCTTTAGTCTGGCTGGATGACTCTTCATATGTATAAGCACATGTCCGAAATGTACTCCAATAATCGCGGAGAGAATTGCAGATATAGAGCTACAAGAGGAAACAAATCAACGTAGATAAAATGTTCTAAAAAGTTTCTCATGCTTCACAACTATATTCAATGGAAATTGGTTGCATCCATTGTTAGCCTTAACAATCAGATTTACGAGGTTTATGCTAGAAATTGCAACTGCTTAGAGAGCACTAATATTATCTCTTAGTTGTCCGAAACCAGTTCAAGGATCGATGGTTAAAATCCAACAAATAAGGGTCATACTTACCTCACAATTCCTTCGGGTTCAAAAGGAGCATGGCACCATGATGGCGCATCATTTCGGAATGGTCCTGCATATGGGGAATTCTCAGTGCAAGGCTGCAGCAGCTCAGAGTTAAAAAAGGTTAAACATTTAAAACCGGCACTGATATAGCTCTTGATCCAATTATAATATAAACTAAAAATCAAGGAAAAGACAGATTAAACCACATACTCTAGATCGTTTCCAAGCTGGACGCTGATACATGTGACTGATTCCCAACACTTCTCTGTCGATATAGCCTACTGCATTACACGGAGGATCTAGTTTTCCTCTCACGCCACAAGCTACCTAAATTCGACAATCAAAGCAGAATGTATTGTAATTTCATATTTTAGATCCCTACCACATCCAAATTTTCCAAATTCAAAAATTCTCGAACGATTTTAAGAGATGTGCTCGTCCTTTAGAAGTATGAGATTTGAGGATCGAAGGCTTACGCTGTAACTTTTTCCATAGTCAATACTCTCTCTGTCATGGACAGTAAATTGCCAATCAGGAACATATGTCCCATAAATCACAGCAAAGTAAATAACGAGAACACATGCTGCTACAAGGCTGGAAATTTCGAAAGGGAGAATTCTTCTGTCATCATTTTATAAATAAAAACGAACTTTTCACAAAGAAGGAAGAAACTATAGCATCATAAAAATACAGAATTACCAGTGCCAATAGTACAACTTGAATATGGAGAACCTGCCGGGTGCCATATCTTTGGTTTCTGCACCTCTCGATACAATTTCAGTCAGTGCCACAACCAGATATGCAAGAGCAATTCTCTACAGCAAGTAACAAGAATTACTCAATGTTCAAAGTATGTAATTAATATCAACCACATAAAAGTGCATACGATTATCAAATTACCTGGAGAATTCCGCACCACCTTATTTCTTTCATGTCAACACCATACGTTAGTTTGTCAGGAGCATGTGAGTAACCTCCTTCACAACATATCAAAGTCATGTCATTGTCAACGTAACAACCGAAAAGTGAGGGTTTGCAACATTCTCATGAAAGAGTATTGGTAATTTTTCTCAGGATTTAACTTGTCAATGACCTCTAGGCCTACTTATAAACGAAAAATAAGTTTCGAACAGTGCATTGACATGTTCTAGCCTTCTAAGCACCACCTGAGCTAATATCTACAGACGGTAGGCATCCAGTTCATATCAAAAATAAAAGAAATCAAGGCTTTCCGAAATCACACGAAGAGTATATTTCGATTAACAATGATAAGAAATCAAGGTTTTGATTGGAAATGATTTTCCTAATTAGTTATTTAAGAGTTTCAGCATACTATTGTAAAGTTGCTTTCACATAAGGCTAGAAACTATAAAGATAATAAAGTAAATAAATGAAACCAACAAATAAAAGACAATATATTTTCAAAGGAAGAACTCAAACCTTGTAATAGGAGACCCCAAAATAGGAGCTTGAGAGTTCTAAGAATCACCTTCTTGACAGCCACAAATTGGTCTGGTATTCTCTATAAGAAAAACATGCTTTGTTATCATTTTCTACGATGCGGTTGTTGTGCGGAAGCAAACAACCAAGTGAGAGTGAACTAACAAAACACGGGCGCAGAAGTAGAGATGAGAGTAAGGCACACGAGATTTATGCGGTTCGGCAACTTGCCTACATCCGGTTGGAGACATGGAGATTTCACTTTAATCAATGAGAACACAACGGTGTTTAGCATTCCCGATTTCGATGGCCACAGTGCTTGACTCACACACTCATAATAGAAAGAAAGGAACAAATACAAAACAAAAACGACCCCAGTCGGATTGCTGCGGAACCAATCGGGATGCTTTTTACAAATTATCGGGTTGCTGCGCACTTCCTTCTTTTCTCTTTTTGTGTTCACATCAGTTTGCTTCTCTCCCACTCTCCTCCTTTTTCTTTGATTATTCCCCCAACGACTTTTATAAAGCCAACGGAATAAATATCTCTTGGAGATAGCAAAGGTTAAAACCTTGATAAACCAACTGAGACATAATAAATGTCTCTACTAATATTGTCTTCCACTTTCTTGACTGCCAACAACTTCCATAAATGCAGCAGAAAATGGTTTGAGCCAACAATCAACAGCGGTATGCTAAACTAGTTTAATATATAAAGAAAGAGGAGGATTCAAACTCGGTGCAAGGGGTTGTCACATTGCCCTACAAGTGTTATCATCTAGTTGAATTCCTATTTGGAACTGCTCCTTGAAGGGCTAAAGGCACAATTTGCCAAGTACAAGCGCTTTTAACAATATTTGATAAAAAAAACTTAAAGTTAAAGCTCTTAGGAGTTAGGAGTCATAAAAGCGCTTTATGAAGAAGCACATGTTATGTGCTTTAAAAAGAAGCATTTAAATTACAATTTTAACGTGTTTCTAATAAAGTGCTTATAAATAGAAGTGTTTTCTACCTAAGCAGTTCAGACGGGCCTAAAAAGGAAAAAGTAATAAAGAACGAAATGAAAGCAAACCTTGAGAGAAAGAGCAATGGACATGCCCACGATGAAGAGGAAGAAGGGCATTACAAAGTCTGCAAGATTGCAGCCGTTCCATGGCGCATGACCAATCATTGGCCACTCTCCACCCGCGTCGTCAACCAAAATCATCAACTACATCATTCAAGTACAAAGTAAAAGAGTGAATTAAGTAAAAAGTAAAAAGGTAAAAAAGAGAGTGAATTAAGTACCTACCGAGACGGTGAGGCCACGAAAGATGTCGAGCGAAGCGAGACGTTTCGGTTTGGGTGGCTTGTTGTGGTCGGAAATATCGGGTTCCGACACGGCGAGACGGTAGTGGTGTGTCGTATCGTCTTTGATTTCGGCCATTTTGTTCTGGCAAGGGAGAAGGGACAGTGAGAGTTCAACGGTCTTTGGCGATTAGTGATGACTTGATGATTGCATGGATGGTTGCGTGTCAGGCCGTCAGTTCTAGCCAACCAAGTGCTTAGGATATTTTTAAATTGCAATTTGGCCTCTCAAAGGATTGAATCATTGCAATGTAAAGACTAAATTGTAGCAAAGGTGATTAAACTATACCATATGTTTAGTTTTGGTCCTTGAACTCTACTAATAGTTACTCTCGTCTTTGAATTATGCCTAGTGTTACATTTGTAGTCCTTTTTGTTAACTTCGTCAGCTTTTCTATTAAACTAAGGGGTAAAATGGGTATTCAGCAAAAGATGAACAAAAAAAAATATAACAATCAGAATTTTTTATAGCAACGATGGGGTAATTGCCCATTACCAACCGAGGTTTCTTCTTTTTTCATTTATTATTTTTTAAACTTCACATATTTATTTACAGTTTAATCGCTATTATTCTAACATTGTGATGTTCTAATATTTTGGTTAAGTAGGCAATTTTAGAATTAATAAATTAACTAAAGAAACTTTTGGGCTTTATATATAGTCTTTACTAGGGCTAAGTGCCCGCGCTTTGCCGCGGGATTTTCACATGTTAAAATCTTTACATAAATATTTTCTATATTTTACATAATAAGTAGTTATCATAAAGAATATTTACATGAACAAAATAGTAGTATTGTTGTTGTACCATGGGTGGTCATGGTAATTTACTTACATATTTGTCAAATTTATGGAAAGCATAAATTTTAAGTTAACAACATTGAGATTGACAAAATTGTTCAAAACCAAAAATGTTCAAAACCAAAGATATCAGATGTTACATCCCGTTCCGGGAATAATATTATTTTATTCCCGGAGGTGCAAAATGACGATTTTGCCCTTGGTTGACTTTTCGGTTGACTTTTACGTCGTAACCCGTACGACGTTTCCAATTGTATTTTCTTGACGTGCTCGTCGATACGAACGCGTAGACGCGAGCCGTACGTCGTTCGGACTTCGAACGAATATTTTACGGGCTTTGAGTTTCGACTTTTCCCGTAATTCAATTTTGGGCTGGGGCCCATTTGGCAGCAGGCCATGTGGCCTTATCCCAGATTTTCAGGGATGTTGTCTGGGTCTTTGACCCGTGACTTCCTCTCCTTCTTCTCCCTGGGTTCTCTGCAAAACTGAGAGCAAAAAGCTCCAAAATCCTCTCAAGGCACCCCGTGCCTTTCCTGTTCCTCTCTGGGTCTTCCCTTGGCCAGGGAAGGTCAGTGACCTTCTTCTCCACACATATTGAGCCACTGTGCTCGGCCCTGAACCCAGAAACCCAAAGATTCAAAACCCAGAAATTTGTTAGGTACACCCGAGCCTTTTTCCGGCGAACCTCCTCGGCCAAGCAAGGCTATCCAGGCCTCGAGCAGCCTCGTGGTGGTCACCAACCTCCTCCTCGAGGTCCCAATGATCCTAGTCTGGACCTGCAAACATGAAATCGATCGAGGATCGAAGAACTGGGAATCGGAATTTTGGAGCCGTGAGCTTTTCTCCAATTTCCGGCCAACTCCGACCGAGTTTGGACCCCAAACTGGTAAAACTCGAATCTCCTTGACTCCAGCTTCATTTTGATATAAATTTCATGCATTTTGGTTGAGAAATGAGTGAGATATCGACGTTTGAAGTTTTCCGGCCAATTTCCCAGTTTCCGGCGACGGCGACGGCGGCCGGCACGGCGGCCGGCGGCGGCGCCGGCGACCGGAAAAAGACCAGTCGACCGGCGCTGACGTCAGCGATGACGTCAGCAAACCGGGTCGAACCGGCCTTGCTGACGTCAGCGAACCGGCTCGGACCGGCGCTGACCGGCTCGGCTGAGCCGCGAGTGGAGCCGCGCGTGAGCCGCGCGTGGCGCCGCGCGTGAGCGCGCGTGAGTGAGCCGTTGGAGCCGCGCGTGAGCCGCGCGTGGAGCCGCGGCTTGGCGCGTTTGAGCCGCGCGTGAGGGCGCGTGGAGGGTCCAAATTGAGTTCGGTTTTCACGGGTCGACTCGTGACGACGTGTACTACCTCGGGGTAGTATGCATGTTAATTTTTGAGGTGTTTTGGACCTCCAAATTGAGAAAACAAGAGATAGGTTTAATTTAATTAGTTAATTCGTTACCTTTAGGAGATTAATCATTTTACCGGTGATGTCTCATATAGGTTAGGCCAAATGGCAGCGTGTGGCGGCGTGTGTGACGGCACACGGCGGCCCACGGCGGCGGTTTTGGGGTTTCCAACCCCGAAACTCCGTTTTCGGGTTTCCGAACGCCGTTTTCTTCGTATTTTCAATTACTTTATTAATCTTGGGTGTTCCAAAATAGGTTTGGCGACCCTTGGCGCTCGGAGGACGTACGTTTGGACTTTCCGGCTTCGGTATTTGTGAGTGGGCCCTTTCCCTATTATTTTAAATGTGTTTTATATTTGGGAAATTATATATTTGACTATGCCTACATTTTATTGTGGTTTTAAATGAATAATCTTATCGTATTTTTGTAGACCTTGTTATATTAATTTATTACTTGGTTTACTAACTGAGCTCGGTAATCTGTTGGGCTTTGGAAATTAGTGGACTTTGGGCCTCTAATTCCATTTGGGAATTTCACCATATTTTGGTGAAATTCCGTATTGATTCTATACGCGTATTGCTAGTATCGAACCGGCACTATTTTAGGGAATTTAGGGAATTAAGTATTTTAATTCTCTACTAGTACCTATTTACGATTATGGGTTTTTATACTCGTTTGACGGGCCTTGGGCCGTATTTAGGCGAACCTTAGATATGGTAAACTCCTACCGTATTTTGGGTTCACCTAGTTTGCCATTAAGTTAGTATTACTATACCTTGGTACCCATGTGGCGTATTCTTGGTATTTCACGTATTTTAGCTATATGTTTGGTATTTCGGGTACGGCCTCGGGAATACCAAATATATATTGATTAGTTTGAGGGCATCCCTTATCGGGAAATTACCCCACCTGGTTTTATGTAGAGTATTCAGTAATATGTTTTCATACGCTCAACTAGGTTGCTTACACGGTGTTTAGTGTACCGTCCGGGGCCAGGACCAGCTTCACGTGATTGTTCACACGCACCTATACGCTCGCTATGGACCCATAGCAGGTGCCAGCCTGTTCTAGGTCGCCTGGGCGACTCGAACTCGTTGTGATGCGCATACGCGCCAGCTTCACGTGATTGTGTACACGAGCGTACTGTTACTTATACACCCAGCCTGTTCATGACAGAATATATCTGTATGAACTTGTGTGTTTGCAATACCTAAACGAGCATCTATCTTGTAGTCTTGGATTGTGGGACCAGAACCACTTTCACGTGATTGTTCACACGCACCAATACGCTCACTATGAATCCATAGTAGGTGCCAGCCTGTTCTAGGTGGTATGGGCGACTCGAACTCGTTGTGATGCGCATATGCGCCAGCTTCACGTGATTGTGTATATGAGCGTTTACCTTATAGTTTTATATTGTGGTGTTATCACCGAATTTTCACTGATGCCACAAGGGCATTTATTTGGTTTACGGGTTTTCCGTAGATCCTTATTTTACGAACCTTCGGGTAAAGTATTTTCTGCCGAACGGTGACTTTCTGCCCGTTTCGGACGGTAAGTATATTTCCGTACTTACCTCGTTTTTCTACCTACTATTATATTACGTTTTCTGAAACGGTTTTCAAACCAACTACTTGATTTTGACGGCGAGGGGTTACTATTTTCAGAAAACAAAGGTTTTTACAAAAATGACTATTATTGGCCCACTCACCCTTTTGTTTTGCGCCCCTCCAGGTTTAGTGGCTGAAGCGGTCGGCGTTCGAGGCGGTGGTATGACGAAGGTTCAAATTTCTTGGTATTGTAATACTTCGTATTCTGTACCATGTACAACTGTGTTTATTTAAATTCTTCCGCTCGTACATTTGTGTACACATTAATCTTAAATTATTCAAATATTCTCATTTCTTTCAAATTGGCTTTCGTCACCCTACGTGGTGTCGGCCAGCACATCCGACTTTTGGGTGTCCACGTGTACATTCGGGTCGGGATGTGTCATCAGACCTAAATAAATTGCAAATAAAGAATTAGAATTCACTTCAATGAATTATATACAAACACATTTTGAGAAACTAAAAAATATATTCTAAAACCAAGTCGTTGGAAAGAAACAGGTTATACAAAGAAACGGAATGAAAAAGTTGACTTTGAAAAGATGTATTACTTGTAGGTCCAAATTAAAAAAATGAAAGGCAGGCTAAGCAGCTGCACACCAAAAAAGAAAAAAAAAATAAAAAGGAGAAAGACGAAAACACAAAAGTTAATATAAGCAAAGATAAAAATAGCCGCAGGGAAAACAAAATTCCCCCATGTTAGGAAAAGTTAATTGAAAATTGTACTAAAGCTACAGAAACTAAATTAAAACTCTACATTGATTCATAACTCAAAACATACTACAAAATAAAATCAAATAAAACAAACAGGATTAAAAAAAAAAATTAAATAGTAGGAAAATATGTTATACCTGCAGATGGAGATCCAGAAACTGAAACAAAGCTGAAAAAGGAAAGAGGGAAAAGAAAAGTAAGTGAAAACGACCAAAACACAAAAGTTAATTAATCTTCCTAAGTTCATACATTGATATGCACTTTCGATTCTTTTAGACAGTTAAACAAATTATATATAAGTTTTTTTTGCGACGAATATGAGTACCATCTGTGTAATGAATAAGGTTGAATAAATAAATTAAACAACTGATGTCAATGTTAATAGTTACATAAAACAGAATCCCCTTTTTTTTTTCCCCTTGTTTATAATTTTCTGACATTTGTTAGAAAAAATTAGTGAAAAAGACCAAAACACAAAAGTTAATTTATCTTTCTAAGTTCATACATTGATACGCACTTTCAATTCCTCTGAACAGTTAAACAAATTATATATAAGTTTTTTTGTGATGAATATGAATACCATCTGTGTAATGAATAAGGTTGAACAAATAAATTAAACAACTTATGTCAATGTTAATAGTTATATAAAACAGAATTCCCTGTCAATGCTAATAGTTACATAAAACAGAATTCTCTTTTTTTTTTTTCCCTCATCTATAATTTTTTGACATTTGTTAAAAAAATTGATTTGATCCTATAAGTGCCCGCATTTTCTTACATTTGTTACAAAAATTGATTTGTTAGAAAAATTAATAATATCAGGAACCTTCTGCATTGGATGAACACCAAAACAATTACCTGTGATGCAAGTTTAATCAACCTGCACAGCAGGTCAATTAGTATTAACCTACACCGAATGTCAATTATACCTGCAATACAGGTTTAATAAAATATAATGGCCCTATAACACAGGTTGATAAAACCTCAATTCAATCTTTCATAAAAAATCTCAATAAAGTTGTAACAAATTGAAATCGATTAACAATGAAAAAAAAAAAAACCAAACAAACAAAAATCATCTGTTGAGGAAATCGGAGGCCACCCCCTTTCTTCCAGCTTCAAAGATGGTGTCATATTCTCACCCTTGGTTGATGTATAACCATCAAGGTAGAATACCAGAAAATATAAAAATACTCAACACCACCCAAGTCGACCGAATGGTCTAATCCAAACAAAATCAATTGATCAAATACCTATGTATTGAATAAAAGAAAATACCAACACATTAGTATTGAAGAATGGTTGAAGAAAAATTGAAGAGCACTAATGGCTAGAAATGTTTTGAATTTGACAATGGCAACTGTTTGAAAACA